>VFFE01009111.1:2502025-2652246 GCA_008921705.1 Burhinus oedicnemus
TTTTTCATGATAGGAGAGTTAGCATGTGATAGGGTGCCCTCTGCTTTCCATGACTGTATTTTCCATACAAAGTACAATTATATTTTAAATTACAAGCTGGATATATTTGCAACTTAAAGATACATAACTGGAAGAAAGGCTTCACATAAAGGATTACAAATACACTCCTAGTGACTCAATTAAAATCCTTTTCATCATAAGAAAGTGGTTACCATCAGACAAAAAGGAAACAAGGAAAGAAATGGATTAGAGAAGAAAGCTTTTATGACAGAAATGGAACTGAAATGCTCAATACCTCTATATATCTTATTAAAGATGAGACAGAAAGATCAAAGAAAAATCATTATATAAATAACCCATCATAAAATGCTCTTATTTAGAGCAAGGGAATTAACAGAGTGGGTGGGAGTTATTTGTTTGTTCTTCATTCTTTTTTATTTCATGATTTAATGCACAGCATAAAAAAATAAAATATGTATTTCCTGTTATACTAAATATTTGTATCACTGCTGGTGCAGCAGGCATATACAGTTTATTTTAAATTAAAACATCATCACAGTCTTTGAACAAATATCAGTATCATTATCTCTGTCAGTGATTCCTTCTCTGCTTAAAATTGTAATAACACTTGTTTACTTATGTTAAACCTCCACTTGTGGAAAATTACTGTATTTGTTGTGAAACATAAACTGAATAGCAAGAGAGCTTTTTGTTAAAGGGACAAAACTGTCTCCTGGGACAACAGGGACAAAACTCTTATTTCTCAGCATTCAAGTAAATATCTACTAGTGACTGTTCTATAGATGGCACTCATGCCTCTAAGCAAGAAGCACAGATCCAAGTTCGGGTGAGGAATATTAAAAACAAATACTTTGATCTGAAGAAAATTTCCTAAAAGAGATTGACAATTGTTTGAGAAATATCAAAATTTTTTTCCTCTGATTCATAGATTTGGCATCTAAGACTGTAAAATAAAAACAAAAAGATACTTCTGATAGAGAAGAAGTGGTTTGCAGTAAACTACTTTCTTGTGCCTTTGCTTGAGAAAGTTATGTATACTGTAAGTTCTGTGATTTTCTGGAATAAGGAGAGGGAGGCTGTGAGGAAAGGGTTGAAAGCAGCCATGATTTCAGTGAGAGAAGGTGCAACTGAGATATGTAATATAATAGAATTAGCTGTAATTTCTGAAGGTTAGTCAAATTTTTCTTCGGTGTGCTCTCTTGCAGAAGTGTTGTTTGGCTTGGAACAAACGTAACTGCAACTTCCTAAATGTTCCTAAAATATGCAGTGTGTGTAACTCTTGCAAGACAGAAGGTTAAACCAAAATACAAACTATGCATTTAACAGTTTAGCAAAACCTGAAAGTTATTTTTACCTGAAAGCAGATAGATCTTAGGAAGTTCAAATTAAAAATAATGCTGCCCAGCAGGTATCTGTCATCTCTAATAGTGACATCTTTGATTGAGTTTTGGTTGAACTGGTTATCAGTATAATTAAACATATAAAAGTAACATCCTGATTCATGAGGAAGCCATTCAATTTTCTCAATAGGCTGCTCTGCAAATCCAGAGGATCAGGAGTGCTTTCCAGACTATTCCAGCTTAAACCCCAAACTCCTAATTGCTACACCTCAATACAATGGGGTCATAATTCGTACATCTCATATATCCTAGTACAGTAGAAATAAGCCTGTCTTGCGTATCCTCTTAAGCGATGAAGCTGGAAAAGGCCTCTGCAAAGATGAACCCTTGGATCTTAGGGCATTTGGTGTCATTTGGTTCTGTTTCAAACAAGGCCATGACGAGCAGAGATCTCCCTGACAGAAACTTTATGAGGGGTCTGCATGTAATGTAAGAGGAATCTGAGTTGTTCACATCACTTCATGTGGTGTAAACTTAGGTCTGAGAAAGAGAATTGCTTTCTGCAACGTAAAGGGGAAAAGGTGAGTCTACTATTCCCACTGACTTCAAAAGAAACTAGACTTCATTCACCAACCTTGAATTAGGCCCATAAATATAAAATGAAATATGCTTAAGGAAGACAAAGTGAACCAAAAAGATTAAAGGATTAACACTCACAGTTGCAAAACCCACAAAGGCGTCAAAAGCGACTCTCATTGTTCTGTCCCTGGCAGTAACAGTAGCAGATGCTGAGGAAATGAATAAGAAACCAAAGCAAGTATAGCTTGTTCTTTCATTCAGAATGGCCTCTTTACTTGTGAGGATCAGTGGGTCAGGGGCTTCCTGAGACAGAATTTGCAACAATGATGTCTCCTTTTGTTTTTGAAGCCATACATACCTTTGGCATCTGCAACATGCAGTGGTAATGAATTCTGTGCATTATTCCCTGTGTTATTCTATACAAAATACATATGCAGTTTTTTGAAATTAATGTTCTTTTTTTGCTTTTACGACTTCTCTCTGATTCTTGCATTGGGAGTCCCCTAGTTTTCCAGTTTTATTAGAAATAGTAAACAACTTTTCTCCACTCATTATTGGCATCTCTGAATATTTTATATATCCACTCACCTTCTGTCTGTTGAGTGGGGTTTTTTTGTACTGTAGAATCCAAGAATATTCAACCCCATCCCATATCAAGGTAATTCTAGATCTCTGGTCATCCTCATCTGTACTTGTCCTTGTTCTGCTACATAATTATTCAGACTGAGTGGCCAACATTGCAGTCAATGTCAAAGATACAAGTTCTTCGTAGTTTTATGCATAATGCGGTACTGTAATTCTTGTTTTGTTCTCTATTCTTTTCCAAATAATTCCTTATGTTCTACTTGTCTTTTTAGTGCCACTGAACACTGAGTTGATGTTTCCAGAGAATGATCCACAAAGGCTCCCAGATTACTTTTCTGCATTGAAACATCTAATTGAAAGCCCACAGCTGTATATATACATATGGGTAGAGTCATGCTGCTCACTATGTATTATTTTACATGTATCAAGATTGATTTTTATGTGCCATTTTAATTCTTTGTCATTTGGTATCACTAACACTTTCTCCAGATCCTCAACCAATGATAGTTTTGAGTATCCTGAACAGTACTGTGTTACTAGTAAACTTTTCCACTTCATTTCATAGAATCATAGAATTGTTTAGGTTGGAAAAGACCTTTAAGATCATCTAGTCCAACCATTGGCCCTACTCTACCAGATCCGCCACTAAACCATGTCTGCAAACACCACAGCTACATGACTTTTCAACACATCTAGGGATGGTGACTCAACCACCTCCCTGGGCAGCCTGTTCCAATGTTTGATGACTCTTTCAGTGAAAAATTTTTTCCTAATGTCCAGCCTAAACCTCCCCTGGTGCAACTTGAGGCCATTTCCTCTTGTCCTATCGCTAGTTACTTGGGAGAAGAGAGCAGCTCCCATCTCACTACAACCTCCTTTCAGGTAGTTGTAGAGAGCAATAAGGTCTCCCCTCAGCCAGACTAAAGAACCCTGATTCCTTCAGCTGGTCCTCATAAGACATGTTCTCCAGACCCCTCACCAGCTTTGTTGCCCTTCTCTGGACACGCTTCAGCACCTCAATGTCCCTCCTATACTCTGGCGCCCAAAACTGAACACAGTACTCAAGCTGTAGCCTCACCAGTGCTGAGTGCAGGGGTATGATCACTTCCCTACTCCTGCTGGCCACACTATTCTTGAGACAGGCCAAGATGCTGTTGGCCTTCTTGGCTGCCTGGGCACACTGCTGGCTCATGTTTAGCCTGCTGTCCACCAGGACCCCCAGATCCTTTTCTGCCAGGCAGCTTTCCAGCCACTCCTCCCCAAGCCTGTAGCGTTGCCTGGAGTTCTTGTGACCCAAGTGCAGGACCTGGCACTTGGCCTTGTTAAACCTCATGCAATTGGCTTCAGCCCATCGATCCAGTCTGTCCAGATCTCTCTGCAGAGCCTTCCTACCCTCAAGCAGATCAACACTGCCACTTAATTGGGTGTCATCTGCAAACTTACTGAGGGTGCACTCAGTCCCCTCGTCCAGATCATCAATAAAGATATTAAACAAGGCTGGCCCCAAAACTGAGCCCTGAGGAACACCGCTTGAGACCTGCTGCCAGCTGGATTTAACACCATTCACCACAACTCTCTGGGCTCGGCCATCCAGCTAGTTTTTATCCCAGCAAAGAGTACACCTGTCTAAGCCACGGGCTGCCAGTTTCTCTAGTAGAATGCTGTGGGAGACTGTGTCAAAGGCCTTACTAAAGTCCAAGTAGACAACATCCACAGCCTTTCCTTCATCCACCAGGCGGGTCACCTGTTCATAAAAGGGGATCAGGTTGGTCAAGCAGGAGGCTGCTGAAAGAATTTCTATAGGAATCAGGCAGGACAAAAGGAAATTGATGCTGTAAAATGTGGTACATACACAGACACATGTTGAAAATACCGTCAGAAGGTCATGGTAAATGCCTCCCACAAATCTACAATGTTACCATTTACAAGTGTCCATTCATGTTAAGTTGGCTTTACTCAGCATTTCTGAGGCTCTCATAGGTGATTTTCCAGTTCTTCCTACTGGTTAGGTCCATATGTTGTTGCAGGATTATTTTTAGAAAAAAAATTATGTAGTGAGGAAAAAATGAATTATAAAAGCATTTCTTGACTACAAAGGTGCTCATGCTAAATCTTGTTTCTTTCACTGGAAGAAAAAATAATAGTCCACGAATGCCCCAAAAATCAATACAAGTATTTATCACCAAGGAGAGGTGAATTTTCAAGGAAGTAAGGATGAATCTGATGGACTGGTGGAATGACAATTATAGACTCACTTTGAAGTTTGGATGGCAAAAATATTTCATGGGCACCTCAAAAAAAAATTTTTATGGTGTCTACCCTTCTCCAGGATAGAAACTGAGCTTTGGCTAATGTCAATGGTATAGTATTCACAGGTACATACACTGAGGTGACCATAGAATATTTTGTACAACTGGCTTTATCTTGCATCATTCACTAGTTGTTCTAGAAATATATTAAGATGCACCATTCAGTACCTCTCAGAGGGAGCAAAGAGGTGCAAGGAGGAAGAAGGAAGGAAGTATGCTACTATACTGTGAATAGCTGTCAAGACTTGCTGAGTCCCAGTCTGGAGTTTGAAAAGCTATGTCCTTATATAGAATCCAGGGAAAAGATAAAGAGACTGGAGAGGAAAAACAGTTATCTGAGAGCATCTGAGGCAGAAGTTTTATAGAGAAATTGATGGACATAGTATCAGAAAAATATTGTGTTAGCCATTCTAATGTACCCTTGGTTTTGTACTTCTACTGTAAGATTTCAGCTAGCTGAGGGTTTCTCATATATTGCTGACACCACATATTCAGAAATTAAGTATGACATCTGAGAATCTGAAATTGCTTCTGGTGCTATGAACTGTCTGTTTCTTTTCTTTTACTCAGCTTCTGGATGTTTTTGAACCTATGTGATTATTTCATGTTCAAAACTCAGCCCTTAAATACAGGTACAAAGTACAGCCTCATTGATCTCTGGATGCTGGAGGACTTCGGTTATTCTCTTTTGTTCCAAGAGTGAGAGAAACTGTCAGCTCTCTACACAGACAGTCAGAAATTAAGAATTTTTCATACTTCCCTGATGTTATTTCCTTCAACTTCCTAACTTCTACAGTACAGTGACTCTAGATCTTTTCTGTTGATGACACCTGCCAAGGGCTGTGCAACTGTAGACATGAAGGGTCATAGTCAATAAAACCTTTCTGAAGGGCAGGGTGGGGGCAGGACAGGGAAACTGCACCAAACCTTATGGTGCATAGCCATATATACCAGAGACAACAGGTATACCAAGGTGCATAGAGTGGTAGTAGGTGCTTCAGATTGCTGGAACAGGTGCAACTACTTAGTAAAACTGCAACCTGGACATTAGTAAGCAGTAGAAGGGGCCTGATTGTTAGCATTAGGTGTGTTAATTTAAACAGACTCTGGGAGTGTCAGGGCCACTTGCCATGGTTTGCAGCAATCTGGGAAGCAACCACCATCTTTGTCTTTCCCAATGTGTCAGTGCTCCTTCCTGTCAAGGTCTAGGCTGGCAATCAACAAGCTCCAACCTGGGATAGCCAAAGTTGGGCTCTACACTCATATAGCTATAATCTGTAAGGCAAAATCCAGCTCTTGTAACTAGTTAACCCAAATGAGCGGCACACTGTGCTAGACTATAAGCAGACGTAAAAGACCTTCATGTAGGCTATCTTTATGTGAAATTTACAATACTCAGCAATTTTAAACTTCTTTTCCTTGTCTCCTATCTCCTCCCTCTCTTTACTGCCTAGACAGGGTCATTTCACCTCCTGCACTTCAGAAGTCTAGCACCTTTCCTCCCTATCCCATGATGACTGAGGAACTCCCTGGGAGATTTAAAAGCATGCTGGATTTGGCCGCACTTGAACCAGATTTTAACTTGTGGCAGCCTTAATTGCACTTTCCAAAGGTAAAATCATGTCCCATGAGCTCCTTTCCTCATCCTTTTCTTTCTCAGACCTTCTTGTTTGACGTTAGCTTAAAGTAGGGAAAAAGTCATAGTCTGGAAACTCGGTCCATGCTAAAATTCAACCTTAAGGTAAAAACATCAAAACCCAGACTTTGGGGAGTTAGCGATGCTGTCACAGTTCTGACTTGCTCATAAAGGCAATTACACATGCAAGAGAATTGCGTAAGCATTTATAACACTTCTTTCTGGAGTGTAATGCTCATCAAATATTTTCAGCAAAAGCAAATATTTTCTGTACTCCTGCTTCATGTTTCACAGCACAAGTTAATGACTTGGCTGGCACTTTGATGTTCAATGTATTAGTTTTCACTGTAGTTTAGAATCTCAGTCCCTGTTCATTTATGTCATTTGCGAATTTATCAAAGGACAGGTCTTGTGAGGCCTGCTCATGGGCTTCCTCTCCACACTCCTCTACCTCCCAGCATGTTTTAGAGTGTCTACACTGCAGTTGCTGTAGTGCAGTGAAGTGTAGCAACACCTGAGCTAACTTAAATTAGGCCTAGTGGTCCCAGGTACAATGTGAGTCCAGTTACTACACTGTGGCGGGAGTGCTGAGCTGGGCCAGGGCTGGAGGAAAAATGCTGGTGTCCGAGCTCAGTCCTTCCCAGCTCACTTGGCTGTAATAACAACCAGCCAGAGTCACACCTTCATCTGCAGTGCAGACAGACTCCCCTCTGTCCTGGCCTAAAATGAATTAACGTCTCATGGGATATTGAGTGGAGAGGGTGACAGAGTCACAGAGGGTCATATTCTTCTGCTATATCTAATGCTAGATGAGCAGTACTGTAATGTTATGAAGATGGTAATGTATTCTAAACATGCTTTTTTCGCATTCTTAAATTCCTCCTAGAGCTTTTTATCAATAGATTTTACAGGCCTGTTGGTCCTGTTTAGTCCCATTTATACATTTAAATCTACTGTCCACAAGTTCATTAGTCTGAAGCACTAGTCTTTGTGATATAAAATTCATTTTATCACATAAGACTCCTCAGGTTTACTCTTACTGTGTCAGCAGTGTGTGCCACCAGAATATAGCTGGACAGTTGTTCCCTATTCTCTTCAATGTAAGCATTCTGAAATTTTATTATTTTTTTAATAATAAAATGAAAACTGGATTATTGGAAATTTGCATTCAGAAATTTTGCTTCCATTGCCTCATGAATGTTACAGGTTGAATGACTGTAGTATCCACTCTCAGCAACTGGCAGCTTCTTACCAGAAATGTGTTTTTGTGATGCATCTGGTAAGGCTGGTACATCACTGGAAAAAAAGTACAAATGTGGACCCCAATATATAGGAAAAAATGAAGGATTAGAGTACATTTCTGTTCTTTTTCCTCCATCTTAGTCAAAACATTTTTTTTTTCAAATATTTCTCTTTTTCCAGAAAGGAAAAAAGCAAATATTTTCAATGTAAAAGGAGGCAGTTACAGAAAATCAAGCTTCAACACCAGCCCTGAGTACATACTCAGGCAGATAAGCAAAACAGAGAACCTTCCAAACACAGTTGCTTGACTTCCAACTGAATCATGCTATTTCTGTTGGGAAGACCAACACAATTTTTCTCAATATTTTGTTGTATACTGAATTGAGATGACTAACTTTTCTCTCCATGTATAGTAGTAAGCACTATTGTCTGAGATGATAGACAGAAAATATTTAAGCAAATCTTTTGATAAAATGCTGAGTGCTATACTGCATGAAGTGAAAAGAGAAAGCTTGTTTCATTTTAAGAAAACCGCATAGAATATAGGTAAGAATCACAATCAATCTAAATTTCCTTTCCTCTTACTATAATTTTAGTATTTTATCTTCTAATATGAAAATGAAAGGCATTCCTTTATTGCATTTTTCTTTAAAACGTAAATTATGTTTGTGTCCAGTCTCAAGGATGAAAGCCAATTGTGCTTCAAGTTTCTGCAGATTTCCTCTTGTTCCCTATTTTTGTCTTGACAAGTAATGTCCCCATAACTTACAGATTTTATACATAAAGGGCTGTGGAGAATGGTGTGAAAACAGCTTTGTAGATTAGAGAGTTGGTGGCAGGCTTTGGACAGGTGAAAATTATTAAGAAGGACTGATGAACTGCACAGTGAGTTTTTGTTGCCAGATCATTCTCAAACCAGTAATGAAGTTACAGCCTAATTAACTTCATCCCTTTTCACCTGAATGGCTGGGGCACAGAATCAGAGCAGCTTGACATGCAGGTTTTTTTAGAAAGTGACCCTCCACTGTGGATCGTTCTTTTACTCTCTGGCATGCCTGGCATTGTTCTTGTGTTCTTAGTGCTGGTGCAGAAAAGAGCAAAATCTCTGTGTCCCTCCAGCCCAGTCTTTGCAGAACTCCAGTATGACATTAGATGTAACTATAGATGCAGAAAGCTGTTTGATTACTGTCAAAAAAGTTTGTTTTCAAGACTTCTCTCTTGTATGTGTAGGAGATTATAGGAAGAAAGAACATGGAAATGGAAAAGAGATCATGGAAAACAAGAATTAAACAAATATTTGATCCCATAAAAGTTTAAACCAGTATAACTAATATTTAGGGGAATATTAACACGTTATAAAAAAAAAATAGCAAAAACTCAAAAGACATCTATTTAAATCAGCGTCCTTTCAAGAGGTTATATCAGCATATGCTGACAAGAGGCTTGTGTTGAGGTTTTTGTAGTACTCTTAGCCTAATTAACAAATGCATTACTGGCACAAGTGAGCCTGGAACAATTGCCAGTCAGAACACTCAGAGAGATGCCACCAGGGAACACTGGATAGCAATAAAAAGCCATGGCTGCTTATTTTTAATTCTTTGGAGGGCCAATTCAAACAGCAAATGTAATTACAATTCTGTAAATAGAACACCCGAAAGCACTCCTTCTGGCATTAGTATGCATATCTTTGATATTTGTTTAACAAATGATCAAGTAGCCCTTTCCCTATGTTGCTTCTTATTTAAGGGGTTTGGAAATTCGAAAAGCAGTGCTGAAAATACCATATAGCTGTGTAGGCTTTCACTTTCAAATGCATTGGAAAATCACTGATTTGGCTAGAGAAAGAGCCTCAATGTTACTTTCTACTTCAGGTACAATAAGTAGTAGAGGTGGGTTTGTGAATACCTTTTGTGTTGGTGTTCCTTTATTTGAAGACCAGACATTGATTATGCTGGAGCATGATAAAGCCAAAATTATTTCGAAGCGAAATGATAGCATTTGAACAGCTAAATGCTAAACTAAATGGTCTGTGTTCCTGCTCTACTTTCACTTAACACAAAAACAAGAGTCAAAATAGAAAGTGCTGTCCTTCAGATGTGGCATACTTTCCCATTACCCGACATAGCAAATATCTCAGCAGGATGTTATCCTACTTTGTAGTATTTTGTGCAGCAGGCAGGCTTGCTGTGGTAGGTTAATTCAGAGAAAGAGCAAAAGCGGCGAAGGCACAGCAAGATGTGATCATAAATTAATAATGTTCAATGGACTGTGACTGTGAGAGCAGCTATTGGTGTTTCAGGTCAGGATAGTCCCTAGACTCGGTTTAATTTCAAAAATGGCAGCCATACATTTCACGTGCAAGTGGAAGAACACAGAAGTCTTGAGGGGAATAGAAAGCTCTTAGAGAGATGAGGGCAAGTACCGGAGGGAGAAAAAGGGGAAAAGAATAACAATAACGCCAAAGTGAGGTAAACTATCTTGCCGTCTGTATGTGAGTACTTGATAAACACAGTAACATTAACAACATGATTCCTGTATTAAAGATTCATGTGATCAAAAATCTCAAATTCTTGCTAAGGCATTCCCAGTTTTTCTCTGACTTTAAGAGTTAATTGACAGCTTTTTTCCACCAGCCAAATAGGTGGATGAGGAATAGTATCAGCTGTTATTATAAAGTAAAAAAGGGAAAAGCATCTTTAAAAGTTCTTTCTGTGTCCCCTCTAACCTCCCTGCCTGCCCTAGTTTCATAGTTTTGGTTGGTTTTTAGGAAAGAGAAGCCACCTGTTTGGCTACCAAAACCCGTATTTACTGAGTCTTTTAATTTCATTATTGCTCAACGCCCAGTGCTTGAGAGCGACTTTAAAAGACACGGCTACATTCTCAACAGTTAAAATCCTACCAAATTATTTGTGCAGCATGCACAAATATTTGCCTTGTGCTTCTAGTATTTTTAAAAAGTCAGTCTCACTGCTGGGAAGTATTTACATTTCTGAATTTACGACAGAGAGGAAAGCTCTGCAATTTGTCTGCTTCCAATTTGCTTTAAAAGCACCTGTTCTTCCACAGTGGTGTGGTGGGGCAGAAGGGAGGCTGGCTGCTTGTTTATCCTAGCTGGAGTTCTTCGCCTCTGCCCAAGCCTTCACAGGGAGAGGAAGGACTGCTCTTTCATGACGAGAGACAGTCTGCTCTGTCAGGAATGCTTTGGGAATGCAGTGCAGGGCAAGGCGAGAGGCTGGCATCATGGGATAACCGGTTGTTACTCAGCAGGCCAGCTCCAGAGCATGGACTCCCTTAGCCCCTGCCCTGCGGCTATGCTGTATAGGATGGTTCTGTTCAATTCTTTTTGTGTTGCAAATCAATACATGCCAAACTGATGCAAGTTAAAAATAACCTTTAAAAAGTTTATTTGTAACTCTCATCATTGCAGAGAGCTGATTTACAGTGTGGCCTCCAAAACTGTTGTCCAGGCGCTGCTGTATGGGCAGTGAACTAGTGTGTGAGAACAACTGCTTGGGAAAAAGAGCCTTTTAATTTGGTTTTGCTGCCAAAGTCAACATATCTTGTACTCATGTCCTGAGACAGACAGCAAACAGGGTGCTTGCAACGTGAAAACCAACAGAAAGGTTTCTGAAAGGAACAGGAGTCCTGGCTGCAGTGAAGACCAAACTCCCAGCCCAAACGCCCAAAGGTGAGAGATGGCAAGAGGCTTCCCTAGGGACTGCATGGGCCCATTGTAGCTGAAGAATCCAACAAAGAGACCAGAGGGAAAAGTCAATTCTCAAAAAGACAGTGCACAAACTTATTTTTCCAACCTCCATTTCACCTGTTTGGTTTTTTCCCAGCAGATCTGAATGTTCCCTGTTGGAGGTATCACCTTGTTCTGTTTTTCTTTGCTGATAGGCTCAAGCTTTGGAGGCTTGTGGCATGGGGAGCAGGGGGCAGATTGCTCTTCTCCATTGTGATCAGCATGGGATCTCCTCGCAGGGGACTGCAAGAGTTCGTGAAGGTTGAATGTGACGAGAGCATTTAGTCTGCAGCAAAAGCTAACCTTGACAGCATGAGGAAGTTTGTCATCCTCTCAAGTAGGTAGGTGGTGTCAGGGAGGAAAAGGAACTTTGTGGTGGAGAATTCAGTAGCTGGCTGAGCTCACCCTAGGAAATTAGTTAATACAGCTGTGGCGGGGCAGTGTTGAGTCTACAAAGTAATATTACTTTCAGTTGTAAAGCTAACACAGCAAGACTCTTGGATTAAGGCTGAACATAAGTGACAAGCCCCCAGTACCCATCTGCCAGGGCCAGAAGTTTTAATGTTAGGAGAAGTGATATCAAGAGCATCTAATCCTTCATTTAACTTTTGGATCTTGTCTTTGTGCTCTAGTGAAAACTATGTATTCCCCAATTTGTCTTGCCTGTAGAGCCGAAGCTGTTATGTGGTATTATTGTGGTGTCTTCTGAGTTCAGACCCATCTCCCCAGTTTGTGTCACAGCTGGAAATGGAGGTGGTGGTCAGAGACTGTCAATCAACTGACCAGTGGTGAAAGCTGTCACCCAGTGTGTGAAAGACAGGCAGTCAATTCGGTCTTGAAAGCATTTGAGCCTATTTGTTCCAGCTCTCATATGAATGATTTAACTACCCTGCAGAAGATACTCTGGAGGTTCAATTTGTTTGTTTTAATAGTTCCCATCTGTTCCATTTTGCACAAAGTAATAAATCCTTATTGGGTGTAATTCTACAGAGCAGTGGATACATTAGACAATATGGTTCTAACTCCTACTTCAATCAGACATATAATGCTTTCACTGATAAGTGGATGTGTAACAGCTAAGGGCCTCCACTCTACGCATTCACTCAACTATTGCCATTTATGTCGGGATCTTATATAATCCAGGGGTTTGCTTAGATCTGACCATACCACAAAGTAAAGTAAGCAATAGGATTAGTAAGAGCTAGAACTAGTTTTTTTCAGAATACAAAGTAGGACAATGAAAATTTGATAATAACGACATACAGGAATGTAGACAAGATGGGCAACAAAAAAAGAAACTACAAGAGAGTTAGAAAGAAATCTCTCCGTCAGCCTACCATACCTTGCCAGGACATCTCCTCTCCTTACTGTTTGATCTGATTCTAGCAGCATTTCAGTGGAGTCCTAACTGGCAACCAATTCTGTACAGTTTCCTCTTGTCCTTATGAAAAACCTTCCCTATCCTTCCATCCCCTCTAGCGTCTAGGTATGCATCAGATGCTTTCTCTCTGTACGTCCCCCTTAACATCTTAAAAATTCTTTTCTTTACTTACACTTTCAGAAGTTTCCTCTTACCGGGAATATTGCAAATAGGCAGCTTTCCCTTCTTCCGCCTTTCAGAGCTGCTGAAGGGAATATCTAGTGAGCAGCAAACAAATAACCAGTTGGTCTGTCTCATTGTTGCTTCTGATTTCTCTTGCTATTGCAGTCAGTGTCTCTTCACAAGGTAAAACTACTTTTCCTCTGGCATGCAATCTGGCCACAGATCTGGTTACTACTCTTTCAGCCTAACCTGATTTACTGGGATCTGGTTCTCTGAATCTCTTCCCTTGTTTATCGCAGTCAACACAGGAGAAACAGAAGGGCAAGACTGAAGTGCCCTGTCCTGCTTGCCCTTTTCTAGCAGCACAAAGAGTGTTAGTTAGCCCTAAACCTGCTTCTGTTTCCCAGGGCCCAAACGGATGCCCTGATGCTACGGAGCTCACCACAAACCGTAAAAGGCAGCTGAGAAACAGCTGGTCCTAAGCCTGGTGCTGCTGGTGTCTGAGCTACCTCCTTCACGGCCAGGTTGTTGAGGTAGATTCAGAAGCTTAGTCACACCCAGATTTTCCATGTGGTTCTATGTTTAATTGGACAAGATCAATATTTTCAATCAATTTCCTAAAGTTTTGTTTTAGGACTTTCTCTCTCTTCTCTAGCAGATGCATATCAAAAGTTCTATCTAGTTTGCAAGGCTTGCCATTTTAAGAAAAAAATTCCAGAATTCCAACCAGGGACTTCTCTTGAACTAGAGTTTATGAAAAACAAGACAGAACTTAGCTTTTAGGTTCTTTTTTAACACTGATGAGTGAATATGGAAAGGTTTTTGTTATTTCTGCAAAAATAAAGTATAAAATAACTACATGTTTTAAAGATGAATTACAAAGCCTTGGTAAATACTCAGACAAACAGTCAACTTCATATGAAAGATATGTTATCTGAGAAATAATATGCAATGTTCAAAAGCTTGTTGTGCACTTAATTCATCAAAACATGAGTAGGAGTAAATAAAAGAACATATACATCAAGCTGGAATTCTGCCCAATTTCAGTATTTGCACTAGTTTCTGTTTTATACAAAAGCACACAGTTATATTTTTAGATGTTTGTGAACAATTCATAGATCCACAACACCGTATTTTATGCTGACCTTTTACATTTTTTCTTCTCTGAGGAGAAATGTGACAAGTATGTGATGTCAGGTAATAAACCTGTTTTTGCAGAGCAGCAGCCTAATATGCAGATGTGACACTTTTGACACTTTTGCTTAGAATCAACTGTAAGCTTTTCTTTATATGGGCTTTGTGAAAGACTGCTTACTTTCTTTTAGAAATTATTCTATCTGTTTAGAACTTGGGTTCTTGGGATGATGTAAACTGGAGGTAAAATAAACTGCTTCAAACACAGCTCTTTGGGCTCCCCAGGAAGCACAAAAAACCCCAACTTCTGAGCAAGTCTGCACGGCTTCCTTTTGGAGCCAGATCAGAAAACAATGGCCTGCTATACTTTGTCTTTAACCTTTGCAATTAAAATGTAAAACCGTAACCAGCAGAAAAACTTTGTTTTTTCATCCCTAAGACTGTTTTCCTTGCTTCACTGTAGACATGTTCATCTGTGAAGCTTTGTTTGTGTCTAATGCTCTATCAAACATTTTCCCCCTGAAAAGCATTAAATACTTTAGCTGTGTGTAGACACTATTGATAGCAGAGTACAGAGTCAGCGTGCTCAGTGGTGGTAACCTCGCAAGCCACATGGAGCAGGTGAACAGGGAAATGTTCACTGTCTCCTGTTGAAGATTTGGAAGGCATCAAATGAGCAGGTAGCTGGTTCGAAACAGACAAGAGAAGGTGTTTCTTTTGCAATGCATAGTTAAACGTGGAACTGATTGCCACAGGACACTACTAACGCTATTCACACATGAAATCAAGAAACAGGTAGAAAAAATCATGGTAGGAAAGTCCATCTAGATTAATCATATGCAAAGGTCATTCTTCCAGCTTAGGAAACCCTCAACCCCAAGATCTCAAGACCACTGGAAACCCGTAGCTACATGATCTCTAGAGTTTGGGAATCCCTTGTTTGTTTCCCCAACAGCTGGAGGCCTTATAGTGTTACCTAGGAATGCACAGTTTGATTGTGTTGGGGATAACTGGGCTGAATGGCTTTTCCATGTGACCCAGTGCGGACAGTCTTATGACCTTAAGAGACTGTTTATCAAACATTTTGTTACCTATCCTAGGTCAATGGAGCTTTCTGCTTTTTCAGGGCCAGATTTTGCTGGCATACTATTTTTTCTTACTTATCTTTTCAAAATAAAATGCCCATTGTGTCCAGCCATCCTGAAATTTCCTTTCTCGTGGACTAGCAGGGGAATCCTGGTCTGTGCAGAAACAAAGTTGCCCCTGAAGAATATCTCATCATTTCTCACTCATCAAGTACATAGCAGCTCTCCTGTTTTGTTATTGCCAGATAACATGTAGGTGACGTGAAAAGAGCAAAGCCAGGAGGCACATGCAGAAATAAACTGCTTGTGGGGTGTAAGAAATTTCACTCATCCTTCCCCCACAATAGAAACAAGGAAATAAGAGGATGTAGAGGAGAGGTTGGCATTTGGAACAATCCTTAAATTGTGAATTCCACAGTTATGATTTCCTTTGTGTGTGCATGCTTATTGAAAAGAAGTGACAAATCCTCCATTCAAAGTGAAAAAGTAAAATTCCATATTAGATATTACTACCCCAAGTGGCAGAATGGAAGGAATAGGGAGGAGAACTGAAAAAGAGAAAAAAAAGGACTACATGATAAAATTATATGCAATTATATGAAGTTTATTCTGTCTAACATCTATTAATCTACAGGAACTTGGCATCCTGATCCCCTAGGGTGTAAATTCCCAGTTACTCTGCTATCTGGTGCCACGGCCAGCAAGCAAAAATGAAAGAAAACCTAAACCATAGATCAGTCTCACAGCTACAGTACTTGGATAAACACAAGGAAAATGAAGGGTTGGAAGTGGTTTTTCTTGTACGTGCTGGTTAAATTGATTTATATCTGTCTGCCACTGAAACTCCGTTTTAAAACTAATGATTGTGGCTTCACGTAGAATAGTTGATATTCTGACCCACATCCTAAGGGCCTCCTTCAGTCCTTAGCAAACAGAAATAAAAATGACCCCAGGAGCTAGCAGCCTCCACTGAGGTGCTGAATCAATGACATCTTCTTTGTCCAATTCCCTTTTTTTTTAAAAAAAAAAAAGTGTTCGAGCCTTTTTTTTTTTTTAAATAATGCTTGAGGGCAAACTCTTCTACCCCTTCCCCTTTTGAATGTTGCTGATGTACCAGGTTCTTTCCAAGCTCCAATAACAGGCCACTACAATATAACTGGCTGGGCTTGGCTGCCAATCTATAATGTTCTTGGCCATGATTAATCTGATAAATAATAAATATATCAATCTAGTCTTTTAGACAAGGACAAATTCTTACCAGCGGGGAGGCACGAGGCCTCTTTTACAGCTGCCTGTAGTGCTGGAATTAATTATTTAATGCTTAATTCTTCAGGAAATGAGAAAGTTTTGATTAATGTTGTCCAGTGTCATTTCTTGCTTGTTTGATATGTGTCAGATAATTTTTCCTCGGCAGTCGCTCTGAAGAAGCCAGAGGCTACTGTCACTGGGATCAGACACTGAATTTCTAGAGATTAATTGAAGTGAAAATTTAGAGAAATGCACCATAAGTGCTTGCCCAAGATAACCTTTCACAGGCTAAATTTAGCTTCCTTTGGTAATGTTAGCCTCCTATTGCCCTGGTGTAAAACATTTATTTTTAATGCTGTGAGCAACCTATTTTGTTTCTTTGAATATTTTTTCCTTTTTTTCTTAACTCCACGTACGTCAGCATGATTAAAATATTTAGGGCTTGATTCTCCTCCCATTTACCCCACTATAATTCTGCAGCTTCTGTGGAGACCAATATAATGTTTATTAGTTTATTATGGAAGGGGAGGGGTAGCTAGAGTCTGGCCATAAAATTAAAACTAGGTTAGCTAGGTATCAGCACTACCTGCAGATTGTGTTAGCTCTACCTCTGCAACAAAGTCTTGTTTCTCTTGCTATTTGTGCCAAGGTAGTTCAACCAGCCTCATCAGATTTGCCGATTACATATATTAGTGTGAATTAGATAGACATCACTCCTGCATTCACCAGATGTTTTGTGCAAGATGAGGTTTTCATTGAAATACCTATGCGTTAGGAGAAATTATTCTACTGTCTTTACACAGCTACGCATTTCTTTTTTAATCTGGTCCTCAGTTTATCTGAATAATATTTCTGTACAGGTTGAAATCGTGTTATATGAAAGAAAAACAGATGTTTTCCTTCTCTTTAAAGTTGTGTGAGTATGAAATTAAGAGACCGATGCTCTACATGTAAGTTGTATGCTTCACAAATCCCATTTCTCTTCCTTCCTCTGAATCCGTCAGCGCAACGTAGTTAGTCTTGAAGAAAGACTCCCATCAAGACAGAAGACCAGACACTGTTGTGACTGCTGCGAGCACTAAGATAAAGGGCACCACTCAGCATACGGTACTGGACACTCACATGGTTGTTTTCTCTGTAGCTCAGCACCCTCCACAACATTTTTATTTACGTTGGTCTTTCCCATTCTTTAATTTGTTTCCTTTACTGTCTTCCTTTGCTAGTAAATAAGGGCTGTATTCTACCTTCCTGTCTATTTTACTTCTCTTTAAAATCCTGCAACCCCTTGCAAATATGACATCCTTTGAAGATTAAGTTGTTTAAATGTTAATGCATTTTATCAGATTTTCCTCTCACAAAAACATAGGTACATGCAGAGATTCTTGTGAGTATATTTGTCTAAAAGATAACAATTTTGGGCTAGTTGGGCTAGTTAGGCATGTTTGGCTGGCAGCTCTATACTTATGATGTATGATATAGCCCATCACATAGTGCCAGTGGTAAAAATTCCTTCCCCTCACGCTGGTGAGACCATGCCTGGACCACAGTGTCCAGTTCTGAGCTCCTCAGTACTAGAGAAACATGGAGATACTGGAGAGAGTTCAACAGAGGGCCACTAAGATGTTGAAGGCACTGGATCATCTCTCCTATGAGGAGAGGCTGAGAGAGCTGGGATTGTTCAGCCTGGAGAAGAGAAGGCTCAGGGGCGATCTCATCAGTGTATATAAATACCTGAAAGGAGGGTGCAAAGAAGACAGAACCAGGCTTTGTTCAGTGGTGCCCAGTGACAGGACCAGAGACAATGGGCACAAACTAAAACACAACAAGCTCTGTGTGAACATAAGGAAATACATTTTTACTGTGAGGGTGATCAAGCACTGTCACAGGTTTCCCAGGACAGTTGTGAAGTCTCTATGCTTGGACTGTCCAGACATGGTCCTGGGCAACTGGCTTTATGTGGCCATGCTTGAGTAAGGGGAATTGAACCAGATGATCTCAGAGGTCCCTTCCCACCTCAACCATTCTGTGAACCAATCTGTGAACTATTGTTATAACCTAACTTCTATGTTCCTAATTTATTACAGAGCTATGTTTTTGGTATGATTTAAGAGTTTTCATTAGTGATGCTGGGGGTATTTCATGAAGTCACTGGTCCACCCAGGTGCTGCACTATTTAGATCTAAGGCATAGGATGGAGGAGTGCAATACCCATAAATAATCTACATGTTTTTTTCTAGACATGAAGAAGTATTGAACTAAAATGTGTTGACCTAGGCACCTTCACAGCTTTTGGCCAAATGTGCAGAGCTTTTGTGTCTGGCCTGGCAGGGAGAGGAAACAAATAAACTTTTGAATTGTATTACCTGTCTAGAAAAAAAAAAGGTTCCAAACTGGATATTGTTATTCCTTTTATTCCAGAAAAAATAACTATTGCAAGGAAATTCTAGCTTAAGACAAAAATCTTTTAAAATCTTATTGGATTTTTTTTTTTTATTTTAGCTTTGTCTGCAATATCAGCTGTTTGAAGCTGTACGGAAGTTGGGAATCTTAGAACTGTAAGATAGATTACTAAACAGGTGATGGAATTGTAAACATATGATTAACGGCAAAAGGTTTTGAAAAATACATTTACCAGTTCTTCCAATTGTCACATGGGAATCATACACATGTGCACATAACACACAGAGACTTGCCCACATTGAGTATAAACAATTTATATGAGGATGGATCTATTAAACAGATATTTTAAACTTGTGAAGGGATATAAATCATCACTTTAGGTGAATTTCTCTAATATGTAAGTGCAATTTGAGTATTTGAAACACAGGCAATATCAGGAAATAAACCATCATATAAAAACCTCTTTGCATTTTTCTGACTAGTTCTTTGAATCTTGAGGGAATCTGACATTTTATTCCACTTGTTCTCAAAACAAAACAAGAATATGGCTTGAACTAATAAAAATATGAAAATGAAAAACTACAAAAAGTTCGACTAATTCTTGGCTCACAAAAAAAAAAAAAAAAAAAACAAAAAACAAACCAAACCCAAAACTTAACTAACCTTAGCTAGATGCGAGGCACAAGAGAAAGGTTTTACAATGTGTGAATGCAACTTCAAAAGTTGAATTTGTTTAGGGAATTTGTATTTTCTGCTCCTTTCTTCAAGAACCTATTTGCATTTTAAATAATTAAAACATTAAAACTGAAAAATTTATAAATGAGAGCTGCGAAGAGAATCCTGCTTGGCAGACAATAGAAAAGAAATTATTACCCTGCTAGGTTTGCTTTAATGTCATATCTGTCACTCTCCCTAAGGTAGGTTCATTACCATACCAAGTGCACCTCCTGCCAACCCCCCCTCCACACACACATACTCTTTTTCTTCCACTCCCTGCCACTTAAGGACTCTGGATCTCTAGGGGACTTTGATCTCATTGTACACACTAACCCAAACAGAACCTCTGCTGTTCTCAATAATTTTTTCTTTAAAAAAAAAAAAAAAAAGAGAGAGAGGAGCGTGTGGGGGGGAGGGGAGTGAATTTGTGTGAAGAGTGACAGAACGCTTTGTCCAGCGCAGCTTTGGCTGGTTGTAACAAGCGTCAGGACATTAGACGCAACAAAAGCTGGATTGGCAGTATCATCAATCACGGGTCTGACAGTCGACTTCAGTTTGTTTGTTCCACTCTGCATAATAAGTGATTGGATCAGGTTTAATTAGATATTGGGTAATCAATCATTGCCAACAAGGCAACCCAGCTTGGGATCTAGATGCTGCAAAGGGGGGAAAAAAAGCAAATCTCATCCAGGGAGCATAAATACTCAAATGTATAAGCACATAGGGTGAAGCTTCAGAGGAAAGGTATAAAGATGTCTGCAAGATGGCACATAATAGAATCGTTCACATCTGTACTACTTGTTACCAGACATCTGCAGTTTGACATTTTACTTTCGCTGCATAATTACTTTTCAATATAATATAATATACTGACCTGAGGGAGAAAGACAAAGCAATTAAATTATGCATAAGATCCTTTCCTCCCCAACCCCTACCAAAAAGACCAAAAAAAAGAGAGGAAAAAGCAAGAATAGGAATTAGCATTCTTATGGCTTTTTAAAGAAAAGGACAGAAAATTCTTCCTCCTGAGTGCTGATGACTCCCACTTGTCAAATCAGGTACTCTGAATTGTGATTACAGTAAATGATTCTTTATATTTTATTTTGCAGTGTGCACCTATAGATTAAGGCCCATGCAATGCAGTAGGAGGAGTGATAGATGGAGCAAATTAATCCCATTAACATTAATTAATCCCATAAATCGAGAGAAGAGTTAAAAAAATTCTTTAAGAAGATCCAAAGGGAAGTGTACTTGCATTTTTTATAAACACATAATGCTGATATAAATTAAAACAGGATAGATGTATCACTCATTAACAAGGACCTCATTATCAGAGACCATTTTAATGTGCAAGGTAGGGCATACGCAAGGTAGGTGGGAGCAACGCAGTGCCTAACTCTGGTGTGTCCTGCTGCCTAACAGTGCTCAGCTCACGGGCGGACGCTTTATGTTTCTATACAATGTGGGGGGAAAGGTCTGCGAGAAAGTGGGTTCAGAGAAGCTGGCAAGCTGGGAGAAGGGTCACTCACACTCAGCAGCAGCAGGAAATACTGAGACTCAAACCCCATAAAACGTCAGTGGAACCAGGACAGCAACCTACCTGCTGGTATCTGGCGTTGTTTTCATTCTTATTGTCTTCCACTGAATATTTAGGTGTCTTGTAGGAATTGAAAGAGCTGCAGCAAGAGAGTCTGCATCATAGGGCACAGTGCTGCAAGGAAAGAGGTCTGTCTGAGATAAAATCACTGCCCCAGTAAGAATCAGGAAGGATTGCTGCCTGCACATCCTAGATGAAAGTTTCAGATGAGACTGGTTTAAGGGTTTTATTTTTTGGTTTATCTGATCTGGTACTTGTGTTCTGATGGCTGAGCACCCCAAAGATGTCTATGGCCTCAGTTAGGCAAGACACTCTGTTGGGTAGATACTATGAAAGGAAACATCATACTGAAAGAACCAGACTTTTTACAGGATGTGAAGGTAACTGTTTTCCTTTAGACCTTTAAACCATAGCAGGGGAAGAAGCCTACCAGAACCTGGTGACTATGACCTCATATAGCAAAAGAGCTATTTTCCATTCCCTTTTCAGCAGCTCTTGTTGCCAAAGTTTTCAGCTTTGCAGTAAGAATGGAGAAAAGCTAGACATCGTGGTCAGACACGGGACCTCTCTGTTGAAGATGTGTCAATTGGGAGAAAAGAATTCAAGGTTTATTGATCCAAAATGCAACCAAGAGTGAGTATGTATACCCAGCTTATTTGATTAAAGCAACAAGCTGGGAGATCTGTGGTGTGGTCTGGAATTCGCAGGTGTTTTCTGGTCAGGGTGGAAAAAACATCTGAGCTTTTATACTATGGAACTAGTCATAAAAAGGAAGGAAAAGGAAGGCTGTGATAAAGACTTTCCTCTGCTCAGCTGCGATGTGGTACATCGAACAATGCTTCATGTTTGACACACACTTTAACCTGACACCAGCGTAGTGATAGCCTGAGTATTTTGTCCACTGAAGAAAGCTTTTATCTTGATTTGTTGTGTTATGTATTGCACATTTTATGATGTATCTGGATCAGCTGCCATGATTCCTAGACCTGGGAGTAGCCATCAAATTATCAGAATCAGCCGTCATGTCATTCTAAAGAGATAGTCTCCCTTGACTCCTCTTCAGTCTCCTCAGCTGTAAATCGGGGATGGGCCAAGCTTTTCTCAGACACTCTGAAGGCCAAATTTATTTTTCTGCAGTGACTAGTGAGACTGGACTTCTCTATAATACAGTGTACCTTTCTAACATCCAAGCCCCCCTTCATCTGCTGCTCTTGTTTCTCTTCAAAGTCACCGAGTTTGAAGCCAGAGCCACTGGTCTTTCCGCTCTGCGTTGCTTTTATTGCAGAGTGTTAGATCTGACACAGCTGCCCCATACTGAGTCCATTGTTTCCAGCAAAATAGACAGCCTGGCTTTGAAGGTATGAAGGAATAGGAAGTTAATCATTCCGTTAATCAAGTGACTGTTCACTGGCAGTGTTTACAAAAACCTATGCCTGCTTTCATTTGTGTGGCCTGGCTTTGGATTTCCCAGCAAAAGAAGTAATAAACCCACCTGAAATATGCCCTTGTCCTTTGTCAGAAAGAGGGCCTGTGTATTTTTTAGAAGGACTGTGCCATTTACTGGCAGATAGAACACAACTGAGGAAGGGAATTCTCAGGCTGCTGAACCTCATCCCCTGCTCGGACAAGCCATCAGGTGCATTGCTCTCAAGCACAGAGGTTGTCTGACCTCCAGCACCACCAAAGCCTTGTAGCAAAACTGCCCAACATCTCTGCCTACTCGGCTGGAAATGTGGTTTATTCATTCATGGGATCTTAGCTAGCTGAGGATGTGTAAACTTTTAACAAGCATGAAACTTTTAACAATTACTTGTCTAAATACCTGATAATTTTCATGGAGTCACTGAAATTATAACCAAAAATAACTAAAAAGTCTGTGATTGTTTTTAGTATTGACATTTCTATTTCCGCCTGAATTCCCAAACTTCTTTAAATATATATGTTCATTAATTGTCCTCAGCTGTCTAATTGTATCAAAATATTGAAGTGGAACCTTTCAGTAGTTTTGAAACAAAGTGGTTTTGCGTTTTTTTCTAAATTTCTTCTATGCAGGTTTACATAAAAGAGGTTCTTATGTATGAATGGACTTTCACCACTGTTCAGGTACAGAGCTACCTTTCCAAACCTGGAATCGATTTGTAGTGTTTTACAAGACTTGGAAAGCTACTAGTGACTAAGAAGAGGGGCAGCCTGTGTTGAGAGCCCCAGTGCAATCTGCTTGACAGTCCTGGAAATCTTTGAGTATATGGTGATGCGAAACCGTTTGCCAAACTGTGCAGGAGCTGAAGATCTTGGGAATTTAGGCCACAGATCCCCCATCAGACTGCCACTCAGGCTTCTGAGGAGTCAAATGGATGAGCAGGCATGAGACCTGACTAAATTGGGTTGTAACCTCATCTAATTCAAACCTTCTCTGTGAAACGCTTGTGCTGTAACCAGTCTAAGAGATCAGTCAGTCAAAGGGAAACACAGTCTTTTGAAGAGCTTTTCAAAAGCTCATTTTTTTATCACCAGCATTACTACTAGTGCAACAAGTACTATACCATTTGTGTCCCAGGGCTCACATAAAGGCCAGCAGCCCATTTTGCCAGGCTGGAGGCAGACCTGCCTAGGGCACAGGCTGCCTCTTTCACAGTAACTTTGTTGGAGTTCGTATACAGTACCACATATAATTGGGTCTCTAATCCATCTGTTAACTGTTCAAATTCACATGACTTCACTTTATTCAGAAATCCTGTGACAAAATAGTCTGTTAGCTCATCTTAGACTCCCTTTATTCCCTGACACTATATAGAGAAGACTTCTTTCTCTCTTCTTGCTGCTCCGCTGCAAGTAATCATGCAGCATGTGAAAGGAGCTCTGCCCACAGCCTCCTCTGATTCTTATTCCCTTTCCCTGAAAAGGACTTTCGCAGCTGTAAACTCAGAAATGGCGCTTTCATTGACATTTCTCTGGCAATATCTACTTCGAAAGCTTGGGAAAAAAAGCATTCATGCAAGGTCTCCTTGAAGCTGACGTTATTGTTTTAGTGAAAGAGAGAATAGATGAAACAGAGTATGGACAAAACAGTGAATGCTTGTTAGAAAACAAAAATACAGTGGGGGAGAAATATTTTCATAATGCATTTGCTAATTTAATCAAGTTAGATGTTACTTGAAATTGAATTATAGTAGCAGTCTTTTCAGACAGAAAATCGTTTTTCTGTCAACAATGTCTCACAAGATGATTTTGCAATCATCTTGTAAATAAAATTGTTATGATTTCACAGTATTTGAGAAACAAGTCAGAGGGAGAGTTAGTTGGTAGTCAAGCTTTTATAACTCTAGCCTGGCTTTCTTTAGCAAAGACCTCTTTTGAGCGTTGTACTTCAGTTTATTTTACAGCGAAGTATTTGTGATCCCAGGCGTACTACATTTTTGTGATCCCCTTAACTACATTTTTCTTATTTGCATTTATATACGTCTTGCCTGTGTACAAATCCAGAAAAAAAAAACCTGAGTTGGCAGTGTGTACACTTCCAAGAGATTCCCACTTTAAATATCTTCCCTCTGGGCCATATGGTTTAAAGATATCTCTGACTGTCCTCAGAGCTCATTTTCTTTAATCCTGGATTAGCCTTGTTGCCCTTCTTTACCTTTTCAAGTACTGCAAAGTCTCCCCCCCATCTCCCCCCAATGAAGTAAGGAGAAAAGAACATAATACTCAAAATGATTTAAATTTTGACCAAAGCAATTCATAATCTTGGCATATCCTCTCTGGATTTCTAAACTTGCCTAACATTTCTTTGGCCTCTGCAGGAGAATGATTTTTCTACAACATCTTGACGTTGTTAGAAAGAAGGTGACAATTGTGTCGAGATCTTTATGGTGTCTCCAGCAATCTTATCTGTCTTATATGTTCTTGCATAAAAACTAACTTTATGTCCAGTGGCCGTGTACACAAACAATTGCAGTTAATTTGTTAAAATAGACATTTACTAATTGTAATCACTGGTCACCAGTACCAAGTTGTAGATGATATAAGTGTAATACTCAGAAGTCACTTGGGCATTTCCAAATATGATACTGAAGCAAGGTCTCTGACAACAGAACAAGTGTTGCCTGTTTGGGATCAAGAAAAAAATACATAATTATGTAGTAAAGGGGCTTCAAATGGAGAAGCTGTGTTATATAGTGCCTTGTGAATGCCAGATATATTAAATGGAATTTCTGAGGTTTTATACTCCTTTTTCTAATCTAGAATAGTAACGAGAGGATTAAAGATTGCTTCCATAAATCCTACTTCTTACACTGACTTGAAAAATACCATTTAAAAAAGCATTCATCTTCTCCCTGCTAGCGCAGAATTGCTGAATGACACTCAAATATTAACAAGCAACACTTTCAAATTACGTGGCTCCAGCTCAATAATGAAGACCCTCAGATCATGAAAAATCACTGGCAAAACAGAAATCATGCTTTTTCAAAACCATCAAAATAACTTTAAGTCAGTCTGCAGTGGTGGTGATGGCTTAAGCAATTATTTTTTAATGGAAGATTGTAAACACCTACCAGAATCTTCCATATTGGTAGTTTCTTAGCAGTGAATACCCTCTCAGAAACAACTATTAAGCTCTTAAAAAAAAAAAAAAATCTTAAAAAAAACCAGATCAAAAATAACAGCATTTAAACCAAACCAACCAGTCATGGGAAAAAAAAAACCAAAACACCAAACCAAAAACCCCATGCGTAACACACAGAACATGCCTGCATGCCTGTTGTTTTCTGTGCATATGAAATTACCTTCGGTGTTTATAAATGTTTTAATGTCTTCACATATTTACCCTGATTTTGGTAAATACTACTTCATAAGGTGGATGGTCTCCTTGCTAACTCTCCTCCCTACGTACTGAAGTTTGTTGGAAATGATTTTGTGATGCTAAAGAGGAGAGCAGGGCTCCAAGGTGTAGGTAAGGGAGCAAGAGAGAGATGTGAAAAAGGAAGAAGCTGGGTGAGATTTTGCACCCTTGCCACCAAGCCAGCAGCCGGCGTAGATGAGACAGTGTTACAAGTTTAGAACAGCTGCCAACTAATGTTTGATCAGGGATAAAATATGCCGAGGTGACAACATCTTGCTCCCCTGCATTTCAGGGACTATCATTAAAAATGCAGCAAGGCTCGTACAGGCCCAGAAGGTCCTATGTTCTCTCAAGATACAAGGGAGAGAGACAAGTTCACAAGATGTCAAGAACAATATCCATTTGTGTTTACTATGCAAACCCGCTGAGTAACCTTTCTATGCATGTTTGTACTAAGGACCATTGAGAATTTAGGGGGAAAAAAGGGCTGCTTAGAACGAGAGGGGAGAGGCAGCCAGGGAGGAACAAATAGGCAGAGAGATGCGTATTTGGGAAGTGGAAAGACGCCACTGTATGGGTAACTGGCTTCTCTGGAGGGGGGGGAAAGAAAGAAGTAATGCAACATTAAAAGATGTATATATTTATACACAAACACAGCTAGAAAAGCTGCCGTACAGCTACAAGTTAGTGTCCGCGGCCCCTTCCCTCCTCCCCTTTTAATAATATATTGATGTAAGCAGCTTGCGCATGCCAAACAAATTCTCTACATAAAAAGTCAACTGTCGGAAGGAGGCTCATCAATCTGGCAAAGTGCACTCAGGTAGAACGCCTCTCGGGGCGCCCGCCCCGGCAGCCATGCTGCTCGGGGGAAAGGGATCGCTCCAGCTGACGGGCTCATAAATGTTCATTAAAGAGTCTTTCCGCCAGTTTACAAAAAAAGCAGCTGTTTTGCAGGGATGCTGGTAATTTATTTCTCAGTGATATTATGGAAAGCTGTTGCGGATAATTGAACTGTAGGAAGTTTTGCTGTTAAAATGGCAGAGACAGCTAGCCGAATTCATTCAATCAGCACCTCTTTACTAGTACAGCAAGCACAGCAAATCCAGAGATGTTCATTTTGGGATCCTTTGCTGCAGTTCTCTAGGAGGTATGTTATGTATTGCTTCCCGCATTTCTCACATTGTCTCATCATTTCTTCTTCTCCAAAGTGGAGGGAGAGGAGGAAATGTATTTATTTTTCTGCTGCAGCTATGATTTCCCCATGGATGACAAAGAGAGTGCTATGCAATGTTGTCAAGCAACTACAAAAGGCACCGCTAACACAGTTGAATGAGGAAACATATTTTGTAGCTTTAACTATGATCAAAAATCACTTGCCTTATTAATTGCGTGATTGGTCTCCTTTCTCCTGAGGCTAGCAATGAAGGCCCTATCATCTGCATAGAAGGCGTCACGTGAATTAACTAGATACTTTCCCTAATTTTTTAATGTTTTAGAAATTGAGGTCTGTGCTTTGGTTTTAACATTGTAGAGGCTGTAGTAGTGATTTATACTGAGAAGAGCTTTGTGTGTGTGGTGGGAGAACAACCTCTTTGAGTAAGAACTAAAATAGTGGATGAGATCTTACTATCTGTTTTAATAGACTGATTTTAAATAGCTTACTTTAAACATTTTTGTAGATTAAAAATAGAATGGTTAGCTTAGTAAAACACTTAGATAAAGATTGCAGGTTTGCATGAACGGTTTACCATCCACATTTTCAGAACAGAAACAAAAAACTTGTTTACATCTGTTTTTTAAAAATAAATAGTGTCAATGAAAGTGTTTCCATTTTAAGATGATCACTGTAAGAAGTATGGTAAATCAGCATGAGTGCTAATACAATTATTAGTTCTCAGGGAAGAAAAAAATCTTTGTCTTGATTTCAGTAGTTACATTGGTTTGTGCTAGGGAGGACGATGGTCAAAGGATAAGAGTCTTTGAGAAGACTATCTCAGAAGATTAGATTTTCAAAATAAAATAAAGAATTTGCCACAATGAAGGTCAGCTAGTTTGCTATACCATGCGATTTTCTGCTCTGAAATCAGAGACTAGATCCCTTTGGCATATTTGTCTACTAGTGCAGAGTTATCGTATAAAAAGGACTCTTTTAAGACTCCATCCACAAAATGTGATTTTACATACAGGTGGATGACTGTTAAAAAGATGATACCAATGCTTTACTTCTGCTTGAATTAGTTGTGGATTTTTTTCTAGTTTCAATATGGTTGTTTAAGAAGTGACTTGACATCAAATATGTCTGGTTTAAAATGAGTGAGAATATCCATGCAGTCTTTTGGCTTGGTTTAGCTGAATCACCTTTTAGACCAACAAAATTCCTACCTGTCAACTAACCATAAATAAAACATTTTACTGCCTGCATATGAAACAATGAAGAGCTTAATAAAGAGCCATTTTTCAGAAGGCAGTTGCATTATTACACTCAGAAAATAAAGAATCTGTGAAAGATCTAAGCCAACTGTAGTACATTAAAGAAACCGCTTCCACTATGACCCAATGTTTTGTACAGAAAATTATCTTGATAGTGGAATCAATAAACATCATGTCTTGAAAACTTTCGCCAAGTTCTGTTAGTTCCAGAGGTAAATCATGATGAATTTCTTGAGGGCTTCCTCGCATTTTGTTTGTTCCTGTAGTTTTCTCTTATACAGAAAAAGTAAAACTTCTCTAATTTAGCCTAAGATGAAAAAAAAACCAAAAACCAAACCCTCAGATTAATGCAAATAATTAAGATAAATATTAACAGAGAAGCTGGCCTATATTTAGATGATATCTGAAGTATGGGTCAGCAGTCAAGATTACCCTTACACTGAAATTTTAAGGCACTAGTCCCATTTTCCAAATTATTTAGAATAAAGGAGACAGTACCGTGTTTTAAAGTAGGCACAAAAAGGGCAGCGTAGACTGATGTAGAGCTCTGCTTCCTCTGCTTCCTTTGTCTGAGGAGAAGAGGGCAGAGATCAATCAGTCAGATAGAGGGATCAGTCATCCAGATTTAAAGTCCTTGTAGCTGCCATTTCCTGTGGGCAAAAGGTGAATGAATAATAAGATACCAGGTGAAGCCATGGAGGTGGAGTGTAGACCTAAAGTGGTCCAGTGAATGAACTGTGCCTACCAGTTCCCTAACATGAGAATAGCAAACCCAACAGCAGGAATCAGCCTTTTGGTGAGGGTTTAACCCTATATAGCAAGTATTTACGCCGATGTAAGACTGTGCAAATCTAACTCTCCTAATTTTTGCTATTTTTTTTTTATCATTTAGGGTATAAGTGTCCTTTTTACTTTTTGTCCTCCTGTTGACTGCTTTCTTTAATGAATGTTGATCCATAGAAAGTATTTTTTATGAACATACTATTTAAGATTTCTGTCCAAACTGGACATATTGGCGCAGCAAATTGCCAAAATCTCTGTTATTAATGCCTAGGTGGAACAAACATTTATCCCGTGAGCATTTGTGTTTGCTATAATAGTGTTGGATATAGTGGTCAAACCTCTGAAACTACTTTGTGAGAGTGGTAGCCCCACAGTGTGGGAAGCCAACTGGCTTGACTGCTATGTGTTGAGGGGAAGAAAATCTCATCATCTTACCCTTACATGAATACCTAAACCCTAACCATAGCCAGGTCTTTAAGCTGTTGGATATCAAAACAAAACACTTCCCAGAGATCTTATTCCTTTATAATACCCATGTCTCTGAAGAATTTTGGTATTGTTATTAGATTCATTGTAAAAAAGTATTAATCTACAGCTAAAATATATATATTTTGAAAATAGGCCTCCACTTTATTGTAGTCTTATGCTAACTTGAAAGAGGGAATGTGCTACTTTGAAAAGAAAGTCTAAACTTTTCATCCTATAGTTGCACAAGCTTTCCTATTCCTACAGGAACCAGGCAAAAGTCAAATAAACGTGCAAAATATTTAACTTTTCATGAGGAAGATTGATGAGAATTTTTACAGAGCCTCGCTTCAAGTTTCTTGAGAAACACCATATCATATATGGACATCATAGGAAGGTACAACTAAATTTCAAAAAAAAGCAGAAAAAAAGGAAAAATTAAAAAAAAAATTAGAAAATTATGATTACAAACCTTTCCAAGTATTAAGACTTTGAAAGAGTCAACCAAATATTTTGTGCAATTTTAACAAACTCTGTTATTTGTTGATCTTTTCCTGTTGTCCTTTCATCAAGGTTTCAGGTGGAGAAATTGTGTGATGCAAATAGCTGTCTTTTTTCTGCTGTTCATATTCTTCCAATTATTTGAATGATGTCATGGTCCAAGATATGAAGTTTAACTGTTACCTTTGCAATGAAGAATTTAAAAGATGCTGACAACAGTCAGTATGACATTGTTGAAATAATTCACATGATCAGTAAGTAATTACAAGAAGGAAGCCCGTATTTCCACACAGACACCCCAGTAACTAACTTGTACTCTGCTTATGAAGATTGGAGTACACTTCCAAACTGTTCTGTGGAAATATAAGCATGAATCATTTAATCGTGTGAATGCAAAATTAAATGTTCCCTCACACCTGACCATCTGTCAGTTTTTGGTTTTCTTTGGTTTGGTTTTTTTGTTTCTTTGCCTCCAACATGCTTATCTTTCTTGGTATGATACTCATAATCCTGCCTTCCTTCCTTTTATTATACTCTTCTTCTGTCTTCTGACATGCATCTGTAGTTTGCCAAACTGGGTGAAAAGTTTGGATGTATGGAAAGAATAATCCTAGATCTGGCATTTTTCTTGGATTAGATGGGGGAGTTAAAACACAAACACTGTATTTCTGCGGGTGCAGCTGAGGACATTAGAAGCCACTAAAGCATTAGAAATGTCTAAGGAATGTGAAATACTAGCAAGTTAGGTAAAAATTAAAGTTGTGTTTTGTGTGTAAAGGCTGCTGTCAATTCCTGTAAGATTTTCACAAGTGTTTGCTAAAAGTCCCACCTCCTAGACCCTGTTGATAGTGCCAGAATCTTAGCATCTATTCATTAAAATGCAAACAACATTAAAAGATTTGTTCTCATGGAGGAAAAAACCCACCTGAATATGTCATTTGCAGGCACCAAAGAGTTTCAAACAAATACAGAAAGGCAAACTGAAGAATGATGTGATATAAATATAATTCAGTAAGTTGGCTGAGGTGGCACAACACTGTCCATTGTCAGTTATCTCAGGATCCTTCATCACTTTTGCTGCCCCTTGCTTCCTCTCCATATTGTTCACATTCCCAGCAGTCATTTTATTTTGCCGTTTTAGCGTCGTCTTGACTTCCTCTTGCACCACTCTTAACTATTCAACATGGTTGAGAAAGTCTTCCTTCAGTCATGCAACAGGTGATCAGCATTTTAGCTGTCAGCGTAAATGTTGGCATGTCTTCACTTCAAGATGAACAGCTCTTTAACACTTAGTTTTGACTTCCCTCACTAACGAAGGCCACCTGCAGTTGGTGTCAGTGGCATGCACGGGGTTATGGCATCCACACACACAGAGGTGAAGAGGTTATATAGTGCAGGTTTGGTCTGCTGGTCTGTAACACCTCAACAGTCTTGCTGCTTTCAGCACATGGATGTGCTCCTGGCTTCCAGCCCCCTTTGTTGTGGAAACCAGTTCAGCATTCAGGATGGGTCCAGCCCAGCCAAGTGCTGCAGCTGGCAACCAAGAGGAATTCCACCGAGGTCAGCAGGAGCAGGAGTAAGACCCAAACTTTTTCCAGGTCCTTTGCAGTACATCAGAAATATCTGGACTGCTCTAAGCTCAGGCTAAAATCAGAGAACTAGTTACCTCACAGTTTTATTTTTATTGTTTGTCACTGTTTTATTTTTATCCCCAACTTCCAAGTGGGCTGTGATTTTTAATTAGCTTGTGCTAGAGCAGTATGTTCCCGACAAACTTGGAGAACTTGGATTTTTTTAAAGGGGAGCTTCCTCATCATGTGGGGTTTTCAATGCTTGCTTGTCTCTACTAATTAGAAGTGCTTATAAATTAATTATAAGCCTGCTTTACAAACCAGTAGGAGAAAAACTGTGTGCTATGCTGGATATGATTAAGATGTAAGAGCAAAGAATTTGAGAGCAAACAGAAAGAATTTTATTGACTGGCCTGTCTTTTAGCCTTTTTCTTGTGAAAATCATTTTCCTTTATAAGAAGACCTCCTGCTCTTTGTTGAAAAAAGATATATCTCTCCCTAGAAACCAGTCCTGTTTTACACTAGTGGGACAGAAAGAGTTATATACTGTTATATAGGATTTGACACCTTTTCATCTCCACCTTTTTGCCAATCTGCCATAGAGCTGGAATTGCAACACCAACCTTTTTGTATCAGTTCGTCAATTCATCTTCGTTTACCTACTTGAAAAGCAGAGCATCTAATACACACTTGAAATTCTTCCTTCTATCCCCTGTTCACAATAACAGGTGCTTAGAAGTCCTATCTCAGTTGTAAAAAGACCATAGGAAAGGCATGAACAGAAGACAAAGATTAAAATAGCCAAAAGAAGAGAAAAAAACCAACCAAAAAAAGTCAGGGGGCCTGTTGTTATGTGTGTAACCTTACTGCTGCATTGAGATTGTCTCTCATAAAACCAGGAATGTGGGACCAGAAATTGCAAATGAAAAATAACTTGTTACGGTAAGATGAATAGACAAAATCTTGTAATCTCTTTCTGTTTGCTTGTCTCGCTTTTTATTGTTGTTTAAGAATGTTCAGAAGAAGGTAAAAATCAAAGAACTTGCAGTAAAAGGGAAAAATCAGTGGGTTTCTGCTTCGTTATTGCACTCTGCCTTTATAAGACCGATTGCTCAATAGGTTCTTAAAGCATCACCATCATCTCTGAGCTAGCCTGAAAAAATGTTGACTCCCTTCTGCGCACCTTTTCTTTCCATGTAATGTTTTCAGTGGCTTCTCCATCTGATTCTTATCTTGTCACCCAATCTAAAGACCTGCTGTGTCAAAGGCTCACTGATGTTGCCTAAATCTGTTCTGCCTGAGCCCGAATAGACAATAACCCAGCCCAGTGAAGTGAGCCAGGGTACAGCACATCAGCTGTATCGCTGATCTGGTTGGTGACAGGCATCTGTCTTTGATGCCCAGCTACCCTGTATTCTGAGAATGTCAACAAAAACACATATTCCTGATCCCTACTCTCCTTTTTCTCTTTTGGGACCTTGTGTATTTTGTCACATTTAGAACTGAATGACAGAAATAACCTTTTCCTCCCACTAAGAAGGATCGCTTGACACAGAAAATTGACCTGACGTCTTCTGTCTGAAGAAGGGACTTTTTGCTGAAAAAGAAACAGTTGGAAAATATTTTGTGCCTTTTTCTGTTTCCTATTCTCTGCATTTCCAAACTTTGGCACGAATTATAAGATGTTTGACATGTTACTGATGAGCTAAGGTTTCTAAACTTTAAAACTTGAAATATGTTTAAGTTTGTTGTTGTATACTAACAGGTCACACCGTACACCTCCGACTATCACTCCTTGAAATTAAAGAGAAAAACAAATATTCTTAATTTTTGCTCACCGAGAAGATATGAGGCACAGTGAAAACACAATGCATACTTCTGCCACAACATTTCCTTCTCCACAGATACATTGTGATCTGTAAAGGAGTGGAGAAGGCAAGGCTGTAAGGGAAGATCACCATTCTGAGGAACTCTGAGCAGACGTACACAGTCTCATGGGATGATATGGGCTGTGTCCGGCGATATTTTGTGTGAAGCTTGGTAGCAGTGTGCTCATTGAGGGCATCATTGAAACATGGAAGATGTATTTCTTTTCTTAATTAACATTTTTAGCAAGAGTTGGATATTGATGGAAATATCCATCTACCAGTGAAGGTGCTCTTCACGGGGCTTTGGCTAGTGGTCCCTGAGAATCTGTAGTACTTGGCATTGCTTTAATCTACACTTTCCACACTGTCTCCAGCCTCTGCTCATGAGCTGGTATCTCTGTCAAACGTACATTCACTAGACAAGTAATGCCTATGGTAACATGTGTTTTTTTACTATGATCTTTATATCTTCTGGATTCTTAATACAGTCATTTTTCTGGTTTCCACCTGTCTTCCTAGATGCCATGTGAAGTCTTGAAAGGATTTCACAGTGTCTTTTTGACTTTTCATTTTTAGGAAGAAAATTTTTTCTTCCTGGAGAGAAGATATGACCACAAAGTGAAAGCCACTGCTTTTTTTCCTAACTGGACTAAATTGTGTGCTAATATTTTACTGGGGGAATATTGTTTTTTACCTCTTAAACTGATCATCCTATTCTGTTTTGGTTTTCTTTAAAATTTTTTCATTGCTTCATATTTACTATTTTTTTCTGTGTCTGTAAGGTGTATATCTGCTTCCAGTTCCTCTTCAAAGACCTAATGAGAGTTATTCTTTTGTTCTGTTTAAAGGGTTTCCCTTTCTTGTATGCTGTAATAGTGTTATTTTCATTTCTTTTCAGAGGCTGCAGTGGTGTTTTGTCCTAATTCCTCCATGACTGTTTTAAGTTGTTCCTGCATATTCCCTACTTCCTCATTGTTTTCACCATTATTCATTTTAGCAATGAACTTGAGGTGAATTAATCTGTCTCTTAGGGAAAGAATCTTCTCTGAATTTTCTTCATGCATGAACACTGCTAATGTTTCCAGAGATGATTTGAAAGGAAATTCATGACTCTGTACTCCTGTCACTTTACAGACCTTTTCTGTATCAGCTGACATTAATTACCATTTTGCTATAGGTTTCTATATGAATTAAGTACTAAGTGAAGACTAGTATGGACTATGTGAATTTATTATAGCCTACTTTTTTAGTTAGGGAACATTGATCTACTCTTTTAGTTGTTATTACGATGATGCTTTGAACACTTTCTTCCAACATTGACTTTTTTCTTCAAGAATATCGTGCAAAGGCATTGTTTTTAGTCTTGAGAACTGGCATTTGCCTTTTGCTTGTATAGTTTTTCAGGAAGATGTTTATTCAGATTTTTTTTCTTGCTATTACTGTCATCTGAGGCAGAATATATGGTTCATTTATTTTGTCCAAGTGCTTCATTTTTAATTTCTTCTGTTTCTGAGTAATTTATAGCATGTACATACAGGGATACAGTACTTGAATATATATGTCCAACAGGTAAATGCATCATCTGTTATCTATTAGGCTTACATAATAATTATTGACAAATATTGATTTCTTCCTTTGGAATCTTACTTTTAAAACACTGTTCTGTTCTCACATATTTATGTCAGCAGAATCACGACGATGCAAAGGCCGCAAGAAAAATTAAAGGATCCCAAGTATGTTATAGCTTCAGTTTCAGAGTTTCACTTAGACACATGACAGGGATGGGAGACTTGATAATTTTGAGTATTTAGCTTTTGTAGTATTAAATGCAGCAGGTATCAGTACTGGTTGTGCTTAACGTTCATGTACATATCTACAAATATATATTCACTCTCATTATGCCTCTACTTGGGAATCAGTCACTTTTATCCATGAATTTTAAGTATAACATTCTTTCTGCACTCCTTTCTAATTATGAGGTTCAACAGAAATGAGCAAACTTGTAATTCTACTCATGATTTATAATTTCAGAAAACCCTAGGTGCAAACCTACATTCCAAATATCCTCATTTAAAAATGGACTGCTGTAATTATATGATCATTTCATTTCAAATCTGCAGGGGACTGTAACTCAATATAAAGCATGAAAAAATTAATGAGAAGCTTAATTATAATAATATCATTAAATCCTAATAAGAGAAAAAGTCTAACTTCACTTTATTTTAGCTTGGACACCTAATACAATTTTATTACAGTACAGTAGTGGTATTTTCTGAACTTTTAGAGAAACTAATAATGTAACAGCAAAAGCTGGATAATTTTCATTTTCCTTTCCCTTTTTTTCCTTTAAGTATAAGTAAAAAAGAAAAATAAAACCTCTTCACAGTGTATAGGTATGCAGACAAGATCTAATCCCGTTTAACTAATATCAGCCATAGATTTCCCATCAGTATTTAGCACTTCACTTTACCAGAAAATTTTAGCAGCCATTGCATAATTTTTCACAAAAATATAATAGTCTTTTCACAATTCAGGGGGTAAATACTTTCATTCATTGTGGCTCAAGACAGGATCTTTGAGGTGCATTACCCCTTACTTTAAAGAGCAGCGTACAAACGATAACAGTCAAACTTCAGTTACCATGGCTACAGAATGGAGGCTGGTGCAACTTATTCATGGTTTATTAATATTTAGCAGATACCAGAATTTTCCTATTTTTTCACATTTACAATCCAGATACTTTACAGAAGTTATTTATAAAGAGCACAACATTCCTGAACACACAGCCCTGCTGATGACAAATGTTTAAATGTGGAGTGCATTAGTGTGGCATCAGACATTGTCAATAATGCATGCTCACCACCATTTAATTATTTTGAAAACATCTGTTGAAGTAAAATATGTTCCAGAGGGGAATAAGGAAGTCAAGTGCATTAGTGACTGTGTTAACCACATTTCACTCTGTAACATAGAAAACCCTAAAGGGAAGACTGGGATTCAAGGACATCAGGAGAATGTTGAAATTAATCTTCACTTTTAGTCTTTGTAGCTAAGGAAGTGGTTTAGCTAAATCTTTTGTGTAGGATTGGTTTTCCAAGAATTTTTAAAATAAGGCTAAAATATTGTATCAGAACATGTAATGGAAATCCTTTATTTTTTCCATAGCACACCTGAATGTATGCCATTTGTCTTCTGAGAAATCCTAAACAATTACTGACATAATGTGATGTCCTTTTACAAGTGAAATTTACTTTACTCTTGGCTCTGAGTGAGGGAGAGTGGGTAAGCTTCCTCTCCTTAGCCCTTTTGCCTTCCTCTCGTATAGTGTTTGGTTTCACTCCAGAAATAAACGGCTTATTTCCTTTTCAGCTTTGTTTTTCCTAGCTCACTCCAACTGCTCAAAACAATTAGGAAAAAAAAAATCATTCCGTGGTTGGTGTCAGAGCCTGATGTAAATAAGTTTATGTATGACTATTTAAAATATATGCAGCTATAAACATTTCATCATACCATCTCTCATAGATCCGTTGAGAAAGAAAAGTAGGATGCTTATTGAGACACTGACATATTCCACTCAAATAATTCTCTTGTTGTACACTTTTTACAAGCAACATCGACCATCATTGTCAGGTTAACTTAGCGGGTCATAATTAACTGTACAATGAGCTAATAGACTTCTAGTCAGGGTGTGCCAATGCAGATACGCCACAGGCAGTGTAAGGCAGCAGTCTTAAATTACGTCCTCATGAATTTAGAAACGGACAGCATGTTCCTCTAACCGCTGCACAGAGAGGAAGGGAGCCAAATAATGGATACAACAGCCCAGCATGTCACACTCAGCAATTAAACTTCCCTGGAAGTCCTTGAACCTAGTCAGTGGAGACAGCCTGGAGCCTCCAAAGAACAATGTAGAAGGTCCAAGCAAGGTACTCACTGGGGACAGCAGCACCCAGCAGGGAACAGTCAATGCTGACCTGAAGGGATCTGCATGTGGCTGAGAATGCTACCAAAGTGTAAAATAAAGCTGGACTAAAACAGCAGTAAAGGGGAGCTTTGTGAAGAACAGGTGATACTATCGTCATGGAGAGAATCTTCCAGCGTAGGAGAAAGTATGAAGTTTCAGGGAGAAGGAAAACTCAGGTTAAAGTCAGCAAAGAAAAAGAAAAGGAGGACAGTACACTGCACCAGAAAGGCTGCAGACTGATGGACTCCTGAGGTGGCAGGAGAAGGCGGAGTCCTGTCTTTAGGCAATCAGTAATGAACACAACCTGGGGTCCTTGGCTGCCCTGGCTCAGGGAGAAGGGACTGATTCTTCCAGCGGTGTTTGAGCCCACTTAAGATATAATTAATTTTCTGAAGGGTAAGCATGTCTATCTATTGACTGTAAGGGAAACACAGTTGATGAGATTCCTAACTGAGGCCCCATCATTAAACGTTCAAAGTTTGGCGAGATGAATCCAGGCTGGGAGTATATGGGGTTAATGGTCCTATATCTTTATCTCACCAGGCAGCCAGTACTAGTGTTAATAGCGGGAACTCTCTGAAAGCCATTAGAGGAATTCTGGGGAGCTCTACTGCTTCATGGTCCCTTTCATCAGCTTCTTTAGTATGACAAATAGCTTGAGGCTGCCTACCAGCCAGTTATTTTTAAAGGTGTGTGAAAGTGGCTAGAAACATCTGTTCAAAGCCACCATTTTGAACTGGCTTTTAGATGATGTTAAAAAAAATCAACCTAATTTAAGCTGAATCTGCATAACAACATTTTCACTAATACAGTTTTTCTATTTCTTGATTTTTCACTTGAAAAGCTAATTTGTCTTTATAAACTAAATCTCCAAACAAGAAAAGAACACTGACAAGAAAACTAAGCTTTCTGTGTGCATGTCTGTACTACGCAGAGGATAATCACCCTTCACTCTAAGTTACCAATGAAAAATATCACTTAGCTCTTTTACCAGATTTGTGAAAATATGAGAAGCAGCAGCTTGTGGCTAGAATTTTTACATTCTCCCTATTACCCTCTGCAGATAGGCGAGGAGAGGATGGATTTTTCACCACAACCTTCTGACCATCATAAATGAGTCAATGCTAGAAAGAATGTTTATACTGAGGGAAAAAAACTTCATAGAAAGATAGTGGCAGGGACTGCGGTATGGCATAACCACAAGTTCAGTGTAGTGAACAAAGTCCTAGTTTGTGCTGAAAGAATGTTTCTAGGGAAAAGCTTTTGCAATATGCAATCACAGAGCAGGTAAAGAAATTACTGTTTTATTTGCACGGTTGTGGAGATGATCAAATATTGCTAGCAATACTGCAATTCTTGAGTTCCTGGACTTGGCACTTCACTTCCATTTTCTGTTTTTCCAAATCTCAGCACATTGTTTTCAGAAATCAAGTTCATTACACTTTTTGTTACACATACTATAAAAGTTGTAGTCACATACATACATGATGCAGCTGTTTATTTTCAGCTGTTTGTTGAGCCTTCTTTATGTTATTCCAACTTCTGAGGTTTTTTGGTGTCATTTGAAATATGACAGTTTAGAAATAGTTACAATAGAGAACTGGCTGCATATAGTGTTTTTTCCTACTACTTCATATTGAAAACATACTGTTTGTTATTTAGTTCCAACTTTGAGTTCTTTAAAATGGAACAGTCAGAGAATACAAAAAAGTTTCTGCCAGTGAATTCTTTCCATACGCAGTCAGTTAAAAAAAAAAAAGTAAGTCTGCATATTTAACATAATTTAACATCTCTACAGCCTGAGCAATTATCCTAATAGCAGGGAACCAAGGCCTACTGGTAAGTTTTATCCTCCCTTTGTTAGGCTTGTTTCTTTGATATTAGTATCTAGATGCATACCACAGGGTGAAACTGGGCTTTATTAAAGGAGGGTCAGCATTCTGTTAATCTAATTTAAAAGCATTAAGGGGAGTAGAGGAGCATTAATTGATTTGTTGGGAGGGTTCTGACTCCAGCCAACCTGATCTTGCTGTTTACTCTCTTCATTTAAACTATATTGAAAAAAACCTACTTGAGCAGTAGTGCAACATATATTGTATTTTGTCTTTAATTTAAAAAAAATCCTACAGCAGATGTTGACACATATACACTACATAGCTATATGTCTTTGTCAATCAAGTGACTAAAGTGAAATGATTTAAAACATCAAAACTTTCAGTAATCAGTGACAAGTCAGTTTTAACATAACAGTAATAACTCTGGAAAAACTAGTCTTTAGCACCAAGAAATTAAACTGTTTCAGTAGCACAGAGTAGGCTGCTTGCAGAAAGGAGAATTACATGTTATGGAAATGTAGTGTTAGCAGGGCAATCTTGAAACAAGTAAGAAAAAATATTTCTGGAGTTGCCTGGATATTTTTTGGGTAATGAACTAAAAATCACAAACTGTTAAAATTGTTGAAAATTTCTACACTGACCAGTGAAACTTTTGTAGTTCAGATTCTAAAGTATACTTGGAGGATGTGCTCTTTTGTTTCATAATTTGTTTTGCCCCATGATTCCTATCTCCTCTCACCCTTCTCTTTTATATGCAATGAAAAAAGTTAAAAGAGCAAAGGGAAATTTAGTAACTGCTTGGAGGAAAAAAAAGTATGGAAGTAGTTCTCTGCATAAAAAGCATGGACACTCATTTTTATGGATTCATACCAAAGATTGATGAAGTTGGCATTTAAGAAGGTGCAGTCTCTGATGGAAAATGTGATTGAAGTTTTCCCACAGTGGGAGCTTTTACTGGCTTTCCTTCTGTATGGATTCTCTCTACGTGAGCCTTTTCTTCAGTGGGAACAGTAATAAATGTCTACCAATGTCTATTTTGACAAGGCTTGTAGGAGTTATTCTCTCTAACAAATCTACTCCTCTGTCATATTTGGGTGACTCTGGCCAACGAATGAAAAATTACAGGAGGGAAGACAAGCATGCATATTCATGTGCAATAGTAAGATTTTGTTGGGAGAGAAGTGAAATACCCAAATATTTCCAAAATCTAAATTTTGAAAAAGAAATATACTTAAAAATTTTGTGAAGAAAAAATTATCCTGGTAATTTTTGACTGTATTTTCAGGTCCTTCAAGCCAAGATCATAATAAATTATTTTCAGACTTCTATGCAAGAACTTGCAAGTATATGTCTCTTTAGAGATTACAAGCAGTAAAAAAAGAAGCAAAATGATTTCACACCTATATGTGATCAGTTCTATATACTAGAGGGATTGATTAAACTCTTGATTGAACTGATATCAGTTGGCTGCAATTAATCAAATGACTGTGAATTCAGATTTCTTACACAATGTATTTTGTGTAAAGGCAGTAATTTGGGCATCCAGAGAACATGCTTTAGATTTGACCTTACATAGTACATTAACTGAGAACATATTTATGCTTCTGACACAGATCCTAAAAGAAGGAAATAATCCTGAAAGAACTAGAACTCTTCCTGAGAGGGCTCCAGGTCTACTGAGAGGAGGGACAGTTGTCTGTGACAAAGCTAAGGGAACAGCTCCTACGCACAGTATAAAACCTCCTCATTTACGTTGCAGTGGGTCACCAAATCTCTGAGGTACCTAAACTTCCATATATATAGCTATGGTGAAGGAGCCCACACTCAAAAACACCGAGAGGGAAAAGACTTATCTGTGTTGCTTCAGGTGCATGACATACTGACAAGAATTTTCCTGGTGCTTCAGGTTGACTTTGTGGAGTTTTCTATTCCACATATCCCTAGCCAAAGCAATGCAGGGTAGAGAAAATTAGGCCCTTGTGAGATATAATCATAGTCAAAGTAGTTCACTCACACAGTTTCCTGGCTATGGCAAGTGCGCCAATTTTTTATAAAGTTTTGCAGCAGTCAGAGGGCTTGAGAACCCAAATCTCAGGCATGGGCTTTAGACACCACCCTTCTCAGGGAGTTCTAAGGAGCTGTTACTGCTCTTCAGGTGGCTTGGGGATGAATGGAGATAGGGTTATCAAATATTTGTCTGGAAACCACAAACAGCCTAGGGAAAAGGTCAGATCCCACAGCTTTTCTGGCCCAGCAGCAACTAGGCTGCTTCTTTTCACCCATCCACTGTTGAGGGCACAGTGGCCCACCCTTGTTGAGGGCGAGTTGGGAGCGTCTACTGAAAACACTGTTGACCACTGAGGCTAGTGTCCCCTTGTCACATGGCTGCTCTGGGTCTCAGTATTTTGAAGTCATCTCCCACTGAGTAACAAAGAGATTGTCCAACTAGAAATGCTGTCCCTTCATGGGAGACATTCATCTGCCCCTCTTACTGTGGGGTAAGGAGAAGTCGCTTTACTTCTTTTCCAGGCCTCCCTTGAGAATCACTCAATCTGAAATTTTGATGACTTCAATTGGTCTCAATGATAGTTATAATTAAATACTGAAAATCTATGCCAGAAAGAAGACATTTTGGGAATAAATGTGATGATCTACTCAGGTAAACGTCTCTTGAGAAAGTAAAGTTATTTACCTGCAGTTCATACCCTACAAAGATCAATTTTCATTTAATTAATGGTTTCCTAATTCTACTCCATGTAAAAGAGTTCTGGTAATTTGTGGGGTTTTTTTCATCTGATTTCTGAGTAATTTGAGGAAAATTTAAAATATAGCTTGATGAATACTAAAACACAGCACTTGCAAACACATGTTTCAATTATGTCAGCTTTTCAACTTTAACCAGGTCAGTTTTTATTTAATTCAGCATTTAATGTTGAATCTTTTTAAGTCTGCCTTAATATACAGCAGCATTTGCTTTTCATGTTCATGTAATGAGATTGTCACTGCCAAATATACTGGTTAAAAAAATCATACTTTTTGATTTTGCAACCTTGAAATAGTTTTTGTTTCTGTTTTCTTAAACTGTTTTCATATGTAAAAGAAAGCAAAAAGACGGCAAAACTCACAGCTGAAAATCTGCTTTCCTGCAGTAAAAGATGGAGTTGGTTACGCTAAAGACATTTCAAAGTATCTGAAGGCTCAGGCTCAGACACTTCACTTGTAATGGAGTTACTCCACTTAACTAGCACAGCTTAAATTCTTACATCTTTTGTACAGGTTTGCTATTACGTTACTCTGAACGAAATCTGTGGAATTGAGAAGAGAGCACTTAAAAAACCAAAATCCATCTCCCCAAAAAAGCAGTGTATTTTGAAGATCCCTCCACACTTTTTCTTTTTTTTTTTCTCTAGAAGCCATGATTCTTCAATAATTCAGGAGGAGCAAGAACCAGCAGATCTTACAGCATATTTGATGTGCCAGCAACCAGACTGGAGATTGTTTCATTTCAATTAGCCCCTTTGTTGCCAACAAAAGACTGACAAACACACTGAGAGAGGGACAGGCATATGGCACTTTTGCTTTCCACTTGGCTTTTTATTTGATGCTAGCACTCTTATCACAGCCTCTCGCCGATTCCCCTGCCTCGTGCCCGCTTCCTCCTTTGCCATCCTTTATCTACTATTGTTCTCCTTGTATCACCTTACTTGGGATCAAGTGATTCTCTCCAGCACAAAAATAAGAAGACGTATTTTTTTTCAGCCTCGTCTGATCTCCCAGGCTAATTGGCTCAGGTGTAAACCAAGCCAGCAGGGCTGCGACTTTGATGTGACACTTTAGAGCGGCGCACCTGGTAACATCCCTGTTTGTGTGTCAAATACCAGCCGGCCCTGCCTGCTGCTCAAACCCAGCTAATAAAAACGCTAGTAATCACGTTGTATTACAAGGCTCAAATTCATGCTGTTACTTTATTGCAAGGTTGTCATTAATTTTGCAGGGTGAACTTGGAATCCGATCTGACCTGTTTTTAATAAGTGTGGGTCTGTGTGCAAGTGTGTAGGTGAGTGACAGAAAGGTGACTGCCAGCTGTTTCTTCTTTACATATGGTGTTACCCTTTGCTTTGATCAATAATGCTGTTTCACTTTAAAAAGAAACTCATTTTGTAAGGATGCAGAAGAGGGGCCTTCCTACCTCCCTTGTCCCTGTGGTTTATTTGTAAAGCATACACAATTAGGGAAAGGTCAGTCAACAGTAAGTAATATGTTACTGCTTTGCTAGAAATTGTTTGCCTCTTTTGCTCTGTAGAGCTGGACCTGGCGTTGAACAGTTGTCTTACTACTGTTGCTTGTAATGGCATTTGGTAGAATTACAAACCTAGGTATAGCCTGGGAAAAATAATAACTTTTTTAAAATTGCAAAGCAAGGTCATGTCTAACATGAAAAAGTCAACATTTTTCTGAGTCACTAGCACTCTTTTCAACTCCAGTCCAGTACAAATATAATTATATTTGCATATAATATATATAAAGCTATACATATATATGTGCACATGCATCTTTGAATCTTAAAATACTAAATATTTTCATTTGGATTGTGGGGAAAATGTTAAAACTTCCAAAACACCGTGTAACTATAACTGTAAATACTTCCAATATTTAACAAAGATGTTATCAACAATGAATTTATTGTCTGATCAGACAGGAGCCGCTGGAATTTGTATTGGTGAGTTAGGAATGTGGGATAACAATAAGATTTTATTTTTGGATACAGAATTTTCATTAAATAACTTTTGTCATTGCTGTTACTCCTTTTGGTCACAGTAGAGAAATATTTTTGAATGCTGAGAGACAGAGACACATGGCACAGAAGCTAAAAGGCATGAGAACTTGGAATAAGGTAAGCACCTAATAATTAGAAAAACAGATTAATGGCCTTTTTGAAATTTAATGAAAATGATAATGAATTTCTAGAGATACTGAGGAAAAAAATCTAAAATCCCTAAATTGAAAATTAAAGGGAAAAAAAATCATTGAAGGTGGAGAAAATATACATCAGAGGTTCCTTTTCTTTTTTTCTCTTCGTTCTTCCCCCCCCCCTCCCCAAAATCCATGGAACACAGATTTTGAGCTTTCAGTTTTACAGCATGACCAGGAGTCCTTGGAAGAATACTGGAAATTAGCAGCTCAAACTGAACTCCTCAACATCACAAAGTGAGCCATTTAGTGCTTTATCTGCACTGCAGGCACTCTGTTGTCTGTGATGACTAATAAAACCCAGTCACATCTTCCCATAACAGAGGTGCTTTGTACTGCCATAAATAAGTTCGTGTAAGTTAAAATTCATTGTGTTTATAGAGAAAAGCTGTAAATTCACAATGCCCAAAACATGAGTTATTTAAATATGAAAATAATAGTATCATTTAAATATGAAAATAATCACGTAAAGAAACTTTCTAGTAAAAATTTTCCAAACTTTACAAATAATAACTTACTGTTAGGCTCAATTGTATTTAATGCTATCTTGAACTGCCTATGCAAAAGGGTTGAAAAGCACATTGATGGTACATATGGCGAAGAAAACTAAAAAAAGCCCTCAGATATTATCAGTAAAAACAGAAGGTGGGGTAAAAACCCTTTACATCACCAATACAATCATGATTTAAAAAGTGCAAGAGTAAAACAATCCACCTGATCAAAAAGTAAGCCAAAGTTTATGTAAGTATATAGCTAGTAGAAAACAAAAACCTGAAAAACATGCAATAAGGAGACAACAACAATTTAACACAGTTTTGAATTGTATACTTAGAGGCTTTTGTTGCCTGTCCATTTCAGGTGACTTAATCTGTAACATTACATCCTTTTCTGATCACTTCATTATTAAAAATAGAATAAGAAGTTGTGAGTAGCTTCAAGGAATGCAAAAAAAAATACAAATCAACCGGTAGATAGAAGTGACTGATTCGCAGGGCGAATTTACATGTCAAAAGCTTCATGTCTCTATTGCAATAGAAGTCTTTAGGGTTTTGCATTTGTTTCCTGTATTGACTTCGGTGAGAGCATTAATAGACTCTCACAGAAACAGCCACGAATCACTGGCAGTCAAAGATCAGAAGAGCAAAGTCACAATCGAGGGATATTTTGAGGAAGTGAGAGCAAAACATTAACTATTACTCTAGAAAGTGAGGTAAAAGTTGAATTTTCTTGCAGTTTGGCTTTTGCACTAGTGAAAGTGTCTTCGTCTATACTTTTAAACCTGCACAGAACAACACAAAACATCCCAGTGATGAAGAAGGAAAAGGGGGACACAATTTCTGTCCCACTTTCCTGACTTCCTAAAGGTCTGGGACCACTGAAATAAGTCTTACTCCTTTCTTTCCTCTTAGAAAAATTCTGTGCCCCATCTTTAAACCCCATCCTGGAAATGGTTTGAGAAACCTTTTCTTATCTACCTCCAAAGTCAGAAGTGGAGTGTGTCTTCCCTTGCATAAGCAGCTTTTCGGTGTTCTCTTGAAATACCAAGCGGTATTGGGAATGGAAATCGGAGAAGAGAGGCCTACTTAGACCACTAATAAAAAGCGGTTGAAAATCACAGTTCTGTTATCTACTGCAAGAAGTTATAGCGTATGTTTTGTTGTGTTTATTATTGTTGCTGATTGATGGAAATGTAAAAACAAATCTTCATTGTAGTCCTGCTCCGTGTCTCCTGGCACAAGGCTGTAAGAGGATTTTCTATGTTTTTTGTGACCTATCCTTGTGGACCTGTAGGAGTATATTGTGCTTAAAGCAAGTGGTAAAGTAGGAATTAGCTTTCATGAGAGGCAGAATCAAATTCATCAGGAAGACACTACGTATTAACTTATTAGTGAAACAATTGTTACTTAGTTTAGTAATGAGAAAAAATAATTTCTTAATATCTTTCAATTTTTAAATTGATGGTAGCAGTCAAGGTCGAAGTAGAAATTGTATAGTTGAACTGAAATGTTTTTGTTCATCTGATTCATTTCTATTACTGTTTGAAGGAAAAAATACTTAAAATATGACAATTCTGTCTGTATTTTGCACTTTCTCATTGCCTTGACTTATTTTTTTTTCTGTTTTGTTATCTTTTTAAAGGCATAGATACTTAAAAGTTCTAGTTTTCTCATGGATTTGCAAGTAAACATAGTGGTTGTTTGAATAAACAAGCAATTTAGATTCCTATTGACATGATCCTGAGCCTGCATTTTTTCTGATGTTTTTTGAAGAAATACCCTTGTGCACCCTTGACATTTCCAGGGTGGCAATGAAATAGTGTGTCTTGGAAGAGTTTCAAAACCTGGCCTTTAGATTTTAAATATTACTGAGAGTAGGAAAGCCTGTAGAGGAAGAAACTATTTTAACTGTCCACCTTTATTCCTGAAAACAGTACTAATTAATGAAATGAAATGAAATCAGTGTTTGTCTGGTACAAAAGGAACAGGCTAAAAGAATATGTGAGACATTACAATATATGCATGTTTTATTAAAATAATTATGGGCCAGATTCTATCCCTTACTTAGGCACTTAATTCTGTAATGAGGCTCAGTAACTCAAGCGTGGGCCAGACACCTGTTTTAGGAAGGTTTAGTATCTGGCACTGGAAAGTCCATGCTGTGTGCAGCTGCCCCTCTTCTGCCTCCTTTCTGTAGTCTTCTATGGTGGAGTAGCTTCTTCATTATCAGTATCTGTCTCTTTTGCATGCAACACTTCTGCATGTGTTCACACGTTCCCTTCTAGTGGACACCTTCTCACACTGTGGAGCAATGCATAATCTGCATTGCTAATAACGAGGATGCCAGTTTATCTGCACAAAGTGACCTTCCTTAAGTGGTACGTTCTTATGTATATAAAGATTATTGTAACAAGTACCATCAAAGCTACTATACTAGTCACTAAGGTGCAAGAGAGGTGGGAATCCAAGCACTTACCCCAAGTTGGAGCCACTCTCCCCAGCAGCACCAGCAGAGAACGTTTTGGAGAGTGTAGCTGGAGATCACTGAGGTATTGTCTGTGAAATATTTCATAAAAGCTTTTTTTTTGTGGAGGGTGGAAAGAAGAATTCCCTTCTTATGTCTCCCTCCCTTGCTCCAGCTAAGTGTATTTGAAAATTCTCATAGAATATTTCTAGAGAAACAATCAACACAGATTTTGAGGGGGTTAGGAAAAATATTATTCAGTTATCTGTTTTCTTGATGTGATGAGCATGAAGTCTGATCAGCACATTTGCAACAACCGTAATGGTATAGAGTAATTATTTAATTTAAAAAAATCTATTAACGTTAATTTTTTTTAGACTGCATTCGTTTCCCAACACACAACTGAGAAAATAATGTCCTCATACAGCTTTCAGCCTCTTTCAGTCTATACCTGTGGATAAGGTTTCACACTGCAATTTTCAGCGTTTGTCAGAAAAGCTGTGGGATATGTGTCATTGAGAAGGGAATCCCAAAACAACCGACTACAGAGGATTGCACAGTATGAGTTCAGTGAAGCCATGCTTCTTGTCTTTCTAGAGGAAGTTTTTGAGAAGAGTATGGCAAATTTTTAAGATGGTGGTTAATATACATGTAAGTGTTTATTGAAATAAATTTTTAAAAAAGTTTGGGGAGTAAATGTATTTTAATAATAGCTATTCTGCTCCTCTGACAAATGTCCAGCCCTACCCATCCTTTAAAAGCACGCTTTATTATATTATTTGCATTAATCCATTCTTTATTTGGTTGGTTGGTTGTTTCAATGAGAAACCTGCCTCACTGCTCTCTCTGGGGTAAGCAGAAGAAACAAAAGAAGCCAGCCCTGCCTGGTTTTTCTGGTTAAGTCAAATCTGCAAGGAGAAGCTCCATTCACTAGTACAGAATCTCCCTATACAAGTCAGAAATGTAAGTTTTCCAGAGCCACTTTGTGTAAGATTTTCTGTTCTCTTTTGCTTTTCTTGCCTGCTTTCTTTTTCTTTTTTCCTAAAGGTGAGAAACTTTATTCTGGTCTACCTCCCGTCACTGACCTGGTGGGACATGACCGTGTTTTCTTCTGTGTTTCATTTTCATCACTTTCTCTTATCTATTTTAAAAAATATATGCACAATCCTTTTACCCTTAAGGCTAACACAACAGTGGTCTATCCAGTCTCCACAAATATTGTTTATTTTTGATGTCTTGGCTCTGAATGGCTGCCAGACCACTAAGCAGTTAGAGCGGTGATCATGACTGTGGATGTTGAAATAACCACAGAAAGGTTTTACCACCATTCTGTGATGATCAGTTTTTCTGCAGATTTTATTTCCTATTTCTGTTACACTCCTTTAAACGACTGGGTCAAGTGCAATCCCAGGAGGGAGGGAAGGGGAGACTGCCTCTTCCCTTCGAGAGCAAATGAGCATGTTGGGGCAGAAAGATTTGGAGACCTCAGGGTGTGGTGGAAATAGCATAAACCTGGGAGCATGCAGCTCCTGCAGAGAGATTGAGAGCCCACGGGAAAGAGCAAGGATCAAACAGGCAGGCTTCTGAGGGGATGAAAATAACGTAGCAGGGCCCAGGGGGGACAAAGGCAGAGCTTTCTGCAACTCAGAAAGCCTCTGAATTGCTTGCCTAGGATAAAGACACACAGTGGGCAGGCAGACAGCTGATTGTAGAAATCATTTTTGTTTCCATTCTGTCTTCCCTGCTTGCTTTGAGTTCACTCAAAGATTGTTTCTTACAATTATTATGAATATTATTATTAATAGTGTCACTAATAGAAGCTTTGGAAGCCTTTTGGTCTCCTTTTGGAGCTCCTTTTCAGAGGTGCTGTAGGTAGATCCACCTCAAGATTTCAGTCAATACAAAGTCCTGCCACAGGAACGTATCAGACTATGTACGGATTGTAGAGAAAAATGAGTATCCTACCTAGGCTCAATATTCAGATCCGTTTCTTCTAAAAACATTGTTACGTTTTTATCTGTTTTGTCTTGTGCAGCTCTTGAATATTCAGATGAATTGTGAGTTAGGTTTCTGATCTCCCTCCCAAAATTTATGAAGAATACTAAGAAATCAAGAAAAGGAGGGAGGTGACCTTCCCTGGGGACAGAGTAGCTACTGTTAGTTTTCCTGCTAATTAACTTCTGACTCGAGTGTAATCACAGTGTATTCTACATCCAGCAGTATGACTTTCATGACAAAACAGGTAGTGCTGATCAATTTATTAGCCATCCCTTTCCTATTTATATGGCCTGATGACCAATATGACTGTGCTTGACATTTTTCTTAAGAACACAGTGGGTTTTTTGTAACAAAACAGTTCTATCTTTCTCTTGCTTATGGAACTATCTTGTGGGGTCTTTGAACACTTTAATGATTGTAACAAAGCTGTGCATTGGCTAACCCGTCCCATCATACATTATTTTATTATTTTGGTTTCCAGGGCATAATTTTGCCTCTGACATTATGAACCTCATGATATTTTTCTAACTTGTTTATCATTATCAGCTGTAACACTAAGTGCATTGAATAAAGATGATGATGTTTCTTTACAGTATAAAAAGTGATTAAAATCCAGGTTTCTTTTTGGTATTTTTCATATTACTGTCATTCTTGTATAACCCTCCATGCATCCTAACCCTCAAGTTTTAGTATTTAACACACAACTAATATGAAATTATTCCCCTCCTTGTTTTTCCTCACCTCTACTATTATTTATCCTGAATTTGAAACAATCTTTAATTTTATAGTCTTTGCACTTACTGTTTTGCATAAGATGTGGAAATTCACCCCATCCCTTTGAAAAAAAAATGGTTTAGCTGCTGCTTACCCAAGCAGGGAGCTGGGTGAAGGTGTGACACAGTACAGTGTTTGTCAGAGAACCTGGGAAATTTCCCAGGCCCATAGTTGTGTTTTGTTTTGGTATCTTCTTTCTTTTGGGTCTTTTGATTTCTTATTTTACACTCTGCTGCTGTGTCTCAGAGACTCAGCTTGTACTTCGGATTAGTTTTCTGTGTGTCTTATTTTTCTGAGGATATTTCCCCTGTTTTGTTTCTTCTTCACATTTAAGAAGTTAGTTTGCATTTCCTGCTTTAAGAAAGTCCTTGATATCATCCATTTCCTACTCTACCCTAAAGCAAGCTATGACAGATTGTAAAACATTTGTCCCTGTCTGCTCTCCAAAGTAGTTTCTTAGTTGTGGTTCTATTTCTAGAAAGGATTCAAAGGTTTATAGACATATTAATGCTTCAAAATCTGAGAGCATTTTTCTTTATTTTTCATGATCATACCCTCCATTTTCTCAGAATTCTCCAGTTGTATCCTTCCACCCTCACATCTTTAATTAAAAACACAAATCTGCTGTTACTTGCTTGGTTTTAGTCAGATTTTTTCTCTGTACTAAGTTCCTCCAAGTAGACTTAAATTTTATGACATTTTATCTCTTTAGAGATTAATTCAGCTAAGTTTCTCTTCTATGTTGTTTCCCACTCTGATAGCTGGCTGTAGATGGCTCTGTATCCATTACAATATTCAAATGTATTCACTCCTTTCATACTTACTCCGATTAGACTGTGTTTTAACGAAAGCTAAAATTTTTCAATAAAAAAACGTTTCAATAAAAGAATGTTTTCAATAAAAGATCGTTTGTTAAAAACCAATCCTATTTCCTGTAAGTCAGCTAATGGCATTTCATGCTGTCCCTTCCTGGGCTCTCAGTGTTTTCTGTCAATACTTCACCTTTACTGGAGTTTTCATTCAGTGTCTGTTTTCATTTTCAGCACATTTCTTTTTCCTTCCACTTTTCCTGCAGATTAAACAGTACTATTCCTGTCTTGCAGATTAAGGCCTTGAAGTTCACAATGGCCTTTCTTTTTTCTTCAAGCATACTATATCTGAAGAAACAGTATGAACCTCTTTAACCTTCTAATTCTGCTACATCTTTACTTTCATGCATGATAAGGTTGAGCATACAGCTATTGGTGAAAGCTATCTCTTCAGAGTATATCAAAACACTAAATTTTTGGTATTTTCCCATTCCGTTCACACACATGCATTTTGTTGAGTAACTTAGCCATTACTGAAGTCTGAGCTAAGATCTTGAGCTACTCAAACTAAAATGCATCTTTTCTTGTCCTGATGCAATTAATTAAGAATGCATTAACATAAGAGTAGTTACCTTTTTCTGTAATGTATATTATATTGTACTCATTAAGGTTGATTTTCATTTTCTAGTTCATTGTTCCTGATCACTTTACCAGATTAACTTGTTCCAAATGTTCCAGTTCAGAGATCATTGCGAGGATAAACCTGAAATAACTTTGTGGTATCATGCTTCTCTCCTTTTCCAGATCATTAGAATACAAATGAGCAGTGCTGATCTTCGGGCAGGACACTGAGGCATCTTGATTTCACTCCTTTCCCACCGTGAAACTTACCATTTATTCCCCTTCTTCTTGTCAGCGGTGCTACTTCCTGCAACACTATCTTCAGCGAAAGGACCTTTCCAAAGACTTTGTGAAGGTTCTTACACACTGCTTTAGGCAGTTCTCCTTTATCCACTACTTTGTCGATACTTTGAAGCAATCTTAATGCATTTTTGTACCCCTACTTGTACCTCTTCTCATACACACATGTTCTGTATTAAGTCATGCCTTACTTCACTCAGCTACTTCCTAACCCTGGTTTCATGCAATTACCTTCACAAATAGACCGTTTCAACTCTCTTTATGCGGGGCTCCTCTTTTGTTTTCACCTGGCCTTCCCTGACCTGATCTCAGTGAGGTCAAGAGCTGTTCTGAAATCCCATTAATCCCAGCCAAGATTACACCACATCTGGCCATCAGTATTGGGCTAGCTGCTGTCTTCAAATACTGCATGATCATCTGTTTCTGTAGCTCACCACAGAAAATTTTGTATATTAAGGAGTCTGGAAAAGCTAAAGAGCACATGGGCTGAGATGCAACCATTTGCAAAGGTTCATGAATGTCAAACTTTTTTTTTTCCATAGCTTGACTTCTTTTTTATATTCCTTCCCTCACAAATACATTGAAATAGCATGGTTTCTGAAAACACAGCTTGAAGTAAAATATTACAATAATCAAAAATTTTTGACAACTTACAAAACTCATTATGAATTCCCCAGGCTTAAAATATTTAAGGATAAACTTAAAGAGAATTAACAAAAATCTCCAAGAATATAAATATGCAGTTTGGATGCTCAGACTACTGTAACTCCGTCTTTCAGTGAGGTCATAAAGTTGTTAATTTTAAAGACATGTCAGATTGTATTTCTCTTTTTTTTTTTTCTATTTTTCATGGACCCCTCACTGAAATGAAGCCCCAAGAGTGACTCAGAAAAATTCTTATTATTTCCAGTGGGAGTTAAACCAATTTACCTTGCAATATCAGAAACAGACCATACTGAATATGTTTCTAAGAACTGAGAAAAAAAAAGGACATCATGTTTCAGAATCTTTCCTATTTCACCAACAGGAAAAATGTGTTAAATCTGCTGACAATATCAAGTCAATATTTACTGCAACTCATTTTTTGGAAACTTTAGTAGTTGAGCAGTTCATTTGGATCAGCTCAGTTGTCCATTAGCGTCACTAGCTCCCATCCGATATTAGCTGGGAGCAGAACTTAAGAAGAGAGTAAAAGAGGACAAAGTGTGCAGTAACTGTTGCCCGTTTCTACTTCCAATTTCCAGAGGAAAGCCGAGCTGCTGCATTTAATAGCCCTTGATGAACCTCTTTTCCCATGAAGTTGTCTAATTGCATTTTAACTCATACAGACTTTTGAAATGTAAAACATGCTGTAGCAGTAAGCTTCAGGTTTGTAGGGGAGAGGTGATTTCTTCTTTTAAGCTATATGTATCCTTGGAAGATATACTTGGAGAAAATGGACAAGATATGTTTCTGAATGGAGGGGCTTTTACTCTTACAGAGAAAGGCAAAGATAAACTTATCTTCAAAGTTAAAAAGAAACTTAAAAGTCACCTTTTAGAAGCCACAGATCTGAGAGGAGGCGGTTGCCACCAGGTAGATCAGGAAGCTGAGAGGAGCTGTGCAAAAAACCACATCTCGATTCCTTCCCCCCACCCTTTTGTTTCTTCATCAAAAAAACTGGGATAAAAACAAAGTCTTTTTACACTGTTACTTACCATTTGTTGCACTGTGGTTGGGACAACTTTTTTCTTTTCCGGATTCACACGACTGCATCTGGGGAGAAAACAATCAACTCTGTTCTGCCTTGGGTTGTTTATCATTATGGAAGTGTCACGCTCACAGAACAATTCACCAAGTAGCCTGTTTATAATTTCTTTCTCATCTGGCCTGGCTCTAGTTTTAGTATGGAAGTCCTCAGATTGGTGGGTGTAATGTGTTTGGAGAACTGCTTCTATGGATCCTAAAAGATCCCTTTTCCTAAAATCTTTTCCATAATCACAGAACCACGGAATCACAAAAATACTAGCATGCTGCCCCACACGTGCTGGGCTACTACACCCGGGTGCCTCTCTAGCAAGCCCAGTTACATCCCCGTCCCCATTTGAATCTAGTTTAAAGCCCTCTCAATGAGCCCTGCTCATTCTTGTCCTAGAACCCGTTTCCCTCTGTGCGACAGGCTTTTCCCGTCTGTTACCAGCAGGCCTGGTTTTCTGTGAATCAAGCTATGGTCAAAGAACCCAAAGTCCTGCCAGTAGCAATCAGAAGTTATAGTTTGCAAAAATGCCTGCCTAGCTTTGTTGCTGAAACAGGTATGTTTCACAAAGGCGTGTTTCTTAACCGGTTAGGGGCACCAATTCTTTGTTTCTTTTCTTCTGTCTGCTCACTGACCTCTGACTTGCCTGTCATGCACAATTCATCCTGATGAGGAATCTCCCACTCAATTACTTTTATACTAAGTGAAATACAAAAGAGTTTGTACTCTGCAATGGGAAGGAATGGAAGGCCTGGATTAAAAAATAGTCACGGCCCATGCATTGTTTTGAAAAATATGTCCTTAAATAAATGAGATATTTGTTGGCAATGAGAAACTGTTAACTTCATCAGATTCTCTGCTTGTTTTTCAGAAAAAACCAACAATGAAGTGCACTTCCTCACTCCCCAGGCAAGAAGCAAAGGTCAAACAGGGCACTTTTACCACGGAAAGTGCCCATGGCTAGCACACACTTGCGGATGGAGCCTCTACATGAGAGGTAGAGGGGGCCTTGGCTGTGTGTGACGACACAGTGATGGAGTTAACAACTTGTACAGATAACTAACTGCTAAGTACTGACGGCGTTATTCTTCATAGAAGGCAAAAGTTGGTCAGATGGCCTGGCCCATAGGTCAACCCATCAGGTTAGGAACTTCTTCCTCTTCTCTCCAGCTCAACATGGGAAAACTCCAGTGTCCTGTCTCCCAGTCTCATGCTGCAATTGCTGCTTCTGATCTTTCCACAGTGACTCCAGACTGTCTTTGCTGCTTTCCAGAGTTCATGTAAAAAGTACCTTTGCTAACTTGCTACCCATAGATACAGGCAGTTTACCCTTGACTCCTCAGAGCAGTAGCAAAGCACCAAGTGATGAGGAGTCAGAAACAAGACTGACAGAGGCAGAGGGAATCCTGCACTTTTCCCTGGAACCTTTTGGTTCAGCTGTATGGCCTCTGCCATGATGTACTGAGTCCCCATTACCACATAGGAGGTAGGAAGACATAATTTGGTGGCTTGCTACTACAAAGAAATGTTGTCAGATTACAAATCATCGATAGTACTTTGGAGAAAGTTGAGGGACCCATCTGCCCCTTTCTTGACCCCTCAGCTGTAGACCAAATAACCTATAGCTGGCATGAAAAAACGTTGACATAAGTTACCTCTGACTGAATTTAAAAAATAACAAGTTGTACCATTGCTTGATTTGAGGCTCCCTGAGACAGGATAGAGATAAGGAAAGGAGAGTAAAGTATAGTTAGAAAGACAAAGAAGAGCGTATAGCAAGTAAAGTAGGAAAAACAACTGCCTAGTCAAGTGGATGTACTACCAGACTTGAATAAAGAACTGGAAAAAATAAAAAGGATGAAAAAGCCAAGGAACCTGTAAACTCTACAGGCTTATGAACATCCTGACCATCAAGAAGCTGAATCCACCAGAGCTTCTGCAGTAGATTTCCTTCCAGTTCTCAAGACTGAGCGGCAAGCTGCCAAGATCTTGTTACCAGAGTTGTGTTTGTCTCCAATAAGGTTTTAGAAGACAGACTGCTTCATTTGCTGCCTGCTTGGTTATCTGGTATCTAGATTTATCACTGTAGCAACAGATTTGGTGTCTCTGAGTGGTCAGCAGAAGTCAGTCAAGCAAACTGAGATGGATAAGGCTTCTACAACCTTCCACTCCAGAGGAGTAAGTGCTCACTGTCTTTGTCAGGCAATGGGATCATGTTATTTCCCAACCTACCCCCTCTGCTATATCAGAAGATATTGACTAAAAGACAGAGCAATAAAAACCCCATATTTCTCCATTTGTCAGGTGCGGCATTGCAGCAACCTGAGGCTTACCAAGTAGCATGCTAACAGTTAGAAGGCTGGCCAGTGACAGCCAGAAAAATGTCTAAGCCTAAAGCCAAGATTAAAATAAGAGTTCCAAATCAACACTCTATGGTTGTCAGGCTCAAATATTTTGTCTTGCAGTGTTGCAAAGAATTTCCAATATTTTTCTCCCATAAAACTTTTAATATAATTTGACTTTATTTGAAGTAGAAAACACGATGAAAATTTGAAAAGAGAATGCTCTCAAGGAAAACGTGCTTCAGCCTGGGAAAAAAGTCAGCCTGTCTTTTCAGCCAGCTGTAGCCATCCTTGTTCTCTTTGTCAGGCTTTTGCTGTGTCACTGGGTGATAGACACTCGCTCACTCCCATCTTGGCTGTATGAACAAGCACTCTGATACTTAAGCCATGCTGCTCAGTGCTGAGATCCCTAAGCTGCTGGCAAGTGACAGCACCAGAACTAGCGTGGACATAACAGCAAGGCAGGGCAGTGGATCTAGTCAGGGTCCAGCACCACATTAGTGCTGCTGTTTTGATTCCAGGACCTGAGCCTACAATGCTGGTGGTGCTGCTTGTCTTTTCTTCCTTTATCTCTGTTAACAAAGAATCCTTAGTCATACTCTTAAGTTTCTTAATTGCCTCATGTTTACTCTGAAAGTCCTGGCTGCCTTCTAGCCTCTGATTTACTAAAATAAATTATTTTTTTATTTTTATTTATGCTTTTAAATACTTGTCTTTATAATTAAGACCTCACCATCCTAGATCTCTTGCTAAAAGTAACGTGCTGTTGTTTGTTTACTGATCGTCTAGTCTCAGTACATAGTTACATGTAGGTCTCATGAAAAAGTCTACAGGTGTTAGAAAAACCTTGTTCACTAAATCTGGTAATCTGTTGGGTTGACTTTTTCTTGTCTTTAGTATGAGGGGCTGTCACAATTGGCTGGGATTGTAGTAATGACATCTGCATCACAGAAATAATTTGGACAGGTGCAATGTGCCAATTAAAACATAAACAAACACAAAATGTTTAGATTCACTCCAGCAGTTTAATTTTTTTTCTCAATCCTAGAGTCAATTTGCAATTAATTTAATACTAAAGCAGAAATGACAGATGATCTAATTGTTAATGTGCTACAAGTTTAGAAAGACATTAGAGTACCATTCTGGAGAACTGTTGCACATAATTGCTCAGGTGTTCAGAACACATTTCATTCCCCCTGCTGTGCAAGGACTTCTGTTCCTGGATTTTCTTTCAATGGTTCCCCCAGAAGTGGGATTAAAAGTAGAAACTTAATGATAATGAATTGAATTGTTCACATCTAAAGGGGGCTGACTGGCAGGATGCCGGAGACAAAGAGATCCCTGACGATGGTTAAAAAAACAAAAGTAATTGGATTACACAAAGAAAATAAGATAAACATTCATTAAAATTACAGTAACAGACTGTGATTAATGAGCATATACAAGTGCAAGCAGCGCATATTCTTTAGGCCCTGCAAGGCCTACATCCAGTGCTATAATTAATAATTTTTAATTGTTTAGTAAGTAATTGTTATGCGCTTTCCAGTTCAAAAGACATGAACTTGTTTTCCCTAACCTGATTTTATCTGTGACTACTCTGGAGTCATCAAAGGTATTGTAATTGGTAATGAAGTTCAGCCTGCCCTTTTTTTGACTGTGAAATTTGAGTTGATGTGGTTCTGCTTGGGAAAGTCTTCATGGAACTTGAAGAACTCAATGTGGAGAAAAGTTTCATGTATCTGTTCTTCCTTAACACAGCAAAAAAAGTTTCATGTTTGGACATCAGAATGTTTAAAGCTGCTGAAAACAGCTATTTTTTGTACATTAGGTGGAAAACTTAGCTCTGCTGGTTATGTGAGCTTGTTCAGCAAGAGTCAAGATACTCTGATGGGCTGGAGGTAAATTCAACCAAAAATGTAGTTTTGAGTTTTGCTTAAGGGCTAAGAAGACCTGTTGTAGTTTTTGGGGGCAGCTGTAGATCCAGGCCTAAGCCATAAACTGTAGGACAGAAGCAAGCTGACAACTGTCTGTCCTTTGGTTCCAAAATCCTTGACAGCATGGTTTAAGAGCTCCCAGTTGAGAACAAGAGAGCAGGTGTTGTCTATATATCTACAACACTCAGAAACAGTGACCGTTTTAAGAGTCTTAAATTCTGTGTCCTTCATAAGCCTTCTGCCTGAGTGACTGCTTAGCAGGCTGTCTACAGGATGCCATGCTGGTGTGTTTGAGTGCAAAAGAGCCCTGCAGGCTTTTGGAAGTATTTCTGAATAGATGGGTGGTGCTGGTAGGGAAGAGCAGAGAGTTTGGGGAGAATTATAAAACATGATGCTTGCAAATTTGGAGTCCCACAGGAGAAGCTCTGGAGAGGAGTATATCCACCTCCTGGAGTCCTTGGGAAACTTGCCAAACACATTAGGTCGTGATTACTGATGCACTCTTCACTGTCCACAGATCTCTCTCAACAACCACATCATGTCCTGGTTTGAGGTAAAACAGGACCAATTTTGTTCAGTAACTTTGCTTTTTAGCTAGGTATCTTCTAACTGCTGAAATTACCAGCATGTTGTGCAGAAAACTGTTCACTCCCAGAGCGATAAGACCCATGTTTATAGCTGATGCCAGGGAACGGGATGCAGAGAGGCTCTTGCTTATCCTTATTGCTATAACACCCAAGGGCAGCCAACTTTGTTACTTGTTCCGTTGGAGGGTCAGAAGCAGAAAAGCATAAAGGGGTCACACCTGCAGGGAGGAGCGGACAGGACAGGTGACCCAAAACTGACCAACAGGGTATTCCATCCCATCTGCCTCATGCTCAGTATAAAAGCTGAGGGATCAAAGGGTCAGCCCTCTTTCTTCAATGGCCAGCATCCAAGGAGGACTCTGTCTGTTTGTCTGCCTTTGATTCTGAGCCTGAATCCAGATTTGGAATCCAGTTCCCATCTGTCATTGAGTCCAGTCTGGGATTTCCCCAGTGCCTGCTGGTGGAAATGGTCATCTTGGGAGCTTGATACGTTTTTTTATATATTTCATTATTTTCTTTTTTATTATTTGATTACTAATATTTCATTAAAGTAGTTTAGTTCCTTCTCTTAAGTTTCTCTTTTTTCTCTCTCCTGCCTCCCTTTGAAGCAGAGCAGGAGAGAGAGAGAGCATCTGTTGGTCTGCCTGATTGGGTCAATCTGGCCCAAACCACAAAACAGGAAAAGATTGTCAAGTCTTCTAGCTGCTGGGAGCACTAACTGTGCTTCAGTGGCTGCATTTCAGTGTATGCATTAAAGCAGTGGGAACTTTACAAGCCCTCTTCCTAAATATTGTATCCCTGGCTGACCAAAATCAATGATGAGCATCAATATCAACACTGTCATCACTCAACGTCATCAATATCATTGTTCCTTAAGGTTGCTTTTGATAGGGTTTTCATCCCTATTGCCAATGCAGAACTACTGTACTGACATTGTTACCCAGCATGTATGCCTGCTGGGGATTTTGAAAGCCTGTTTGAAAACATTCGCCTTGTCCCGAACCTTCCCTTAAGAACACAACTATATTGGCAGAAAGCAATGGGTGATTCACAGGATGGTGATGGATGTTGAGCAGCGTGGCTGATAAAGGACCACACACCTGCCTGTTTCCTGCTGAAACACCCTCTCTTCCTGACTGATATGGCCAACTTGAGTATTTGGGGCCACAGGCATATTCTTGCCAGAAGCTACCACGGATCTTTATTACAAAACAGCTCTTCTGATTTCCAGTGCTGTGTCACCCAAGAAGAAAATCTCTGGTGCTTTTTTTTAGTAAGTCTTTGCCTTAAAAGGTGGTTGTCTATGGTATCAGTGGCACCTGCTCAGAGCTGTATTTCTTCAGTGCTTCCAGAGCAATCTATAAACTTCAGGGCCCATAGTAGTACAAAATTACTAAGATAGTAGTATTACCTTTTTTTCCGAAACCTGGCAAACTATGGAAACTCCCCCAAAACTTAGCCACTTGAAAATGTCCTGTCCTTTCACTTCTGCAGACACTTTTTACCATATTTAAAAAACCTGACTTTTATACATAAATTGTATAATGAAGAGGCTGGTGCCCTTCCATCTTCTCTCTTCTGTAACTCAAAATGGCAAGTATCAAGGAAAGATATTTCAGTCCCTCTTATATTATGGTCAGGAGGAATGAGAGTATCCCCATGAAACTGGGAGAAGAAACATGGATCTTTAGGGGTTTGAAAGGAAAAGATATCCCTAGGGGACTGGAGTTGAAGAATTAGCTCAGGTTTTAGAATGAAAGACACATACACCAAGATTGTACGTGAGTTTTAGTAGAATTTTTCCTAATGTCTTGAATTTGGAAAGGTGTATATAGATTTCTTTGATGTGTTATTTGCATCTTTCTTTATATACTAGAGTGTGTAAAGCTCACATTCCTGTCCTATGCACCTGAGCACCTGTTGAGAACACAGGGTATCTAATGTGTCAGAGACAGGGGTTTTTTGTTTTGGTTTTTTTTTTGATTTCACAAACTATAAGCATGGCAGAATCCCTCTCCAGAGATTCTGCCCTGCAATTCTCTTCAGGGCACAGAGGTTCTTGCAGCCTGTCCCTACTGTCTGGGAGAAGAGGGGGAGAGGAGCATGGTGATGAGGAGAAGAGGCGCATGGCCCAGGTTTCTCTATAGTCCAGATATGCACAAGATTAGTGGTGGGCTAGAAAGTCTTTTCACAAGTGCTATAAACATCCACTACTGTCTGCCAGAAAGATATGCATGAAGAGTGGCCCCAGGTCTGTGGAAACACAAATGTTATTGCTGAAAGTTTCTCTTTGACCTCATGTTCCTCAGCTATAGCCCAGGCATTGACTCTTAATATCTTCTGTGTTTCTATGTCAATGGTTTCCTTTCCAACCACAGTGCATTTTACATGTTTCCTGATGTACGTAAGGGTCTTATTGTAGCCATGGTAATCCCACAGGGATACTAAGAACAAGCAGCTAACATCACATGAGTAGTTTCCTCAATAAGATTATTTTTAATTAGTTAAGTGGATCAAAGTCTTTTTGAAAACTCTTAAAAATATAAATGATATTTGTCCATCATGGGTAAAAGTATTATAATCCTACTCCTACTGCTTTAGGTAGACATTTTTTCTAAAAAAAAAAATTGAAAAAATAATTTTAAGAATTTGTGTCAAGCCACACCCATAAAATTTATTCCTTCACAGAGGGACAGAATTACTTAAATTAGAAAATTGAGGTATGGACCCATCAGAAGTCTTTTGAGTAAATACTATATTTTTAGTACAGTGGACCGAGGAAAAGACCAAGTTTGGAGATCCAAATCAGTTTCCATTATGCTTGTATAAAGATTCTCTCTAGCGCTCTCTCTATGCCTTATGTGCCTTGTCAGTGTACGGGCTGTGGTATGTGATGATTAAGCTTTAATGACTAAATGGAACAAGTGATCTTAGGGTTTTTTGAGGCCAGGGAACCCTTATAGTTCCTTATAGTTCCACACAGATAAATCAAACTCCCAGCTCAGGCTAACAGCACATGGGATATAATGTCACTCTGCACATATGCAGCAAACTCAGCGCATTGTGTAGATTAACTGAGCAACACAGGATGTAGTAGGCATGGGGATGATTTGTGTAAGAATTTACCTAACTATTTTTCCAGATGCCCAAAGAGTTGAGCGTTTGGAAAAGCAGCTGGTTGTCATGAAAACCATGATACTGACTGATTGATGGGCTTTGGGGGCCCTTGAAACAGGGGACCTGAGCCCCGAGCTATACCCTTCCCCTAAAATGGCTTTAGGATGCTCAGTGTAAAGTAGCTGCAACCAGATACTGTGCAAACTGAGCACAATGCGCTTTCTCCACTTCTGATACAACTGTATGTTCCTTCTTGCTTCCCTGAGGGAAACAGGCAACAGAAGGAGACTCCTGAATCATCAACCAAGAGGTGTTTTACACCAGCAAGATCCCTGGCTGCCCTGGTGGGGTAACTCCCCGGCTAGCGGACCCTGTCTCATTAACTCACAGCAATCAGAACGGGACTTGCACAGTCACACAGGGGTGCAGCAGAGCGCTGTTGTTAAATATCGAGGTGTTGAGCTACCGAGTGGGTTCTCTAACATCAGAAGGAATAGTAAGCCCCCTTTCATGCTGTTAAAACTGAGGGAAAAATTTTGGTCATAATATTGGGGAATGAAAACTACTGGGGGTTGCTTTTTGGCTTAAACAGAACAACTGTTGTAGTCACACCTTGGCCTTTTAGATAACTACTTTTTTCTGTGTTGTGCTATTGATATCAGTTTTAATACTGCGGAAAGCAACAGATTAAAAACTACTAAAATTTGCTTTTTTCCTTCAAACTTATTTTTTCACTTAAGTGATGCATGTTATTTAAAGTTCCTAGCTTAAATACTCATCTGTTATAAATCAAAATAAGTCCACTAAAGCTCATCTGTTACTACTGATTTATACCCCAAAATGTTGGGCCTAGAAGTTCAATTTTCCTGTGATAATTTGTCTGCTTATGTATTTGTTTGAAAACTAGGTCTAAATTACTGCACGCTATCAGGATAAGTGAACTAAAAATTCTGATAATATTCAGGCATTTTATGTCTACTTTGTATGCAGTGAAATGCAATGAAAAAGTGAGGTACAAAGCAGGGAAACCTTCTGGAACTCACTACAGTAACTGGCCTTTTTTATGGCTCTCTACTTGCTTCTTGCAGACACACCGCCATACTCTTCTCTCATACTGATAAGAGAGACTAAAAATGCTTTTTAATAGGTGTTTAGGTAAATTACTATATTTAACACTATTTTTCATGTGTAAAACAAAAGTAAAAATTTGCCTTTGCTAATCTTTCAGGCTTCATCTCAAACAGACGAGCCACTCCCTCTGCTGGGGATATTTCTACAAACTGCTCTGTAAATGAAAAGGATGTGAAGTTTTTTCAGGGAAATGCTGGAAACACTTCTAAAGTCACGTAAGACCTTAGCAGTGTTATCACGTGCAAACATTTCTCAAGAGTATTTAAGTGTGTCTATGCTATTTTGTACTCTTAAAATATCTACCTCATTCAAAATAAAGAAGTAACAGAAACACCAAAATGTAAAGATTTCTTAGCCAACAGGTTTTAGATATTTTTTTCTTTTCACATATTTATAACTTTATTTACAGCTTGCCAAAGATAACTGACTGATAAACTGTCACAGGCAAGTTTTCTTTTTAGCTACAGGAGGTTTAGCCTGGACAAGAGCTGTAGGACATGAACAGCAGGATTTTTACCTTCTTCTGTTAACACTCCAAAAAACACCTGGAGGGTAACAATTCTCAGGAAAAAAGTTCAGTTCATTCCAAGCGTTTGTTCAGTTACTGGCCTTTTGGATGAAGCTGCAGTGGATTCCAAAGAATGTCTCTGATGGGATGCCAGGAAGTGTTCCAACATATATTTATACATATATTGGTTTCTCAGTCAAGCTGAAAAAGTGTGAAAACATTTGTATTTAAAAAAAAAAAAAAAAAAAAAAGTGTGTTTAAGAAGATAGAGAAACAAAGGATACAAGATCAGGTTATCTGTCCACTGTAGTTCTGTTCTTGCCTACCTACCTACTACAGCAATAATTCATTTGCCTACATCAGGCAGGTCTGAAAGGACACGTTTCAGAAACAAGGAAGCTCCTACAAGCTCTCTGAAAACTGTTATCCAGGTAGAGGAAGGAGACCCAAATTAGGGCTACTGTTGAAGACAAGGGAGCAGGTCTCACCTATTTTACATTTTGCTTGGTAGCCAGGATTCCTGTCAGACTACATGTATGAGAAGAGCAAAGTGCACACGTACGACTGCAGACCAACCACAGCACTGATGTTGTCTTTTCAGGTAAGAGTGGCAAAGCAAATGAACACAAGCTGACACTAGAGAGTATAGGGAACAAAGTACACCACTGTATTGGGAATCATGTCACTTCATTTCTGGTTTTCATGGAATATCTTCCTTTATTTTTTAATTTATATCAATGTCAAAATAAGTGAAGTTTATAGAAAAAAAAAAAAAGTGGTAAGAATTTGTTCTGAAAAGATAAAATGGGAATTGCATCCTTCCTAAGATTTTCCCCGGGTTGTTTGCAGAATTTTACCTTGATTCAGAACAGTTTGCATTCAAACGAACTCCTGAGTTGACTTTTTTTTTCTTTGAATTTTGAAGAATGAAGTAGTAGTAGTAGAAGCCCAGTAGTTAGTGTCTTTGTGGTGTTTTTGTTGTTTTAGTGGCAACTTGTTGAACAGGACAGAGTAAAACCACTAAATGAAGGCTGAATTCTAACAGCCTTATGTTGAAAAGTACTTATTTCAATAAGACTATTTGAATAGAGTGTAGTCTTTGAACATGCCTGAATAGGGCAAAAACTGGAGTGGTAATTGCACTGGGAATAGACTACATGGTTGGCACTTATTTCTACAGGCTCATTTTCCTTCTCACATCCATTGGGAAACATAAGGAATCCTAATGGCTATAGGTGTCAGTGGAGAAGATGATCATACATAATGATTCACTCAATACTACTTAGCTACGACTGACTTAGATTTTTTCCCTATGCTCACGATCTCTTTCCATGATTCTTCTGTACAATGTACATAAATAACAAAAGATGGAACGTTTGGGAACCAAGCAGCAGATTTGCTTCTTGAGAGCTGGAAAAGTGATTATATACTAATTACAAAAGAATATATATAGTGACATCCAACTTTTTAAAAGTAAGCAAAAAAAAAAATAAATTGAAAACCAGAGATCACTAAATGAAGGAATTTCAAAGTGAAATTGTGGGACCATGTCACTGTAAAAAGGGTTAACAAATAAACCATGAGATTTTAGGAAAATTCTTGTAGACAGAATCTTTGAGAAAACTGTATGAGACCTGAGGGACTCAACAGAAACCAAGGACTCAACTTCAGCTTTACATAGACCTTGTATATTTAAGACTTTATTAAAATTGAAATTACTAAAGGTGAAAAATGAAGTAAAATTCTATTTTTAATTTTGAGACTTGTTATATTTAGCCTCTCTAAAGTATCTATTTAGTATGTTTCAGTGCATTAAAAACCTCCCTATTTAGACTAAACCCTTTTAATATGGCAGAAGCAATAGCATAGGGATGTTGCGTAATGCATGTAAAACTTAGAGGAATGGCACTGGGACATGAAGTTCAATCTCTTGCAGTTGTTACCACATATTTATTCAAATTAATGAAAACCTCACAAAGAGCTTTAAGTTGTTGCTCTTAAGTTGTGTGCTAGGAACATATGTACCTCTAATTCAAGCCTCTTTACTAGTGTTATGGTATATAACATGGCTCTTTTCAAATAATTCTTGGTGGAATATGGCTGTGTTACTTTTCCCATGTCCCTAGATAAAACTGGAGGTTGACAGAAGCGTAGTGTTGAGGCAAGAGAAAGTATGAACCCAGCAAAGCAGCTAGGTCCACACCCAAAGTCAGATAAGTACTAAATCAAGCACTAAGAGCTACAAATGTGGTTTCATAGTATTTTGCCTTGAGGGAAGGAAGAAGCACCAGGATTTTTTCAATGGGAAATGGAACATGCCGGTAACTATATGATGGGCTAAGTTAAGGGTTTAATAAACTCAGAAAGCATAGAACTGGTAGGTGCTGAAGGTAGGGCAATGTGTTCTGCCTGCTGAACATACAGCTGCTACTTTAGCAAATGCAGCGGTCATCCTTGCTTCTCTCCTGTGGCTCTTCCAGGTGTTTCAGTGAATGCAACATCTGGAGGATAGCGCACTGGTTTACTCAGGTCATCTATTGTTCTGTGGATTACAAATGAAGTCCTGTCAATTTAACTGTGTGCTTGCTGGAAAAGTAACATTAAAAATTACAAAAAAAAGGAGTGGTCAATAGTTTTTCTAGCTAAAACAAACTATCATGTTAAATTTAAAAATTTAATAACATCCTTCACCTCAGAACCTTTGCACCTCCTCCATGACCACAACCACTGCTAGTATCTTCAAGCTTGGGAGATTATGCAGTAATGTGGAGTGGCCGTTCTGCATAGAAACTGAGCCCAGAGCCTGTGCCAGCTCACAGCAGGTCACAACTTTGCTTCCATTATTTTCCCCTTTGCTTGTCTTCTCACAGTGGCTTTATTAAACGTGTAAGCTGAAGTATGGCTACCTGATACTGTGGTTGTTCTAGCCATGCAAAATAGGGCAAAAAATAGTCCAGAAATATGTGGAATTTGTTCACAGATTGTAGGCGTATCCTGGACATATTTAGATGCATTGTGTTTACTTTTTATTGAAAGGATTAGTATCCTAACAGAAATGTGATTTCTGTTTAAAAGATGTGTATATTTAAACATGTACTTGTCATACAATCTAGCTATCTTATTTGATCCTTGCAGATCTCGTTTCATAAGAGTTTTCAAATAAAAATTCCTTGGATTTCTTATGTATACCTTTCTGAAGTGAATAAATCTCAGAATCAGAATTTTCATTCCCCTTGTATATAAAACATTGAGCATATGGGAATTCCAATTGGGAGTGGTGATGGAATATAAAAAAAAAAGTTTACATTTAACTGATAAATCTTTGCACTAAAATCTTTGCACCTTGGCCAGATAGAAATGGTTTTCACTGAATCATGAGAAGACACGTCTGTACCGTTGGAGTGCTCCAGCACTACGTACTATGTTATTGTCGCAAAGTAACAATATCTATAAATATAGCATGTGCATCTGTGTGTGAGTGTGTGTGAGTGCATGTGTATCACATTCTGCCCCCTGGAAAAGTTTAAGCCTGGTTGCTTGAAGTTTTTTAAATTATTTTCAGTCTGAAAAAAACATATGGAAACTACAGTCTAAGTTACACACAAGGGGAAAAAAAATTCAGAATGAAAATATTTAGGTGTCTTTTACCAGAGTTTCACTGATACACACCACCTCAATTTTTCCCATTCTTTTACCAAGTAGAAAAGACTCATCATTTCTGCCAGCCCTCAGGTTTTGTAGCACAGAAAAGATGGAAAACCTTCTTTTCTTCTCTGCACATATAAACCATTCTATCCTAAAGGATAAGATTTCCGGAAACTAAATGAATATCCTCTTGTGCAGTTTTCCCTCTCCTTTGGCCCAGCTTTGCAATCTTTCATGGGACAGCAGTGTATAGTCCTAATAATGTCACACACCTTTTAGGTTATTGTCATCATGAAATAACCTGTAAACAAAGTGGGTTTAGTTTGGATTAGTTTTAAAGGTCTTGCAGTTAATAGTCTAAATCTCACATGAATGTGACTTTATGTACTTGAGTGCTTTTCTTTCGGACCTGGCCCTAGATATTTAATGTTCAATACAGTTTGCATTTTAATAACAAAGTCTTTTGGGGCATCTGTCCTAAAGTGACAGAGCGGGTCAGACACAGAGCTGGAAGGATAACCCAGATGTTCTACTCTATAGTGTAGCATCATAGCTACTTTTAATGTACTATTGTTTCAGTGAAACAACATAGGTTGAACCTTTGTGCTTTCTTTTGCTCAGAGAATGAATTATCATGTTTTTGTTGTTAAACTGATGACATATGTGATCTACACAATGTATTCCTTCTATAAGTGTCAGTAATTTTTTTTTTTTTAAAGTCTGTTACAAAAGCAGGTGTATGGGGTTTTTTTTTCATTTTGAAATGCAATAAAGTCAGTTTTTGGCCTCAAGCAATACTAGGATTTAAAATAGGAACTACTTTGAAGCAACATGAAGTTGCACCCAGCCTCTAGGTTATTAAATGTGTTTTCTCTCTCTGGCTTCCTAAATGCACCTCATTGTTTAATGGAATTCTAACTGTAAGATTTAGTTGTAGGCATTTCAGCTGGACTTCCTTTAGAAATACATTATGATGCAGCCACGACTTCAAAACACACCAAGGGGATTGAATGGGGGAGAAAAAAAACCCAAATGCTTCTTTACTTCCAGATCACAAAGAGGAATAAAAAAATTAACAGTATTTCAAGAGAAGCAATAACATGCCTGGTGGGTGGGTCATCTCAGAGGTGTGGGCAGGTAGAACTGGGCTTCAGCCTTTAAGGGCTTGCTTTCAAGCACAGCTTAGTTTGTGCAATTCACGATCAACTGTAGCCTGTTCTTTTAAAACACGTTGGTAAACGAACATTCCATTCCAGCAAGCCTGCCTTTCCGGTCGATGTCAGCTATTCCTCTAACTAGGATCGATTGATGAACTTTGGCACTTTCAAAACTGAGCAGCTGGATATGATCCTCTGAATTACAGAAACATAAGTATTACCCAGAACTTGAAATGTTACAGTTCAATTTGCATGGGTTTAAATCATATTCCCCAGGAGATATGTAGTGTACCTAGAAGACCCTGGACTCTGTGGTTATATTAAATAAATCCTTTTGCAAAAGCAGTCATATACTATGGAGGTACTAGCTGTAAACTCAAAGTAAAGCCAACATATATTGCACCTAAGTGTCATAGGTACTGTTATAATAATATCTGCTTGCAAAAAAATGAACTCAAAAGTGTCTAATCCAAAGAAGAATACTATTATTTTACTTTGATGAGGGGTAGAGTAGAGACAGCTCAGCTAGGGCAGTTGGAGGCACACTGAGGGGACAAGAAGAAGGAGGAACAGCAAGATGCATAGCCATTCTTTGCTTTATATTCATTCCACAGGCAGAAGGTTTCAATTTCCAGAACTGTCAGATTATCCTTTCTTTTTTTGACTTCTTTTGTATTCAATTAAAAAGGCTTTTTAAAGGTACATTTAATTATTTCAATCTTTTCTTTTTAAAAAATGTTTCAGCTCTTTTTGTTCCTGTAGGCTTGCTCCAGAATGCTAATATCTTCTCCCTCAGCTACACTCCAACCCCAAGCAAAATCATGTTAGAGCAAGTAATGCTTTCTGAATGGAAGTTTTATTTTCACACACAGTCAAAATGAGTTATATTGCACCTGCACGAATGATGTTTCCCTTATTTTATGAAACTGGAAGACAGCCAATTTGTACAGCGTTTCTGTAGGTGCAGAGTTTTTTCACACGCCTCTTCCCAGCACCACCTGCTTCAATGATTTGGGTGTTCCCCTCAGGTAGGTCACAATTTAAAACATGTTAGTACTCAGATTGGGCACACCCAGAGATAATACACTTTTTTTTACAACGGTTGTGTTAGCCAAATATGACATAGTGATTTATGTTAGTTATTTTTTGAACTTTGCATAACTCTGTTTGTTACTGGATGTCAGGGGGAGCTGATACTATTATACAGAGATTTCCAGAACCAGAGCATGAGATCTGACAGATGGTAAACAAAAACAATTGGAATAAGGAAATGGAAAGCTGAATGAGCCCGGTAGTCCAACTAGTTCATTATCCTGTCTCTAGCACTGGATGGTAAGAGGCATTGAAAAGGAAATCACAAGAAATGCTGCAAAGGACTGTAATTTTATTATCATCTCATGATGAAATTCACAGGCAGAGTGGGATGTGGGAGTCTAGTTTGCAATGATCACACTCTACCTCCTCAAACAATGAACTTCATTTCCTGCTGGTCTCAACCCAACACCTTTTGCAGCAGCTTGCTCACACAAAAATAAACTAAATGCAGCTCCACAGTGGGAGGGTCTGTCTATCTGGTGTGTAAAACAATTCAATCCTAGTAATTTTTCTGTCTATTTTTCTGCTTTAAACAGCTTTTGTTTGGTTAATTGGTGCCGTAGGCAGATAACCAATTTTCTCCTGTGGAGGGATTAGCAGAATTCCATTGTTGAGATGTTCTAATTGTTAATTTGCATGCTTGAGAAAGATTATAGTTTTGATTGTGAAATCTACCAGGGTTGATTTTTTTTTGCCTGAACAAAGTAGAGAAAATAGGGTTTTGTACTTAATTAATATCTACACGGTATCAAGCATTGGACAACATCAAACACAATTATGAAGCATATTTAAAGAACAAATGTCCCTAATTTTCCTCTTTGGGAACACTTCATGGCCAGCTCTGTCTCCAGAGGAAGTTAGATAAACCCTCAGGCTGAGAAGTCCTCTAAAAGCTGTTAAACTCAAAGGATTGCGGGATCCCAGCAAACCTCACTCCTGCCACTGTTCTCAGTTTGTAGGAGTTCCTCTTCTTTGTCTTTGCCCTTCTTTTCACAACGAAAAATAGAATAAAGTCGAGATATTAACTTGAGCTGGATAATTGGAGGTAAAGTCCTGCAGAAGGTGAGGCACTTTGAAGTTTTCATATGAATTAATAAGTTGTGATAAACCTGGGGTGGGGAGGGGGGGAGGGGGGGAGTGGGAATGGGAGCTTCATTCTTCATATACGGCTGGCAGCTCATCAGAAAGTAACTATCTTATCAGGTCTGGGAATTTTATCCCATTTAGCTAACTTGGGCTAAACCCTCTTCCAGCATTAGGCACTGTTTCTGGAAAATGGAAGAGAAATTTCAGTTTCTTCTTCAGAACATTGACACATTTATATTGCTGCAGTTTGACAAAGAGATGTGGCACCAACATTGTCCTCAGATGATATCAGTCACAGTTAATTTTAATCCCTTTTTTACTCCACTGCTTGTGCTCTGTTAGTATATGAATAGTGACAGGAGAAGATCTGGTATTTTGAATTTCTGATGCAAAAAGTCCTGCTCCCCTGTGGTCTGTTGGAGTCTTTTACAGCTGTGACTGCAAAGTCACTGCAAAATGTCCTTATATGAAAAGGTGGAACTCCTTACATGAGACAATGGAAATTCAAGACTATCTCCATCTTATGGATAAGTAAAGCTTTTTGACTGTTACAGTCAAGTTCTGTAGATGGGTGGAGAGTACTAGGACGAGGCAGATTAAAACGGTGGAGGGAAGATGGATCAAGTGCAAGGATCAACAGCTACTGTGAAAAAACATTGCTCGGAATTCAGAAACTAAGAAACTTCTGAGTGATGGCAAAATAGAAGGTAGCCACTACCTTCCTCTGAGGCCCAGAAACAAGAAATAAAACCCAGTATCTTGGAGGGGTTTTTTGGTTGTTTTTTCTTTTTCTTTTGTTTTGGTTTTTGTTTTTTTCCTCTTCTTTTGTTCTTTGGGGATCTAAAATGAGAAAATATAGTTTCTGAAGAGTTGTCTTCCTGTGATCAAAGGAAGAATGTGAAGAAGCAAAATATGCATTGGTTTAAGTGAGGAGACCCTAAAATCCCCATACAAAGTAATGTTTAGATAATTATATACTGGTGAGCACTACACAACAAAAGTTGGGGGTTTTTAACAGACTGAGAGAAAGGGAAAAAATGAGAGGATTAAAGCAAACAAAATTAAATAAAAAGTTGCATGCAAACACGGACAGATAAACACTTTGTTTTCCGTCTTTGATGCATTTCATAACAAAAGACAAATGTGTCTGTGAGCATCATAAATTTTACTGAGGATTGGATTAAGACTTTGGGGGGAGTCAACCATTTTATTTTATGTGTACTGGCTTAGTTTCCTTCCATCAAAAATATCTGATTCTTCATAATGATTCCAGCTACACCTTGTTCCAATAGGACAGTCAGATGGCATGTCACTACAAGGCTAATATTGGGTTCATCTGTAATTAGCTTGTTAAATAGTGTCTGTATGTTAAATACCAGCACAAAAGATCTTTTGTCAACAGTAAACAACATAGAAAGGTTACATAGGAAAAGTGCCTTGTGGGTAGGTGTTCACGATGCCTGACACAACTGGTGGATGCCATAGAAGTTTTGAGTGCACAATGAATGTTTAGATGGACCATTATCTAATTACCTCTTTTCTAGGCTGTTGGGCAACATTATGTTGGGCTAAGAGGAGTAATTGCTTGGATTCATTATGGCAAAAGTCAATAGTATTCTCCATGCCAAAAACACATGAATGATTAGTTGTTGTGTTATGGTTCGTGCTATTTTAGTGCTTTTGTACTGATATTGAGACTGTTCACAGGTCACCATTCATGAGATCACTTCCATAAACTAGGAATTTTTCCTAAAGATAGGACAAATATAGACCTCAGTATAGACCCTCCTCCCATTAGGTGGAGGGGTATAACAATAAACCATTTAGATAATCCAGATCTCAAATGAGAGTGAACAGCACAGGGCAAATAAAAATCCCAACCTGCCACCCTGAATGACTGACTTAGCCACTGGGACATGGCTGAACTGGTGTGGCCCTGATTAAAATGGAAAAGCTGCAGAAGCCACAAAGCCGAGGAATATTGTGTGTGAGAATTGGCCATGGCAGCCAGTGGTGCAAAAGGTAAGTCCACATCCAGACTCTGGAAAACAACTGCTGTTTCTTCTTTGCTCATATTAATTCAAGCCCTTTGGAAAATGCTTCCAGACTAGACAAGCTCTTTAGTTTTTTACTGAACAAAGAATGTCATTCAACCATTACTATTATTAGATTTCTTGCCCTTAACAGCTCCAGAATAACCTTAAACTGTTTGTTTATATGTTTTATTTTTAGTTTTGACTGCTTAGCTGCATAATCATTTACTGAGTCTCAGTGCTCACGGAACCATCACTGTGAAACTGTGAACAAGTTTAAGACACAAGCCAAAGAGATATTTACAGACTAGACCAGGTGGGAGGTTTTTTTCAAGTTGGATAACTGTAGGGTATCTGAGTTTCTTATCCTTCATAGGTTTCCGAGAAAAAAAACTGAAAACTACAGATTAGGATGAAATAAGCTTTCATTCAAACCTCGTCATGGTATTCAACTAAACTACTTTAAGTGATCTTGAAATATTTAAGGTCTTGACTCTATGTTTTCTTTTAGATTTTGTACCTTAGTCAATGTAATCTCAGCAGCCTCAAGGTCTGAAAGCCAGAATTAGATGGTAACCCAACCAAAATTTGTTTTCACAATCCTTTTGTGAAATGTTCTTTTGCAATTTCCAGGTGTGCATGCTTTGATACAGGAAGGACTGGATAAAACTTCAGATTTCTGGACAGTTATATCAGTGAAGGTCTTGGAGGCCTGTGCCATGGCTCTGATCTCAGTCCGACAAAGACAAATATTAAAGACTGGTATTATGCATTGACAAGGTATTTTAGTTAAGAAAATGCAAAACTGTAGGTTTCGAGTATATGGGAGAAAGTTGTCATTTTGAAATTAATCTTTCATTGCTCACTGACCATGATTAGTCAGGCACAGGTAATTTTAATTGTCTGTCTGTAGATCAGAAATAACACTGGGCCTCAGAAGTCAAATTAGAGTGGTCCCAGACTGCACTGTATACAGTTTACTGGGTCACACGAAAAAACTTCATTAGTGATATAACATGTCAAAATTAGTCACTTAAGAATGTAAACAGCTCCAGAAACAGGAATGAGCAGGCCTCTAGCCATCTGCTTTGTGTGTTAGTCCCGCTTTTTCACTGTAGGCACTGATTTTTGTTCACTCAGCCAGATGATCGTCTTCTTAGATTCAGCTGAGTGTCCCGAAGTAGCAGAGAGCTGGAGATGTCAACAGATTGCGATGCCTTCCGGTAGGGGCACAAGGCTCTGGGCTCAGCAGGGAGGAGCAACATCAACAGCTGGTACATCCCAGGACCTCTTTTCCATCTTCTCCTCTCATTTTTTGCTACAGATGTGAGAAGCAAACGATCTTGTCATTATTAGCAAAGGCACCCTGGTGTAACCCTACACTCCTTTTTAACTCAAGCCAGCGACAAACCTTCCTCCTCCGTCCTCCCTCCCCTTCTCTTTCCCTCCCTTTCACCTCTCTCCTCAGTCTGTTCTGTGCTATTCTGACGTTCTGAATTTGAATTTGTGGTATAGTCTTTTCATTGGAAATTATAATTTCTACCTAGTACATTTTTTTGCTGCCTGTTCTGCAGCAGCTGATTCTTATGGGCCTGATTCCTCATCTTATGAAACTAGATTTATTTGGGTTAAATTCTACTGAGAGAGATTTTTAAAGTTATATAAAATAACACAGAGATCTGGAATAGAAGTAATTAGGTTTTTTTAATTTTTTTGGCACCAAAAATATGGAAAGTGTATACTAGCCATGCAACCAGAAAACAAATCCTAAAATGCGTGGTGATCAAAAAGAAACATTAGCAAGGCTCTGAACAGCAGTAGCAACATCAATTGCTAGTTCATTTAAAAGAGTCAGTAGGGGATTAGGCAATTGCTGTGCAAAGAATAAACCAATGGTTTCTTAAAAATTAGTGTTCAGCTGATAGCCATTTAATTAAACTGTTTGCTTTAGCATTTGTGATTTTTAATGGAATTTCAAGAGAGGTTAAAGAGAGGAGTTGGTGGATAAAATTTAATACAGATACAGAAAGCTTTCATTTCTTTGCTAAACGCATAGTATTTCGATAGGTTGTCATTCCCACCAGTAAACTGATAGACAAAATATATGAACATAGCAACAACTTGTGGAAAAATCATCCTAACTTTAACTGAAAAGTAAATATTAGTTGGTAGAGTCGCTGCTGTACAGCCGTGCTTCAGAGATGCTAAGGACCAAAGTGAGAGGAAACATCTTACATCAGAGATGCAAAACTCTTCAGAGTTAACAGGCTGCTCTAGCGATCTGTGTGGAGAAAAAAAAAAAGACATTGAGAAATGGCCAAGTGAAAAAAAGTCATTTCATATGTTGATGAAAAAATGCAAAATGATAGACATCCTAACATCAAAATGATTATGAAGTTAAACACTAATATTTCAGTATATCTACTAATCAGTGGGAGTGAGGAAGAAATATTTCCTAAGAGTGAGCAGAGGGGTCCATTTTGGTGAACTTTTGCTACCTTTCAAGCTTCTGGCAAGTACTGGAGAAAATATATTAAACTTAACAGCACCCTGATATGATCCACTACAGCTATTTTATTCTGTGTGGATTACATCACCTTTATTTCTAAACTTAAATGCTGTGCCAGTTACTCAGACAGAAATTAGGTGTCTTATAAAATAGGAAAGACATATCTTAGGAACTGTAAGTTAGGAAAACTTTATTCTCAGTTGTATACCCCAACTATGGTAATGATATAGTCTCTCTGTCATTAACAGAGAACCTGACTATGTGGCAAACTTTGGATGAGATTCTGTTTGCCGTTGCCCTTTAACAAACGTATGGAAGAAGAAAGGGCAGGCTGGTCACTGAAGTCCTTCAGCCCTCTGAGAGTCCTGATCCTGGGGTCAGGTGAAGAGGACATCTAACCTACATCAACTGGGTTAATCATAAATGTCACGAACATTTCAATTAAACAACCATAATGATATGGCGAACATTTTATATAAAATAGCTTGTCCTCCTCTCACCACCTCAAAGCTCCTATTAAAGCTCAGCTCACTGTGCTTGAATGAAAGATTCATGAGCTGGAAAGACAGCAAGGGAAGAGGGACATGGCGCTGTTATAGTGATGGGCAGCATACTTGCTAAGGCAGAAGTGTATCTAAATGACTCTGGCGTCAGTCTACACACATGTCTTCACAGGCTCGTCTTGCCCCTCATCTCTTCTTACCAGCTGGGCTTCTACTTAAAAGCTGCCTTTGGACTTTGCCGAACCCCTTGCAATTGGCAAGACTGTATTGAAACCAGAAGTTACACAATACTCTGACCTCCCTGCTCCCTGCTATCCCCTATTAGCCTATCATAATGTTTGATTTAATAGTATCATTGCACATGGTAGTACCATGATACGCTTTTGTCATTATAAAAAGTTCAGATGGCATTGCTTCTTCCTATGTTCTTATTTAGTGGTTAGGCTGCTCAGGATATATAAGAGCAGAGCCTTTAATTCTTATTGTTCCTATTCCTAATTCTATAATGAACTTGCCTGGGTAAGGTCAACACCAAGTAAGTTTTGGCACATCCTGATTATTTAAGTAGTATTGGGGAAAAAAAGTCAGTTGGCATACCTGTTCTGAAAAACATTTGGCTGTCACAGTGGCAAATATTTAAATCATGATTGTATTGGTCTTGTAATGAAATGGACTAGAAATTTCCTGCAATACAGTGTGTCGTGTTTGTTATCCAAGAAAAAGCAAATCAGTCTAACCTGGCCATTAATTTACCCCAAAGTTTTTGTGTATAGAGTGGTTACAGATGCTGTGATGGAAAGATCAAGCTGCCCCTGTACAAAAATGTCAATAAATCTAGTCAAGTATAGTCACAACAGGTCCTGCACACTTCTTGGCCAGCCAGTTTAACCCCTATATCATCTATCAAAGGCCTGTCTATCTCTCAGTCTACTTCTCCAGGGAAGTGCAGTAAGGATAGGAGAGAGGTGTGTTTTGACTCAGATAACAGGAAAACAAGGATAATAGAAAACACACATAAATTAGGCTGTGAATTTAGTGTATTCACCTTTGAAAAAATTTGTGAGCAGACTTCTGTAGAGGGTGGGAAAACAGGAATCCCTGAGGTATTCTCATGGCACACATAAGTCTATGGGTCTTCAATAACATGGCATGGTGATCACTGATATAGGCACAAATTAAACAGACTCTCTTATTATTGTTATTCATTTGCATTGGTTTCTTTTCTACTCACAAATTTATGCTAAGAAAACAAAGTAGTACTCTAAAGTGGTCATTGGGGGCGTGGAAAGGAATGCAATAAATCTTTCAGTTCAGACTTATTTAAAAGACAAAAAAGCTCAGTTCTTTGGAAAAAAAAGATACCTTGAAAATAAGATCTTCATTTTGTTTATATAGAATGATGTGTCGTAAGTGCTAGTCAGCAAATATTCAGTTAATGCAAAATATCAGTGTATTTTTATAAATGTAAATGATTATTGTTTATATTTTGTATACTTTCTTCTTTAAGTTTAGTTTTCTTCAGTGTTGTTCATCCTTTTCTTCTTATTTCCTACCTGAACAGAAAGAACCATACAGTCGTCCTGATAATAAATATGCAGCAGCACTAGGCACAAGAAGATTTGTGCAGTCTTCATTGGAAAAAAAACCCGCAGCAAATAATATACTAGACTGGATCAGAATAAATTGCTGAAATCAAGTAGAAGCATGCTTCTGTCCAAAACAAGCATGTCCCATGTGACAACTCCATTATATTAAAAAACAAAAAGTGGGAGTTTCATGTAGTATGATGCAAATCATAACTCTGTTTAAGGAAGACTTTGGAGTAGTAAATTATGATCTTGTTTAAACTGTGATTCATCTCGGAAGACAGAAATGATCTGGAGTACTTCAGAGGCTTAGGTTAAAGCTTTCTTCTTGTCTGAAAATTTTAAGTTTTGTTTCTTTTTTCTTTGAATAGCATAATGCTCTTATCTTAAATATAATGTGCCACTGTCGCAGTGCATGTTGCTAGGAATTAAACTTAACCCTTTGAAAAGAGGATTCAGTTGCTTCTTATTCGTTTGGGTTACCTGTAAAAACACAGAAATGTGCAGCAATCAATGTACTTAGTGTAAGGTTGAGTATCTGGTAGGTACACGTTACCCAGAAAGTACGAAGGGATCAATTGTGGCCCTCACAGCAAGCATCACATTGCCTTGCACAGGAGAAAACACTGCTGGTGAAGGCAGCCCACGAAATCTTTTACTATGTCATTTACTACTGTTGTAAATTATTAACTACTGTGACTTGCTCAATCTAAACAAGAAGTGTCATAAAATGTCCACACTAAGCAAAAGAGAGTTGTGTGGACAAGACACTGTGTGGGGCACAAGCATTTAAGTGGAGCAGGACTGGACGGGCCCTGCTGCCCCGCTCCTTATCCCTCTCCTTAGGCAGAGGGAGAAGGCAGGACCCAGACCCCACGCAAGCACCTCCCAACGCATCAGGTCACTCCACTTCCAACACCTCTGGGCACGGCACCTTCTCGAGTTGCCATTCTCTTTTCCCCTCAAGGAACGGTCCTTGCTTTAAGTTAGGGTCAAAAATGCCTTCTGGGACCTTTGTCAATATTGATGTCACGTATTCATATAGCAATGCACTCAAAGGTCAACAAAGAAATAAAAAACCCAGCCAACTTTTCTGTTGTGAAATCCTTGTTGTACATGGGCTGTATTTATAACCTGCACTTCCCACACAGATATCCATTCGTTCCACAGCTTCTAAAAAATTAAAAGCCCCTTGGAGCCACAGTTTAAAAAAAACTACATTAGAAAAATACTTCATTTTTTTGCATTTGTTTTAAGAGGTGGAAGCAAGGAGGCCGTTACTGATAATTTTTAGTTTGTTCTTTAATATATTCAGCCTACAATACGGTTTAAAAGCCTCAGTATTGTGCAAGTGATATTATTCTTTTCTTCACTTCACTGTGGTAAAATTGACCATAGTGAAACCAATTGCAATAACATCTCAGGTAAGTGACCCAAGGGAAGCTTAAATTCCTTGGAGATGTAGGATATATTCATAAGCTTTGGTTTTTATGGCAAAATGTGTAATTCTTCCTTGTTCTGGGCTTACAGCTTCCTTTTGATAAAGGCCTTCCTCTTGCTGCTTAAATTCATTTCTTTCTCTTCTTTAGAAAATACCTTATAGCCTTACGAAGGCAATCTCAATTCAAGGAAAGAACAGGAATGATAACGGTCAATGAGGTTTGGTCTTCTAATTTCTCTTCCAGAACAGCACAAGCAACACAGAGGTGTGTTCAGCCCAGCAGGACTTTCCTCCAAACTTTGCTTGGGTTCCCTACTCAGCTTTGCTTTTTATTTTGGTTTTAATAGAAAAGAATGATTCTCCTCATATTTTGATCTCTGTTGATGTATGGGGATTTGTAATGTTACCTTCAGGCTAATGCAGGCACCCTTTTGACAGGCCTGGGAAAGCACACGAAACTGCTACTTTCTGCTTATCTGGCTTTTTCGCCTCAAACAGTCTTCAGGTTGTTTCAAGTCTTGTATTCGCAGGAATTTCTTCAAAAAGGAAGAGAAGCAAAAAACCTGACAAAGGTTCCAGTAAATAAGTATGAAAACAAATTTTTCTTTTCTTTAGGACACACTTTTTCAAGAGAAGGAAGCCTTGGAGAAAATAAGATAACTTAATGCATAATTTTGGGCATATTAGGAGGTAATTGTGCCTGAGAAGAAAAAACCCTTGCAATGAGTACTAAACAGCTCATCTGGGCCTTTGCTTTTTAATCAGAACATCATCCTGCCATTCTTTTTCTTTTTCTTATTATTAATCTTCACTGCACCCTCATACTTTTCCTGTCCTGCCTCTTCCTTTTTGTTTAAAAGCACCTTTCACAATTTGCAAAAACAAGTTTATGTTTACACATTTGAAAGACATTAAACTTATAGAAATTTCATTATCCAGTGTTTACAATTCAAGAAGCTAGGCAGCTTTTAAATTTGTATGAGCAGCATTTGGGTGGACCTTCTCCCCAAGGTTTGTTGGTTGTTTTTTTTTAATTCATTCTGTACATAATCGGTATTTAGAATTACTGCTTGATACTGAACGCTCTATGAACTCACTGAAAAATTGAATAACCACATCTGTAAAACAATTGTAAATACTTCTAGTTGTAAAAAGAAAAGCCTGAATGCTTCATTTTTATGAGAAAGGAATATCACTGTAAAAATATTCAGCCTTGTAATCAATAAACATAACCTTCCAGTGTGTTATTACAGACCTTCATTTGTCTTCAGGTTTTACTTGCAAGCATTATTGGCTGCATGGCATGAAGGTCATTTTATGGAAAGTACGCATATCAGATGTGACAAAGTTAACATGCTACCAAAGTATCTGTGTTTCCAGAAAAATGCTAGAATAAGCTACTACAGAGTAAAAATAAATAATAATTTTGAACTGCATTAGCTTTTACAAATGTCAGTTTTATGAAGATAGTGACTGAAAAGCAAGTATTATTCCTAGGTTTTGTCCGATATACTATTAATTTTGTCAAACCTGGTATTTGGCATTTCAAATACAAAATGAGAATTTTCTCTGTGCTTTCAGCTTCATAGCAAGAACAAAAACTTCCCAAGGGGATCGGTTTGTTCTCAGATTTGTCCATGCATCTCATATTTCTCCAACACCAAGGACAATGTTTTCTGGGGAGAGGAGTTTAATTTTATTTTTAACATGGTAGTTCCCTTAAATATACCAGCATTCGGAAACAAAACAGTGTTGCTAGAAATCTGGGCACAGTATCTGAACTGAGTGCAGCCAGTTTGGTATCAGATTCTGAAGAACTCTCTATTCAGGCCAGATGCTTGCAACATCTCTAAAGGTTCTTTGATTAATTGAGGTGAAACCACCCTGTATAACAGGGTCAGCACACACAAGCTTTCATTATTTTCTTCATTTACATCAATTAGAATTATGGAGGGCCTGGGGCTACTCCTGACTTCTAAAAACATGATCTACTCCTAGGTGATGTTTAAATAGAACACCGGAAAGACTACATCATATTTCATTAACAAATAAAACTTCTATTTCTTTCATCAATGACAGCAAGATTTATATTAGGTATATTGCTAAAGCAAGTCATTAACATACATCACTCAAGGTGGTCAGACTCTGAAGAACTGGATCTTGGTGTATATCACAAAAATCAATCTAAAGATAGTGAAATTCATTTTTGCACAGACTGCAGTCAAGAAAGAATGAACATCAACTCCAGCAGATTTTGTGAATTCCAGTTTTCTTTTTATGACAGCTTATTTAAGTGGTGTGCAAACTACTGCTTTGTATTATGGCTCAACTGGAGAATGCCTTTACCAGGCTGAAAAAAAAAGAAATGAAGTTCAGGTCCTCTGCCTTGAAAGCTAGATGAAAGGAGTAAGTCTACCACACATGAAGGTGACATAGTATATCACATGTCAGAATTAGAGAGGTATTCCAGAAGTGAACCAAAAGAAACATGGTATTGATAATACTGTAATTTTCTACGGTCTAGTGTGTAACAGCAGACATCTCTCCTGCGGATGTTGTGTTCAAGGTGAAATCAATGCCACATTTTCCTTTTCTCAATGTAAGTTATTGCAAGTCACTGTAGCTTTGTCCAGCAATGCAAAATTTGACTCACCAAGTGTTTTATCAACATGTGCAAGTCAATTACTTGCAGCAACATTACTGCTGCAAATATAGTGAATATTTTGCAAATTTTAATAAAATTATTCTGAATGGTGGAATAACATAGTTTGTTAAATAACACTGGGTCCATGTTGTGGCTGTAAATCCAACCATACAGGGCTGTGAACCTAAATATCCCTTCATTTGTGTGAAAGGGCTTCTACTTACTCTACATTTTTTTTCCCATTTCCTTTCCATCCCTCTGTAACACAAAGCGAGTGATCATATTCATCCCACAGATAGAGACTGGTAATAGTAGAAATGGAGCTGGTGAATACATATTACTTTTGCCTGAAGTCAGTAGTAAAGACAGTGACTGACGTTACTAGTCCAGATGCCGGAACAGAGTGGAACAGTCTTACTCTGGCATCAGGAAAAGAGTACAGGCACAGCCTCCTAATAGAGTCCAAGTGGACCATCAAACCATCAGGCTGGGATTGACCCAGACAGTTTATAGTTACTTTGTGTTCTGAGGTCTTTAGAGATCCTCTAGATGTAGAAGCAGGGAGGACTAAGAGGGTCTCATGGAAGTCACAGCACGTTTTATCTTTTTTTCCTTCTTTTTTTTTTTTTTTTAACATTTGTCCAGCACTTCACCTTCCATGGTATGAGTAGGAAAAGTAGACTTTGCAACAGCTCTGATAAACTGTCCTGACAATTTCAGAAGTCTGGTCTGCCTGTGTCCATAACAATCACATTTGAATATGCTTTTTGCACGTTAATTCTAAAATTCATACAGTCAAAACCCAGCACCACTTGTCAAAACTACCTGCCTCACATAGTGGGAAGCAAGAGGTACTCAGCTTTTCAATTTGTTAATAGTATGACAGTAATCTGCTAAAACACAGGCTAGGCCATTCATGGAAGAAAACAATGTTCTAGGCCTACTCTCAGTTTTTAGAATGTATCAAACATTAGGAATTAGCTGTTAACATGACACTTAGACACCTGGCTGTCTAGACAAGGATATTGGAGCCAACTTCAGGCCTAGAGATGGCAAAAAAAAAAAAAAAGAAAGAAGAAGAAGGAAGAAGAAGAAAGAAGCTGGGCAGAGAATGGATCAAGAGCAGCCCTGAGGAGAGGGACTTGGGGTTGTTGGTGGATAAGCTCACCGTGAGCCAACAATGTGCACTTGCAGCCCAGAAGGCCAAACATATCCTGGGCTGCATCAAAAGAAGCGTGGCCAGCAGGTCAAGGGAGGTGATTCTGCCCCTCTACTCTGCTCTTGTGATGACCCCACAGGGAGTACTGCGTCCAGCTCTGGAGCCGCCAACATAAGGACATGGACCTATTTGAGCGAGTCCAGAGGAGGGCCACAAAGATGATCAAAGGGTTAGAGCACCTCTGCTATGAGAACAGGCTGAGAGAATTGGGGTTGTTCAGCCTGGAGGAGAGAAGGCTCCGGGAAGACCTTCGAGCAGCCTTCCAGTATCTGAAGGGAGTGTACAGGAAATCTGGAGAGGGACTTCTTACAAGGGTATGTCGTGATAGGACAAGGGGGAATACCTTCAAACTGGAAGAGGGTAGAATTGGATTAGATATCAGGAAGAAATTCTTTACTCTGAGGGTGGTGAGGTACTGGAACAGGTTGCCCAGGGGAGTTGTGGAGGCCTCATCTCTGGAGGTGTTCAAGGCTGGGTTGGAAGAGGCTTTGAGCAGCCAGGTCTAGTGGGAGGTGTCCTTGCCCATGGCAGTGGGGTTGGAACTAGGTGATCTTTAAGGTCCCTTCCAACCTAAACCATTCTATGATTCTATGATTCTATGAATTTGTTTATAACATGATACAGAGAACACAGTTGTATTCACTATAGTAGAAAATGTGATTTAAAAAGATGAGAGAGAAGAGTTTGCTTATACCTATAAGTAACAAGAAGCATTGGAAAGGTAAAGAGTGAACTGTGATGGTCTGTTTGATATGGTTTTATCAGTTGTTGTTCAAGACTTTTGGTGATAAGTCCTTACCAGAGGAGTCAGAAGCTATTAGAAGACCTCTTCTGTTTCTGTCAGCACCAGGGGTTTTCTGACTAGCTTTGAAATTTTTCACAATATCTTCTTTGTTTTGGGTACTGCTTACTGGTTTCGCATTGCATAGTTCAACTGTAGGACACAACTTGAGAACTTGGGGAGCTTATGGTCTACCGCTTTACAGATCTTGGGGGAGAGCAAAGCACCTGGTCTCAGAAGAAGCGCTTAACAAGAACCTACTCAAATATTGCCAATCAGATTTCTTATGATAAGCACATTTGAGGCCATGCTGAGCACATAGCTCAGGACCCTACCAAACTGAGTCATGTCTGAATAGTGTTCACCATCAGAAATGTGCATTGCTGCTCTGCCTGTGCTGTACTGAGATTACTCTGACTAAAGAACTTAGTTCTAGCAGCTGTAATTAGTAAGTGCTAAGAAAGGAGAGGCTATAAACTGCCTGGAAGCTCTGTGGCTGGTAAATCACAGGTGTTTTGCTGTTCCTAATTTCCCTTTGAGTTTGAGGTGAAATGAATGTGGAAAATACATGGTGGTTAAATGCTGCATGCCACCTAGACCGGTAGGCTTCTCATTCTGCCTGTTGCCATACAAAGGTTGCCCTCAGAATGCAAAACATTTTTCATGTGATGAGTTACAGTATGTACAGTAGATAGCTTAAACAAATATGGATAACATAGCAGTTAAGTACTGAGACAGTAATGATTATCACAGAGTACATTTTTCTCAGTTTATTTACAAAAGTTCACAAACCTTGTCAGCAGTTCCCAGAACTTGGTGTACTTTACCTGACTTTCTGTTCTATCCTGACACTTTCTAACAGCTTTAATCAAACAGTATTTACATTTAGAAATAAATCAAAATACATTTGGCAGGACTGTACTAGAGACAATAGCACTTAAACATCTAATTCCTGGCTGGTGATGAACACCACAGCAGTTCTTGCAAGCTAGGTATAGATAACAAAGGCACAGAGTTCATTACACGTATTAGATACTACATTTGTGACCATATGAAGTCTGGAGGGGTGGGAGAGGGGAGTGAAATTTCTGCCATATGATCCACTGGTATATGAAATTATGACAGGATCTTTGCTCCATCAGATACTCTGTGTTCAGCTCCTTTTTCATGAAGCTGGGAAGGATTTATTTTCACATAGAACTTTGCCCTGAACTCATATTATAATGATTCTTGTAATTTTGGTCTTTCTCTCTATCTGATCTGATATGTTAGATGTTGACAGTAACTTTGAACATATGTTTCTTCTGTAGATTTTGACAGAGTGCTGTTATTTCCTGTATAATAACAGTTTCAATTTCCTGTTCACCATTTTAGTTTTTCATACAGTGATCACAGAATAAAATCTTCAGGGAAGACGGAATATAGTTTGATCTATAAAGATGGCTGATTAATGAAATGATTAAACTCATTCTTCGTACCTAACAGAAAATGTTGAAATGATTACACATTCCTTTTCCTTTTATAGAGCTGGTTTCATGACTATCAAAAATAAGAGAATCTGGTTAAGAAGCTTCTGAGTTTTTTTAAAGTTACAAACACTAACTTAATAGGGGGCTGCAATGAAACAACACTACAAAAAATGCAACAAATCTTTCCCCATTAGATGACTTTGGAAATGGTAGCAAGTTGATTTTTGTGGCTGAAATACTTCTGTAAAGTTTTAGAATGTTATTCATACCCTTATTTTTAATTAAAAAGACCCTTCTGCCAACAGTTTACACTATAGAAACAGAATAGTTCAGATTACCATCTATTATGAGCCGGAATAGATCCATGGATGGCGCTGAAACAATTTAGACATGCTGAGCTATATCCAAACTAATAAATAGTGCTGTACACTAGGAGTGGGTCTATCAGATGCCAGGATGACCTTTTATACATGAGGGACCCCTATGGACCAGGTCTAATGTGGTCCTGTGAACTGAACACCCATCAGCAGCTAAAGCGCAGTCAGGTTCCCTTGTGAAGCATTCCTCCTTGTTGAGTTTCATCCGAAAGTAATACTGCTTGTTCTTGTGAACACTCTTCAGCATGAACCAAAGCACTATAAAAGACACAATTAGAAGGATTCACTTCAAAATACACTCTTGATCCAAACTACACTGACATTGTAGATGCATCTCATACAGTTCTAGAGAATTTCTGCTGCATGTTTCTGAAAAATAATTCTGTATTACTTTGGAGGTTAGGATGTCTGTTGAATCAGCCCTGAGTTACCTTTTCTAAATTCCCTGCTAGTTTACGTGGATAGCTCAGAGGTAAGTTTTACACAGTTCTTTGCACAGCCACCAGTAATATCTCAATTGTACATCTTCTGCCTTGCAACCAGGACAAGGCAACTCACGGCAACTTCAAGGCAAACCTCGAAGTCCTAGTGAAGACTTTTATTCACCACCTGTGGGATGTGACATGGGGTGATTCAGATATCCTCAGAGATGCATAGGCAGATAAAGAGTTGGAGAGATATGACAGTGAAAATTAATTATGTGTAATTAAGAAAAAAAGAAATAATTACACAGAGTGAAACATAAAGAAAAAAGAGCAACTCTCCTCTAGGACGTTATTACTGCTCTTGGGGAAAGGCAAAATTTCCACTGGGTGCATTTAGAAGTCTCCTATTTCCAATATAAAATACCTAAGAATATTCTGAATTTTAAAAGTATGTGTAATCCCTTGGGTTTAGTCAGCCCAGTCACATCTTCAAGTTAATCACGTTCCCGAGAGTTCAGCTTGATTGTGGCAGACATGCTGCTTTGTAAAATTTAATAAATAACTCTGAATTAATAACTTATTCAACAAATGTAATGTCTTTTACTGTTTGCAGAACATCAGTGAGCTAGTCATTATTTCTCTGTATCTATTCATTATTTCAACTGTTTTGCTGGATGTTCTTTAACTTAGTGGACCAGCCATGAGCAGTTCCCTTTATGAGTACTAGTAATTTGATATTTTAAAATAAGTTGAGTCTCCCAATATTGACTTTTTATCCTATGATTGCAAGTAGGTATGAATACAGCCAGTTAGATTTATATGAACATTTACAATTTTACAGCAACAGCTATTTATCGGTCTTTATTTTCATGGCTCTCCTGCTATTGTTACCAGGTTGATAATCTGTTGCATAAGACCCGTGGCCGTGCTAGACAAACTGCTGCCATTATAAAAAAGATGCTTTTATATGTGCAGATGCAATGTGCAATCTGCTCTACACAAAGACCAAACTTCTCACTGGTCAAATTCACTAAAATCAGGGGTGCTACAGCAAGGAGGAATTGGATCCCCAGCACTTATGGATAATGCCAGGGATCACAGGTACACCCGCAACAAGGCTCATCCACCCTTTTCTTCCTTATGTACTTTAAACCAAGTAGGGCAGAAATGGGATGATGTGCTTTTGATTTCCTATGACTTAAATACCTACGTACTTGAACGGTTGAATGCCTTTTGACATTTGTTTAATACATTTCTCTAACCTCCTGGTGTAACTCCAGTCATCCTGGTAATATTACTCCTAAACATTTTTTTTAACCCACTAGTTCAAAATTCGGGGGTTTTTTCAGTCTCCTGACCGCCCACTTGCTTTGCTTTGAAGTCTTTTTCATGGAGTACCTCCTTTAAGACCCTTTAAGGTTACAGTTAAGGTAGCCTTCTTAATAACAGGAGATGCCGTTTATGCCTTTGAAAAGGCATGTCATGCCTCTAGCCAAAAGCAGGGACCCATTTCCTTCAAGTTGGCCCAATAACATCACATAAATTTTTCTAAAAACAGGATTAAAAGGCAACTTTCCTTCAAACCTTCTTCACATTCTTTAAGGAAAGCATACATTTTCTGTCAGAACTTCTGGTTTAAATTCTTGCCAGTTGCAGCTTTTTATGAAACAGATGTTTTTATGATATTACTAAGCACTTCTAGTGGTCTTCTGTGTTTTAGAGTGTGACTTTATACACTTCACTACACAATCTGGATAAGCAGTGGTATGTAGACCTTGAAAAAAACACACAAATGTACCTTCCTTTTACTGAGCACAGGAATTAGCCAGCTATTCGCCTCCAGGACCAGGACACAGCCATACCTGGAAATGGTGAGGGGAAAACAGAGCAGAATCTCATCGCAACTTGCGATGACAGTGAGGCCTCTTATTGCATGAGGTCTAGTCTTTAAGCCTCTGTTTATAACTCCTGTTGTTGCAAAACTACCCTCCGATACAAACTCACGGTCATCTTTTATCCATCATGATAATGTTACAAAGAGCGACTGATATTTTAATGGGCATCTGCTCTCTACTCCAGGCAAATGGAAAGTTTTATCTTACTCTGATTACAGGGTTAGTGTACATACTAGATAAAGGATATTAATTACTATTTATTTTTCATAAGTTTGCAGGTAGCAGCACCAGCAATACAGAAGTTTCCTTGGTGTACACAGGAAAGCTGGGCAGTAACAAAAACTCTCTAAAATTCCTTTTATGGAGGTAAACATTAAAATTGCTGCGGTGTATTTTACGATACATTTCAAGAACACTATCATCCTCTGGCTTGTGCTAAACTCACCTGTGCCATCGCTGCAAATTTCGGGTGCGGGGGGCTTTTTGTTTTGTTTTGTTTTTTTAAATTATTTTTTAAATTGTGTTACTTACCAGGATTTTTAAAAAAGCTTTCAGGACTTCTGTAAGCCAGAAAGTTGGCTGTACATCATTGTGACTGAATATTGAACTAATCACTTCAGTTAACTGTTGGCTATCACTGACAAGAGGGGAACTCAATAAACCATGAATTAGTTCAGAGCTCTATTCAGCTCAATTTGTTGCTGTAAGTTACCTTTTGTGAGTTACAATATCCACTTCCCAACTGAAAAGCTCTTACTAAATCACAGCAGCAGCCAATTTCAGTCATGACCCATGCAGGGCTGCCCTTTTCTTTGTGGTATTCAGCTGTCATTCAAGTCAACCCTTTTCATTAAATACACTGTACCCCATCCTATGAAGGCTAGTTCAAGACAAAACATTGCAACTGCATACTGCTATTAAAAAAAGTATGTATGCACTTTAATCCTCTGTATATTTACTCTCACTGAAAAACAACCAGGGTGCTTATCCTTTTGAAAGACGAAAAAGCAGGAAATGTACTTTGCCCTGGTGCATATCTGAACACAACAAATACCACGATTGTTCATTCAAAGGCAGCTAGGTGCGCAGCAGCAACTTCGGTATTCTGAGACCTCATACAGTCTTGAATTTTTTTACTGAGAAGATTAACAAAGTTTTATTTCTAAATATTTCCCCTTTTGAGAAAAAGAACTCTCTTATTAGATTTTTATATGTATTTTTGATTCTGGTTCATAGTTCAAAAATGTTTGGAATTCTATTGCAATAAAATAACTGGGGAGTTGTCGTTTGTGCTTACAGCACAACACAGCTCATGGGATTTGTCTCTATTTAAATATTTTGTCTCTGTCTAATGTGGAATATATCTCTGTAACTGTTCTGTCAGCCTACACAAGGTCAAAATATGGTAATAGCTTGTTCTCATTTTCAGAAAGTTATGTGAAAAATAACCTAAGCTATTGTTAAAACCAACAACTGCAATTCTTTATGATTCTTTTCATATGTTATCAGGAAAAGTTCCACAAAACACATTTTCAAAATAGCATATGTATGACATGATTCACTAACTTTTCCCACTATGAATAGTCCTGCACCATATTTAGGGAATTCATTCAAATATTCCTGATGAAATTTTGTGTCCTGTACTAGAATCATATAATCATAGAATAGTTTGGGTTGGAAGGGACCTGTAAGGGTCAGTAGAAGAGTGCGGATCAGATAACCAAAGCAGCCTTTGTGGGACTAATAAACTATGTATAAATAAACTAAACTTAATAAACTATGAACCCAAGAAAGTCTTGAAAGGGATCAGAGCTCTGCCAACCACCTGAAATGAACACACAGCATGACCTTCTTAGTTAAGTAAAAGAATGTTTTAAAAAACAAGGTAAACATAGCATAAGCAAAAGTGTAAGTAATACAACCAAAGCAAGCTGAGATGCAAGAAATCTATACCAAGTAGTTCAGAATGGATTTATTAATTTTTCTTCTTTATTTTGACCTAATCTGTTAATCTGGTTTCCTGATTATTTTATGCATCTTTCCTTTTTTATGTGCCAAGAATTAAAGTGATAGGGTGTAGCAGTCATAGGCGTGGAGGTTTTGTAGTTTTCAGTTAAGTTTGCTATCATGAATGCATCCAAAAGTCCCTTATTACAGGAAATGGTGTGCAAGAGTTTCTTTTTTTAGTGCAAATTGATTAAGTCTCTTCTGAAAATTAGTATCTTGTATTTGTGGTAAACCTCTATTTATAAGTACAATACTTTCTTATTCTTAATTCCACCACTGAACTGCAGAATTAAGCATCCTTTGTATCACTGCATCTTCTTGTTTGATTTTTCATCGCTAAAAAAAGTACCTTATATGTAAGATTTTAAAAAGTGAATATTCTTAATATCTGATAGGTAAAATCAAACTTGGATTTTTTTATAGTTATAAAAGCAACCATATGCAGTGTTACATGTACAGGAGTTTTTACTAATGCTCTGTGAAGCTTCCAGTCTCAGAGTGCCCAGCACTGTGAAAAGCACAACAGCTTTGTGCGCTTTTAGTCAGCTGGAGAACCAGAGTCTGTGTGTACCAATTGTACTGTAGGCCACGTTAGCTTTCTGGACATGAGAGACTTACCTATGCATCCATGTTAGCAAAACTGCAAAAATCATTCCGGGCAAGTAAACCCTCGAATGACATTTCTGTTGATGGACCTGTAGCCTCTCTTCCATATGCTATTCGGTCCATAATTTTTTTTTCTTTACAGTCGTCTTTAAACTGAAACTGGTTGCAGAAGTAGCTAAAGGATCTTGCAGTACTTGAAGACCTTGCTTGGCAGCAGCCACCACTGCACAGTCACCAACCTGCAAACATTTCCATACAGCCAACCTGCAGCCATCAGGGAAGCTCATGAGCTAGCAGATAACTCTCTCACAGTTCAAAACAAAATCTTACTCTGTACTTTATACCAAGGTAGCTAACAGGACAACACAAAAGAGTGCAAATAGCTTATTTAACAATACCTAAAAAGGGGAAGAGGTGGGCTAGATCTCCATCAACCTTCACTTAGTGCTGCTATTCATCTTGGAGTTGTTTCAAAGTAGAAAATGCCTCCATAGGCAGAACATTTTCCACAGATGCACTTTCATTTTCCACAGATGCAATTCCCCACCTTCCAGATATGAGCTTCAGGTAGACAGTGAACAATTGCCCAGGCAATTTTTGTTTTGAATGAAGAGGATGACCAAGAATAGAAAATATTATTCCCCCCCAAAAAAAACCTCCTGGGACATGCTGCAGGCACTCTTACTCAGTGCAAATTACCAGCTCTCTCTTTTGAGCACTTAGATGCAGAGACAGTGATAAAGCACCCAGGAAAGGAAAACAGAAACCTTTCCTTCAGAGCAACCAAAGGAAAAAAACTTCAAGTAAAGCAGTTGGTGCAACCAAAGACTAGTTCACACTTCAGACAGTGCTGTGAACAGTGCTGCAGACCAGCAGAGATCTCTGGTAACTCACTGAGTTTGACTTGCCCTCACTGGCACTGTCATCCTTAGCACCAAGGGACTTAAATTCCAATGATGCTGGCAGAGTGCAACCTCATTGATTTCGTGCTCAGGGAGCATTGCTGAAAATCTGGCTGTGTGACATATTCTTACTCAGTAAAATTCAATTGCTTGTCTCAGAAGCCCAGGCAGAGTATTAGTAAGAAAGCTGTATGTATAATACAGGGGCACAAGCACATTGCTATGCACAATGACATGGGATTGTTGTCTTCTCGTAGACTTCTCTTCATAACATTGATTGACCTAGCTCTGCGGTAACTGAAGTACTTGTGCAGTTATCTAAATGTACTAACATTTATGTTTCACTTTGTGCTCCTTTCTATCCGTTCTGCTAATTAGTTGCTCAGGCCTTCACAGTGCTACCTTACTTTCTGTAAACAATTTTACTACTTTTTTTTTCTTACTTTTTTTTTTTTTTTTTTTAAGTTTTGCTTCAGCGACAGCAGCAAGGGTTTGACTGCCAGTACACAGGCACTCCCCTCACAATGTAATAGGCACCTGACCCTTTCTGGAAAGGTCATTAATCTGAATCAAATATGACTACATGAATATATAAATCATGTTTTCTTTTCAAAAGCAGTTCAAGCAAGCCCTCTTGGTATGTGACAAGTCTAGAAATATAGAGTTAAAACTGTGTTTATCTGGGTAAATAAATATATGGAGTCCACCGTAAAACCTCAAGACAACCTGTGCACTCTAAGCATCCCACTGTGTTAGTCCTCTGATCTTTTCTTGATGCTGGAAGTGCAGAGGTTCTCGAAAGTGAAGAGAGCTCATTTCAAACTCCTGTTCCAAATAGTTGTGTGCTTGCTGTTATAAATGTCTTGCCTAAAACCCAAGAGGAGGTCCTCTAGCAGAACCTGGAAGACAGCTCTTTTCTCCCCTTTCCCTGCTTTCTTGAGTGAAAGTAGAGCCACAAGGCTAGTGAATCGCTTTCAAACCTAGTCTCCTTCCAACCAATGTGTTTTTAAATGTTTAATAAAAAGTAGAAATTTCAGTGTGAGAAAAAACATTTTGTTTCTGCTGCCTAGCAGTGCTTAAAGGGTGCTTTTGCGAGAAGAGAGAGATGGTTTTGAACTGCTTCCAGCTGAGAATTACACCTAGCCATGCCATTTTCTCTAGCCACTGACTAATTACATAAATCTTCTCTTGCTTTATAGGGGCTTCTACTTTTGCCACAATTTGGAAGGGAGCCTTTGTGCAGAGGCTGACTGATTATGTGAGAACGTCTACCACATTAAGCTCTTCAGGAAACAGGCAGCAGGACCAATGCTCCTCCCAAACAGGACTCTTCATGATGAGAAGGAAGGTTCCAGGCACACTGCAGACTGAGGAGCGTATCCCAGGAGCAGACGTTCAGGTGCAGCAAACGCCAGCACACAGGGAGTTTAAGCACCATCTCTGTTTTATCCAAGGAACAAATAGGTGGGACAGGTTTCTTTGGACCAGCCACAGGGACTCTGCCTCAGACTTGGTAAATGGAGAATAAATAATTCTGTGGTTTGTGCGTTTGTTTTATTGCTCTTGTTGGAGACTATAAAGAAAAAATGTATTTCATGATTAGGAGCTCACAGAGAAGGCCTCCAGGCCTGGTGATTTGTTTATTTCTCTTTCCATTTTTCCATTTTTTTTTTAAACAAAGAAAAAAAGCCTTGGAAAAAGGTAAGACTTCTCAGGAGTCATAAGATGTAGTAGCTAGAAAGACTTTCAGCAGCAAGTAGTGCTCCTAAGGACTGTACCTGCCATCAATTTAGAGGAGCAAATGGAAGTTCTGCAGTTTACACAAGCTTTTTACTAGATTGTCTCCCAGCTGTACATACAGCCTTCTTCCTCTGCATTTTCTCAGGTAAAGGAGTTTTATCAAATTTTCGTCTTTTTGGCTGTGCATGTATGGCCTGTACAGACTCCTTTTAGTTTGTACTCCATCAGATAAGACTTAAAGAAGCCAGAGAGATCTACTGTGTCACACAAAAAGTGTTCCCTCTGTATTCACTTTGTTTTGCTTCACTGCAGACTTTCTCTGAGTAACACTTTTCTTCTATCTATGCAGCTGACAAATTAGTGAGAGCAGCATGCCTATCATGATAAAATTAAAACGAAAAATACTGAGGCCCAAACATCCTGGAGAATTTAAAAACAAAGCAAATTAGCAAAACCTCAAAAGTTGAAATCTACCTGAATTTTTGCTTATGTGCACATGGAAAGCATCCTGTGGGATAAGCACAAGGTTTCACAGGGAAATAACTCACTCTGGCAAAAATTTCAAGTAGATTTTTTCTATTTTAGTTGAAATTGGAGATATGGCAAAGCAGGATTTAAAAAAGAAAATTATGCTGAACATTGAGACAGAAGGGAGACTCCTTTGGTCTCCTTGTTCAGTCACATTTTTTGAATGTTGAAAAGACTGATGAGAGCAAAGGACAGTTGTTCTTTTCTTTGGAATGCATGTATGATTTCAAATAAATAAAGATGCTTAACAAATGGAAAGATTAGTATTTCTGCACATTTTGAATGAGTCATGCATGACGGTACCCTAATTCTTTTTATACAATCCAAGTTCACACAAAGCATGCATTAAACATGAGAAATGCATGGCTATTTTTACATATTCAAGACTTTGCAACGGATCATCAAAACCATAAAAAGTTCACAAGTATGTGACCCTCTGGAAATATACTATTATGTGTTTCATAAAATAAACAATCTACGTAGTTATCACAGTGTGTTATCTAAATTATTACTTTGATCTACACACAACAGGAAATTGAGTGTGTTGGATAGTTGTTGCTAGAAGAATTGGAGAAACTTAAGTAAGTCTTTAGTCCTAGACCACATATTCCTTCATTGGGTGCATGCTCTTAAGAAATTTAATCCCAAAGTAATCTTACCAATATAAAAGCTATAGGAGTTATAGTTGTTTGTACTAAACCTGTTTCTACTGTATGTTCAAACTGTTAACAATAGATTATGTAGTAAAGTTTTCTTTATGTCTGCCAGAGCATTTATTTGGCTACAACAAATTAACCTGTGATAATTTTGGAAATTCCAAAACACAGTCTGAGACTCTCCTTGGTTTCTTCTCAGGCTGGCTCTCACAGTATTATGATATTGATATATTCAATTGGTCCCCCGAACCAAGCCTTCCAATGCTCCCTCTGTCTTTAACCTTAAACAGTTTCCCAGTAAAGTCATATCTGTGCTTCATTTTAATATTTTCCAGCAATGAGTTGAAAAGACTGAGACAGCTGTAGGGCACAGATGTTGATGTTTGAAATGATTTATCTCCCCTTTAGTGCCTCTAGCTAAGTGGTTGACTGTTTATGCTGTTTTCACCATAAGTGAATCTTGGTGGGTATTTGGTTAATCTGGGGTTAGCTTTCCTGCAGATGTCATTTTGTGACTGCTGAAAAAATACTTTTTAGTATGACTTTCATGGCCAATATGGTTTAAGGTTGTCTCTCTATGAGAGGATTATATGTTTAAATTAAGAAAAACCGAGTTATAGGGATGCAGAATTCTTTTGTCAGGTTTTGCTTGAACTGGACTGTGAAAAGCCTTTTTCTGGGACCTGGCTTCCTACATGATAATATTGCTCAGATTCATGAGTAAATTTACTCTCTCAACTGCACAAACAGGCAAACTCATAAAAAGAGGTTCACCAGTTCTCTGTAAATATGTCCCATTATGTTCCTATACCTAGTGGCACGTTGTATCTTCAGCTTTGTTAAAGCTTTTAATTAAAACATGTTAACAAAGCCTAAGAAAAATAAATGAAACTACTCACAAGGAAATTAAATTGAGAAGCTAAGCTCATTTATAATTATTGTATTTCAATTAGGCTTTACTAGGGCTGGGTGAAGGGAGAGATAAAAAGAAACTACTCTGATGTCTGAGTTTCATAAATATTTCTAGTGTCCTGTTTGTGAAGTCCACAATATTAATGATAACAGTTTATGACGTGCAAGCTTTTTCATGCCAATTACTATAGCCAAGAATTCAGTCATAGTATTACATCAAAACATGTCAAGGCTCAGCCCCTAGGTTTTGTAAAGTAGGGTTGCTGCATTGTGTTCAGTGAAAGCACAACTACTCATGCCTCTGATTCACAGATTCAGTAGACTTTATAGTCACTTTGTCAAAATTTCTGATTCGTTCAGTTTATAGAATTTTATCAGGTGATTTCTACATCAGATCCAAGTCTCTTAGCTGGAATAGAACATATTTATTAAATAACAAAACTGAACCTTATTTCTCACTAATATTAATCAAACTTTAGCTTCCAGTTTTTCCATCTGATCATCTTCTGCTTCTAAATTAAGGGGTCATGAAATATCAGGGATCTTCTAGTGATGCAGATACTTATTGCTTGGAACTTAGTCACCTCTTCACATTCTCCTACCATTATACAATGTTTTTTCCCAAGCTTTAAAGTTCTAAAATCTTTTTTTTTTCACAAGTCAGTCTTAATCTTTCACTCTTTTGATTAGTTCATGAATTAAAATGTATTAAATCTGGAAGACCTAATAATGCTAGCCAGTTCATTACAGACTACCTTCTGTTTGCAACAGCTATGCTTTCCTAAATTACAATAATTTTAATATAATTAACAGCAAATTACCATACAAAGAAAGTAGTGCCAGATATTTTAAAACATTTCTTTTTCCATCCAAAGTCTCTGACTGTAAAGATCAAATTAGTTCTGACAATCCTTGCTGATTTTATTTCTAGATTTCTTAAATCTTCTAAGGTAGCGCTTGTTACAAGTGTGATTCTTTCTTAAAGCATATGAAAATGCCCATTAATTTTCATAGGGATGACCCTAGATGAGCGAAGTTAATGATGCACATATGTACTTACTGGAAACAGATTAGGAGGCTAATAGATACTACTGTGCATTTTTCATCATACTACTATGATCATTAAAAAAACATTCTTTTGTTTAAAAAAATCTTTAATTTTATCATCAAGTCATTGATTTCTTTCCCCAGTGAGGGAAGGGCATTGAGTGATTCACTCAAGTTGTTTGGGTGAATTAGTTCTAATGGATTTCTGTATATTTGTTTTGTTAGCTCCTGTCACCACCAGGAAATGAGCTCATCACTTAATCTGGAAACCCAAAAGCAACTTTCAGGCATGCTTCACATAGGCAAGTGATTGTACAACTCACCATAATCTGGAAAAGAAAAGAATGGCATAGAAGTAGATTTTAGAGCTTAGGCCATGGTTAATTTTTCACTTTAAAATGCCACACCACCAGACCTAATTTAAAGTGTGAATTTATCACTTATCTGTTTTTTTCCATTGCTTTCCTTTCCACAGGAATGGAGTGGAATCCCAGCATCATTTTTCAGAAGCAATTGTTAGACAGATTTAACACTTCCTAAAACTATTACTTGACTGTTTGCCAGTGGTTTCTTGGCCACCATGGCAGCCCTGACACTATCCCAGGCTGCTTCTCCCTCCAGCTGTTCAAAATAATTGGTTGTATTCAGGTATGTTCTCTGCGTCACAGTGAGTCAAGCATTCACACCAAGTCAATCTCACTCAAGGTCTCTTGTGTCCCAGTGTATTTTGATGTGTTAAAGATAAAACACAGCTCTAGAAGACTGTTGAAAAGCTAAGAGCATTTCTGTGAAATGACTGAAAAGTCATTTTTGTGAAATGACTGAAAACTATAATTGTTGTTGACATATTGTAAATGCCACATATTGTGTGGATAAGACTTTCTCATACTACTTTCATGGGTCAAGAGGAGCTTACACAAAAGTAAACCAGAAGTCTTTTGGTTTATTTTTTTTTTTTACAGCTCCTTTCCAAAAATCCAAACTAGAATGACAAAGTGGAAATAGCAGGTTGGAAGAGACCTCCAGAGGTCTCCAGTTCAACTGCCTGTTCAAAGCAGGATCAGCTATGAAATCAGACCAGCAGGGTTTTATCCAATCTTCTAAACCTCCAAGGAGGGAGACTGCACAGCCTCTCAGGGTAACCTCTAGGCAACCTCTTCCAGTGCTTGAATGTCCTCTAGTTGAAAATCTTTTGCCTTAAGTCAGAACCCCCCTGTTTCGATTTATGACCATTTGTCCGGGTTTCAGCTGGGAAAGAGTTAATTTTCTTTCTAGTGATTGCTGTGAAAGGAATTTCAATAATACCTATTGCTTTTAGTTGTTGATAAGTGATATTTACACTATTCAAGGACTTTTTTTGTCTTCCCATAGAAGTATAGACAGAACAATGGAATGGCCAATGAAATGTTCCATACCACAGACGTCATGTTCAGTATGTAAATGGGGGTTAGCTGAGGGGTGGAATCCACAATCACGGCTCGGGATGGTGCCAATTCACTGGGTGGTGGGAGTGACCCATGTCATTATTGTTATTATTATTGTTATTTTTCCTTTTCTGTTATTTTTTAAATTAAACTGTCTTTATCTCAGCCAACAAAGGTTTTTTTCTCCCTTTCCCCTCCTTTCTTTTTTCCCTTTCCCCCCCCCCCCCCCCCCTTCTTCGGACTGGAAAGCGGGGGGGAAGGGGAAGCAAGCAGCTGAGTCGTTCTAGTTGCCTGCTGTGATTAAACCAGGACACCAGTGTCATTTGTTCTCCCACTATGCAACTCAGCCAAAAGCCTGGCTCCCTCTTCTTAATAACCTCATTCCGGGCATTGAAAGGGTGCTATTAGGTCACCCTCAAAAGCCCTCTCCTCTCCAGGTTGAACAAGCCCTGTTGCCTCAGTCTTTTCACAGAGGTAAGTGTTCCAGAGCTCTAGGCATCTTGGTGGACCTCTGCTGAAGTTACTCCAGTTTATCAGTAACTTACGTAGGGAGGACAGATGCAGCCTCAGAGGTGCCATGCAAAATGAAATAATCACTTTCCTGGATCTACTGGCTACTAAATCAACAGTAGCTCTCAGTGACTGAAGGAGCATTGACTTAGATGTTTTGTGATTGCAACTATGCTGGTAGAGAGCTTTCATAGCATAGACCTGGTTTGATCAGTGCTGCACAAGTATGTGATACAAATGAACGTAAGCTACAGTATGATCTTCTTCATTGTTGGGGAAAGTTGTGGGTGTTTGGAATAGCTTTTCAGAACAAAATAAGGACACTGGTAATGTTTAGGGAACCAGTTACCTGTGAGTCTGTCCCTCCATCCAGCTGCTGGTGGAACTCAGGGCCTTGGGACACAAAAGTGTAGTTGGCGCACTTTGAGGACTGCGTTTGGGTAGTTTAAGAATGATTGTCTTTAGCTGGCTATTAAAACAGTAAATTTCCAGCGGTATTTCAGATCCCTTGTATTGAAATAGGTGGCAACCAATCATACTAGTGGTTTCTGCATCTCAACTGATAAGCAGAAAATCCTTAAACTTGCCAAAACTGATCAACAATGTCATCAGACCTCTCACTCCAGTTCGGTGTACCAATTGTAACCCCTCCTTTACAGAGGAATTGAAGTCACCACATCCAGAAGGAAAAAAAGGGTGTGAGGGAGTAAAGCAGGATCTGGTGGTTTTCTACATGCATTTCCAGAAACTATGCCAGAATTTCTGACTCATTGTATTTGTCATTCCAATATTAATTTTACATTAACATACAAGATTTTTATCATAGAATCATTTAGGTTGGAAAAGATCTTTAAGATCATCAAGTCCAACCGTTAACCTAACACTGCCAAAATCACCACTAAACCATGTCCTGAAGCACCACATCTACCCGTCTTTTAAATATCTCCAGGGATGGTGACTCAACTGCTTCCCTGGGCAGCCTGTCCAGATGCTTGATAACCCTTTCGGTGAAGAATTTTTCCTAATATCCAATCTAAACCTCCCCTGATGCAACTTGAGGCCATTTCCTCTTGTCTTATCGCTTGTTACTTGGGAGAAGAGACTGACCCCCACCTGGCTACAAACTCCTTTCAGGTAGTTGTAGAGAGTGAGAAGGTCTCCCCTCAGCCTCCTCTTCTCCTGGCTAAACAACCCCAGTTCCCTCAGCCGCTCCTCATGAGACTTGTGCTCTAAACCCCTCACCAGCTTTGTTGCCCTTCTCTGGACACCCTCCAGCACCTCAATGTCTTTCTCATACTGAGGGGCCCAAAACTAAGCACGCTATTCGAGGTGTGGTCTCACCAGTGCCAAGTACGGGGGGACAATCACTTCCCTAGTTCTGCTGGCCACACTGTTTCTGATACAAGCCAGGATGCTATTGGCCTTCTTTATTTGTCTACTTTGTAATCAGCTGTAGAAATCAATGGCGCAAGTAATAATGATACATGATGATAGAAAACTGAGAAAAGAATCTGGGATGTTCAGTACTGAATGTATTCATTGATGACTATTAAATATATTCTTATACAAGAATAATAATAAGCATGCCTGCTCTTTAGTCATATCAAGGATGTTTTTCACTTTAACATGTATTTTTTTTCAAGTTGTATTAAATATAAAAATAACTATAACCAATGCCGTATGGTACTTTACTTCTTCGAAGTGTAAAGTACATTAAATAATTTCAAACTGTTCTATTGTTCTACAGGATTAACTATATCTTTATTCCCACATTATTTATGACTTATTTCTTCAGTAAGTGGGACAAGTACTGATCCCTCAAGTGTTTAAATGCCGTTTAAGCCACTGCGTCAGCACACAACAGTTTCTGTTACAGACACACTTATTACAAAAGAATGGGAGAGGAAAGCTCCGCTCAGACCACATACAGCTGATCCGGCATCGCCGTCCACTGCAGAAAACAAATACAGAGAAGTGCTGGTTGAACACACCAGCCGTCAAGCTCGGCCCAGCTTAAATTCCCCCTCCCCCAGCTCCCCCTCCGTGTCTCTCTCTCTCTCCCTTTGCTAGATTCACACACTCTGCTTTTCCAATTGCTTTAGCCCGAAGCAGTTGACATTTACCCCAGCTAGATAATCGAGGAATAACATTTGCGTTACAGTTTAACATGACCTCTGCCTCTACAGCTCTTTTTAGATTACCTTCCCCCCCAAAAAATGGTTGCTGACACCATAGTGAGGCAGGAGGTGGGAAAAAAAGAAAAGAGAAGCTTATTATTGCAGTGGCACAGTCAATGTCATGAGAAGCTGCTCTGCCCTTTTCAGTTGTGGGTGAGCAACTATTAAGGAAAAGGTATTAAAAGGAGGAACAACTGTGATGCGAGGGACACACAGGTTAAGCTCAAAGCAAAGGTTAATGGATTGACTGTTACCTGTGTATGAGGCTTAATGTTGGTCTATACACAAGAGAATTGCTTCTAGGATGTATTTTTTTTCATGAAACTAAATTAAAGGGCTAATTTATTCCAGCATAAAAGAGTGAGATGCTGCTGTTGTTGTTGTTGTTGTTTTAATACACAAGGACACATTTTCTATTCAAAATGTTTGCTGTTCATTTCCAGCGCAGTGTGCTATAAGGTGATAATGTTTGTGAAAAGAAGAAAATGACATATTTGGCTGAAGATACTCACTGAAATCTTAAAGGAAGAGTTCTAACGTTGGTCAAGGAAACTAGGCAAAGTTTAGAGTAATAGTTTAATAGTTATATATATTTTAAATGCAGAAATTTTGTTTTAAAAAGAGTGCACTTCAAATAGAAACAAAAAAAGTGACATTTTCTGAAGAACAGAAGAGAAAAATGATTCAATATTTCCTCCATGTCTCTGTTTTTCACATTTCAAATTCATTTCTGTATTATTTCTAAAATAGATGTTAGACTTCAGTGTCTGCAAACTCTTAGAAGAGTTTCAAACGAGCAGATCAGCATTAACTGGTCTGTAAAGAGAGAACATAAAGTGGGAAAGGAGTTCCTCATTTGTAAATTACTGAGTCAAGCTAATGTCTATACAGTAAGAGCAGATCATCTCCACTAATTCCAGGAGAAAACCAAAACAGGCTAATATATCCAGTGTTATTTTTTTTCAGTTATGTCATCCTGGAAGTGCAAAAACATTTGGTATTTATAATGTTTTCATTACTGTCACCAATACAAGCAGAATATTATGGAATAGAACTATAACATTGCTTTCTCCCTTGAGTGAATTTAAGTAAAATCTTCTTGTCCGTAGAAGAAACGGTGACAGAAGACAAATGCATTTAAAATGAAAGGAAAACAACTAATATCAGGTTTAGGCCATCTGTGGATTTTGAACTTTGTAGAGACTGTTTCATCATGATCAATTTCATTATCTAGACTTTTTCTTAAACGCCACCTTCCACTTGATTAAATCATGTTTTCAGGGAAAAACTAAACACATAACATCAGCATGAAAGCTAGAAGCAGAGAAAGAGGCAAATCAGCCAAATATTTAGAAACTGTCACCTAAAACTTACATCCTTTTCTTGCTTGCTTGCTTGTGATTTTGGGAGGGAGGATCACCAAAAGAAATATAGAACAGAATTCTGAATCATAATTACTGGATTACCAAGGGTAATCAGCAATATGTTAGTATATTGCAATATCAGCTTTCAAACAACTGACATTTTAAAAATGGCTTATTAACGCCTTCCTTAAAAAATTACTTGCCATTCTGCTTCCTTGCCAATGTTGAATCATTCCCTGCCATTCATTTTTGGGTATTTTGCCCAATTTTATTTTAAATTTCACAGGTGACTTCCAGCATTTCTCATGGGAGACTATTCTGGAGCTTAATATATTCTACTGTCCAGAACTTCTTTCCCAATACACATCCTTATGCCTTGTCTGTTATTTCGAATTATTTTTCAGCACAAAGACTGGGTTATATCCTCACACATTTATACCAGCTGTAGCCAGTAAGATTGCGTTATGAGCAATTGTTCCCACCAGAAGATTTTAATCCTTATTTATATCCAACATAAGTCTTAATTATCACTTCCTCAGACCACTTTTTATTATTTATAAACATATTTATTTTTTAAATATTTACTTATTAAGCACAGAAAACGACCCTATATACTCAGATAATACTCATAATGAAATTCATGACCGAATTCTTCTTTTTTTAATTCAAGTCCATGGCATCTGGCCCAGACACAGATTTTTGGATGAGACTCAAGTAATGCAATATAAAAAGCTGTGTAACTATTTCCCTACTGTAAGAAGATAATATGATATAGTTCATATAAAATGAATGCCTCAATGTTCAAAATTTTTTTGTATTTTTGGAACTTTTTTATGCAACCTATGACTCTTTCTGTGGCCTTCAGAACTCCAGTGAAGGGACTCTTTCCAAAGGGATCTTTTGATCACAGAGCAGCACAGTTTTGGATGCTCCAAACATCAAATGAAATTTTGGAGATAACACAGGATTTCTGAAAAGCAGCACTTCATATGGGCGCACAACCTGCCTGGTGATCCTGGTGTCAACACCAAGCATGATGAGGATGTTTCCATACGAGTGAAATACATGGTTGGCAGGTCATTCCCAATACTATCTCCACCCAGTAGATGCAATTCCTTCCTTCTAACAAAGGAACAGAGCATAAGGAGGAGGGGAGGCTGCTCTGTATTTATGACCAGGTACAAACAGTGGTATTCTTTCACTGTGATACGAACAGATGAAATAATGACCAGGCCTCCATTTTTGAAGGGTACTATCAGATGACTTTGCATTCAACTCTTTAGAAAAGGTTGATATCAGCCAAAATAATGTTAAAAGTTAAGCGGGGGAAGAGGAACAAAAGTCTTAACTGGTGCACCAGAAAAGCTCCCACCTGAAAAGGATTTAACAGAAATTTGCTTACATTAGCTGCTAGGAAGCCTGCAAATGCTGAAGACTGTTACATGGAACTCCTCTGTAGCCCTGCTACTCCAAGGTACAGGGGAATGGCTGGAATCAAGCAACAATGACCAGCAGACTATGGTGTGAAAGCTAAAGGGCAAAGCTGCAGCTCCACGTGCTGCTGGCTCAGCTTTGACTGGGCCGAGACAGGATGGCCATGGGCAGGAGGCTTCCAAGACTGGTTATTCCCAAGTCCTCCTCTTCCAGCCCCTCCTCGACCTCATCCGCCTTCACCTCCACTCCTGCTTCTTGTCCTGTCGCTCTTCTCTTTCCTCCTCCCTCTCCTCCGCCTCCTTCCTCTTGCCTCAGCCAAGCCACTTTCCCACCAACCAGCATCCTTCATTCTCCCTCAGCCCCTTAGCCCTCCAGCACCACCCCTCCGTCCCGGCCCACTTCCCCACCGTCCATGTTGTGCCAAGGAGAAGCAGAGGCAGCCAGAGGTGTCGATCCTGGATCCAAAATGTCTCCAGCAGGGCTATGAGCAGGGAGGGGAGGAAAGACCAATTGCTTTTAGACACTTTGTTTTCCAAAGCAGTTCTTTGTTGTGTTTGTGAGATAAAATTAATGACTGCAGTTCCCATCCAGAACAACTCCAGATGCCATTTCTATGCACACAGACAAATTGCATCCATCCTGCAAAACCCAAGAACGCTATGTAGTTCCGAGGTGGTCCGTAACACTTTACCTGTAGCACAGCTGTGCCTATAAACAGTGACAGAGGACAGTACCCCAAAGGCAGGCTCAGAAAAACGTTGAGCCCGTCGATGCTATGGCAAGCATGACTCTGCATCAGGATGCCCCTCGAGTCCCTTCTGATCTACGTACAGGAGCAACGGTTGATCTCTGAGGAATCTGGACCATGATGTGGCTTGCAAGTCCCAGAGACCAAAGGTAGAGAAAACCTGGTGGTCACCTACAGGCACCTGTCCTGTGCTCCCATGACAGCAAACCTACACTGTTGCTCCCCTGCAGGATTTGTCAGAAGATGGATAGGATGCTGGGGTGGAGGTGAGATGAGCACAGTGAGATGACAGTGTTTGTGATACCTCGTGGTTTGTCTTCTGCAGGGGTAGTGCTGTGTGTCCAGAGCTCTGCAGCAAAGAAGGTCCCAAACAATGATCAGAAAAATTCACTGTAGGCATACTGTCGGAAGCTGAATATACTCAGACCATTTCAGTTAGACACTCCTTGTGTTACGTCTCTAACAGGATAAGCTCTGTTTCACTGTACAGCAGTAATACCGCACCAAACTTTGTAACTCTTGGAACCAAGTCCCCTGTTAACAAAGCAATTCTAGAAAGGTTTGTGTTAAAAGTGTGAGATTTGGCCTTCCCACCGTTATCTGAGTAACCCCGCAAATTGAAGTCCACGCATGGGCAACGCGTAATGATGAATGGCAGGTTAAACACCCTGCCCTCGGTTCACTCCTGTTGAATATGGACACTCACCTGCAAAGAACTGCCTCTTCTATGTCTCCTCAGGCTTGCTTCCTGCACAGGAAGGCCTTGCACTGCCGTATCCTGAGCAGGTGCCTAAACTGTAAGAACAGTAAAGTTTTAAATACTAAAAGAATATTAAAAAATGCGTGAGCTATAAGACATTTTAAATTACATTTGCTTATAAGTTGCTTCATTCACTTAACACTTTTTTTCATCTCCAAACTTACTTTATTTATTTGTGAGAACAATGAATTTAAAGATTATAAACGGGGAAAAAAGTTGAGCTAGCTGCTAAGAAACCAAAAGGAAAATATGCTGGGAAATCTGCTATTTAGCTGACCGCTATTTGTATTTGAATTGCTGCCACACAGAATGATGATGAAAATAATTTTTTTTCCCCTTCTGTGTGCACGTGATTATTGTAATGGTTGGCTTAGGCTTCGGTTTAACAGCACATGGAGTCTGTATCTTTCAGCTGGATACATTTATTTCAAGGTACTTAGAAGCTGACTTTTATGAGATTATTTAGGCAGTGATTATTTTTGTTGAGAAATGTGTCCTTTATCCCTCTCATTCATCCACTGCTAAGATATTTCTGTTTGTCAGAATGCCTCCATTTCTGATAAATGACTGAAGACTGACTGCTACACTTTATTAAAAAGTAATAACAATTTTTGTACGCACCCTTCACATTGTAAGGGGGGGACCATGAATCAAAGGACACTGCCTGTCTGGGCCTGATAAATGCATCGTTTACCAGCTGAGGAGTTATTTAGGACTGGCTATTAATTTAAATCACATTTATCTTCCCTGAATGGGGGGAGGTTGCTGTGATAGGACTGCGAATGACCAATAGTGCAGCTAAGTGCACATTATTTATTACTACCGCCTGCAAAGCACTGCACAATATGTTAAAAAAAAACAGTGCCAATTACCATGGTTAATCTAGTCAGGGCAGTAACAAATTTCTTCCTAACACAAGCCAATTTCTACACTTGTACTTTTTAGTCTCTAGAAAGTCAGTGTTTGCTCAAAATTCCTAATCGTTAAAAATAGGTTATATATCCCCTCCTGAAACACGATAGGCAATCCTAGCACCCTTAAGTCTTTTCTTCATTGTGAAGAAAAAAAAAAAAAAAGCTTTCTTTAAACATTTAAGAACAGAAATTATTTGAGTGCAATAAAATCATGTAAACCACGTTTTCTGGGAGATTTTCGAGTTCTGTTCTGAGGCATCTGAGCAAAGAGAAGCTTTGCTGAGGCTTAGGAAGAGTTATGCAGAGCTGCTCTAGGCTACTGCCATCTAACCTTTTCAGGAAATTTCACACATAGAATTAAGGTAATTCTCATGAAAAACATCATACACAGGGCTTTGTAAAACCCGGTGTATGAAGTCAGCCTACTGCACGTGCTTATGAGATATAGTCATCTATCCCTTGTTGCTATGGGCTAAGGTAGTGGTTGTCAAGGCAGGTACCTCTGAAATTTATAAGTGTAACTACAATAAATGTTTTTTGAAGAACAGCTACTGATCGCACTAAGTGCATCTGCAGTGGTGGATGGTCACCCTCTGAGAACTTACTGAGGACAAGAAGTTCCTGAGATGGACAATGTGGTCTCCATTGTGGCTCCCAAGTAACAGAACACAGGGGCACAGCAAGGAGATGGACATGGAGAAAGCACATGGACACATGGAGAAAAGAAGGAAACCACAATTCTCCGCCTTCTTGCCTGCAGGAGAATATTGATGACAAGATAAAAATAAAGCATTACTTTATTTATCTGCAATCATTTACATTCACACTTACTGTTCTTGTTCCACACCTATGACAAAACTAGAGTCCCTACTGGCATTCAGCAGGAATGTTGTTTTTTCTTAATGCTGGCTGGTCGTTCATCTCCAACAAACAAATTTTTTTTTTTTTCCCACTGGTTATGAAAAATCTTTGTAATAAGCAGGTTTCTAAGGAATTGTACTCAATACGCAGCAGTGATTGGTTGTTGCTACATCTATAGAGTTTTAGCCGTACCTCATACTCTGACAAGTTTATCTCCACTGTTGCCTTGCATGTCAACAATCCTATCACCGGAAGAACAGCTAAGTAATGATTACCAATGTCTAATATTATCCAGTGTTATACACGAATAATGCTGTTCTTGCATGCTTGTTGCATCAACTCCCAGTAGCAATTAAACCTTCATCATTAAAAGAAAAGAACAAATACTGAACACCACGTTTGGAGAAAGTGTTGGGTTTTCCGTCCCATTAGCCTGAGAAATAAGGAGGATATTTTTGTGTAATTAACCTTAAAATAAATAAATAAACAGAAATGGGAATAAAAATATGCAGAAACATTATAAGAAAGGATTAATTCTAGCAAAGTGTCGTAAATACAGGTCTCTGAAAGTCTGAAACATTTGAATTAGACATAAGACCTTTGCAAATTTTTTTAAACAGTGACAGCAATTAACTAACTGAATAACTAACCAGAGGTCACAATGATTTTTCTATCAAGAGAATATTTTAAGGCAAGATGGTGTTTGGTTTTTTCCCTTGAGGTATATCTGGTGCTCTTATTCAGCCACATAACAAACAATCCAGGACATTTTATTACAAAGAAGATTTTCATAATTTTCTCTCACTCCTATAAGTCTATACGATGCTGGGAGTCTGCCTTTCTTACTGGTATAAACCTCCTGTTTATAGCTCTGAGGATTTGTGGTATACCTTTGGAATCTACGGCTGGAAGGGAATGTGGGGACTAAGTCCAATTCCATGCTCTTGCAAGCAACAGTATCATATAATCATTTTATACTTATCAAACTCCACCTTAAAAGCAATTAGTTTTTTGTTCCTCATCCTCTACACCCTTACCACGCTTGGGAAGCTCTTTCAGGGAATGACTGTTGTGCTAGATAAGATTCTTTTATCTAATTTCCAGCATAAATGAACTTACCTATTTCTTTCCATGCCAAAACTGGCATTCAGCTTAAACAATTCCCCTCTCTCCCTTGTGTTTATCTCTATATGTATTTATAGACAATAATCAGATCTCCTTTAGGCTCTGGTTTGTTAGGCTAAACATGCCAAAGTACTTCAGTGTCTTTTTGATATTCATGTACCAAATCATCTTACTAGTGTTTCTCCGTGTTGTTTCCAGCAACAGCTCATCTTTCTTTTAATATGTACATGGTCCTCAAGATTAGGTTTTATTGGGGCATTGCATGGTGCTACTAATGCTTTCCTATCCTTTCTGGAAATATCTCCATACTATATCCCAGAAACACATTTGCCTTTTTTCACAGCTACAGCATATTGGCAGCTCACAGTCATACTGTGATCAACTAGAGAGTTTAGGTCACTCTTCTCTCGGTGATTTCTGACAGATGAGCTCTCAGCTTATAGCAGAGTATTTGTGTTATTAGTCCCTGAGTGACTGACCTTGTACTTTGTGCTATTGAATTTCATCTTACTTCTATTCCTGTCGATCTCAAGGCTATCTGATTCTTTCATTGCGATATCCCGATCCTCCTCCGTACTGATGATGCATCCTGGCAGTGATGTTATCAATACTTCTGTGCACTAGTAAGATCCCTAATAAAAATACCACTGCCTTACTGAAAATCTCAAAACTAGACCAGGAGAAACTACTGCCATACTCCAGACTCATAGTCCCCTTTTTATAGACATTATCCACGACTCCTCAGTTAGCCGTTTACCCACATTATATATCTCCTCTGACAATCTTCAGCTTCTCCAGCTTTACCAGTTTTACTGGTCTTCTTATTTGCATCATGGTTTTTGATGTTTGATATCTGAATATCTTCCATTTGTATGACGCTAGGGATGAAAGGGTAGATTCTTGTGTTCTTTTGTAGCTGTTCCTTGACACCTGATTTCCAAATCACCGTCTTACAAAAGTGCCACAGACAGCTCTTTCTAAGAATATGGATCTGGACCTTTATGAAACTGCTGGGAGGAGAGAACAGGAATGGGACAAACTGCCTGGTGGGACTGAAGCTTTGTATCGTCTGAGACACAACAGTGAAAGAAGACACAGGCACTGAAGGGAAGTTGAACAGAAGTCCATGACTCAAATATGTGGCAAAAAAGAGTGCATTGCTTTCAAATTTTAAGCTATCAGGCATACCAATACGCCAACCTCCTGTCAAAAGCACAGAATAGAATGAATATTTTAGGTCAAAAGCTGCTATCATTTCATATAGTTTTTCATAACCCATAGTTGTACAGACTGAATATTCAGGGCAGGAAGATTTGCCCTGAAGAGTTTGCTTGTCAATCATTTCTAGTGCAAAGAATGGGTCATATCCACGTTAGGTCACATTTTACTTCACTTACTACAAATTCCCCAACCTAATATTTAAGCTGTGTTGTACTAAAAAATATTTTTGATCATGTTTGTGCCATGTTATGACTCCAAGCATTTTGTTTTCTACACAGACTATAGAAAAATCCTTGACCCGGTTAATCCTCAGGCTCTGGCCTTTCTCTGAGTAAAAGATACACAGACACCTCCGGAGCTAAACACAGAAGATCACACTACTTGTTCTATTGCTTCAATTATTTCCTTTTTACCAAGAAACATTTGTAGGAGCTCAGTCTGTGTTACTTCCTCTGCTTACACTGCAGGTATTCAAAAGACAGTCAGTCCTAATTATCCCATCCCCCTTCACACATCCCCACACCCAATTAATAATGTTCAGTGATGTATGAAGCTGAGTTTACATTAATGTAATTTTTTAATACATTAAAGTGCTGCACATCTCAGGCATTTTATAAATAAATGTCACTAATTTATAACTACTTGTGCTACCCTGGGGAGCACAGAATGTGAAGGGGAAAGGGCAACAGGGGTGCAATTCTCTCTCTTCCCACTCCCATTTGTAGCTCCTGGGGATGCTCAAAGAGATTAAAACTTGCTTTTGCCAAATCCCTGGACATGCAGCTATTACTTACCGTGCACAGTGCAATACAGTCTAGGCTCAGAAAAGAGCAGCTCTGGAACTTACTCTTTGCTGCTACTGTTATAAAAATTGAGGTTTTCTCTACATAAGGAAAACAAAAAGGTTCAGCTACATAAGAATAAAAATTTCTCTGTCAAACCATATTCCTGATGCCTTTGCAAAGCCTGGAGCTCTGCAATACAGACAATAAATATGTGTTTCTGCATGTGGGGAGCCGCAGGACAGAAAGGTTTTAAATTCAGAGTCACAGTTACCAGATCAATGAAATGAAGATTATCTGTCACTTAAATCACAGTTAATTGGGGTTAATGCATGAATTTAATTCCACATTGCAACTTGGGGTGAGAGTAAAATGGCACAGAAATGCCTAAAAAGAGAAAGTACCACCAGACAAAATTTCAAAAGTAGCCACTAACGTTGTCTGGCTTGGTCTTGAGCCCTACTCCTGTTTGTATGGGGAAAGTCAAGAAGATGCAGAGCTATGCAAATATTCTTTGGAACTTCATCTGTTTTGTGGTCATTGCTACCAAATTTCTAAGAATCATGACTCATTTTTATTTCATTTATTATTGTAAGATTGTACATTTCTGAAGCAGGAAATTATCACACATTTGTACAGTGCCTAGCACATGTGTATAACAATAGCCATAAATAATTCTCCAAACCAGGACCTAAGTATATGACATAATAGAAAATAAAATATTTTTAAAATGTAATACACTGAAGGACAAAGAGAAAGGAAGGTATGGTTCTGTCCCCAAATATTTGCATAAGCAATGAATAGTCATCTATGGTAGAGAAAACAGATTTTTCAGCCTTTTTTACAAAACGACCTGAAAGATTAAATTCATTGGTTTTGCTGTCTATAGCTGACTTCTCCCGTCTCTGTTTTTTAACAGGTAAAAGAGAGCCTTTTCTTTTTGATTCAAGCTCAAGGTGAAGATACTATACAGGTAATTGTATGAAAATTTGAGGAGTTTTAGTTTTCGTCAGTATCTACAGCCCTTTTCTCCTGCTGCGTTTCCTGTGAGATGGTGTCAGGATATGCAGCTGCATTGTTCTTTTTGGGCTATGTTTGCAGACTATTTCTAGCCCACATCAATGCAATCCAAATAATCCTCAGAAGTTGCTTCATTATTTATTAGAAAAAGCAATCTGGCATGCGGTGTGTTATCGACAGCTGAAATCCAATACTCAAAGGTCACCAAAACAAATACCAGAAAGAAAAGGTGTTAAGGCAAATAAAAATACACCTTTTTAATTTTGACTGAATTGATTAAATAACAATTGAGTGGTGTCACAGGTCATAAGGCTTTGAGACATAAGGTCAGCTTAATAGAAAAGAGCCTGGGGCCATGTCACAGGGTATGCTCTGAGGCCTAGCACCGAGGCCACATCATTGTGCTCGCTCCTGCCCTTACCCCATGTAGTCTGAAATGAAGAAATGCCTAAACAGAATAGAGAACAGTCTAAATAGACTAGTGCTTATCGCTGAGGGCTACCCCCTGAGTCAATGCTGTTTAGAACGGATTGCTTTACTTGAAGTGAGAGTACTGGGCATCTCTCAGTAAACATTTTATAAAATTCAGTAGGCTGAGGGAAAAAAAGAAACAATAACCAACAACAAACCAACAAAAAACCTTTCTACACCAGCAGTACTCTATAATATATGTACATCTCATTACAGTCCCACAGTTCAGCCCAGACATTTCAGGACTGACACGAAATGAGTGAAGTAGGAAGTGAAACACTTAAATACTCTGAAATCAAAAGAACTTTCTATGGGATTTTGAGAAGGAAGAACTGTACAGTGTCTTATACACACTAATACCTTCACACTACACTAATGCTACACCATTTGCGTAGCAGTGTTTGGTTTTTGTATGCTAAAATGTTTTGTTCCTAAAAATAGTTAGCCCAGGGAATCTACTGCCACAGAAATGCATACCTTCAGATACTGTGATTGATTTTTTAAAAGGGCTTGATAATTTTACATTTAATATTATGAATGAAAAATCTTGGTCTATATCTAGTTCAGCCAGCTACTTAAACTTGTGCCCCATCAAAGCACATGAGAAACAAACTACATTGACTTCAGAAGGATAACTGGAACACATATGCAACTATTGTATTCAGAAGTCTGTTCCTAGAAACCCAGCATATAGGAAATTCAGCATAGGAAACTAAAAAGATATTCAGATTATTTATCACTTCCATGACTATCTGCTGGATCCAGCAGAGACTAAGGCATATCTCCCTATTCTGTGGCTGCCTCTTCTAGCACTCTTCTCTACAACTTTCTCTATGTTATTGGACTCGTAAGGTAAACAGCTGCCAATGAAGTGTATAACAAAATTTCTCTACTGAAGAGAGCTGATCTGGAGATAGATTGTCTTTTTCTTGCATGGACATGTATAGCCTATTTTGGTCCACTGATGTTCCAGCATCTATTTGAATATCAGCTCCTGTAATTCCCTGTTAGTTCCCAGAGTTCACATGGCAATGGTGTTGCTAAATTTTGCTCTAGTGATTCTGATTTTCATTTATTATTTAAATTATAATTTTTCAGACTGGTACACTGACTCACCACATAATTCGAGTACAGGGAAGTTCTAGACTTTACCTATATACTCTTCATTTTTCAAAATCAGTCTTTATCTATGAAATATGTAAGATGATGCACAAAAAATCTAGTTATACAACTATTAATAAATTATAATTTTCAAACGCAAAAAGTATTTAAGGAGGTAAGGTATGGGATCAATGAGATGACAACAATCAGTGTCTCATATGACTTCATGGTGGAAAGAATGCTTTTTACCACTGAGAATCTGACACCCTTTTTAATGTATATTCTACTTAATGACAAGTTATTACAGCAATTATAGTTGTTTGGAGTTGGAAAAAAATAGTTTTTGTTTTATGATTGCTAGTCTACCTATTTTCTATACTTCTTGTCCTGGAAGAGTCTGTTTCCTTTTCTATCAGTTTATTTTAAGAAATAACCCATGGCTTCAAAAGATAATGCTTTAAAATGTAATTATATAAACAGTGAAGTTCAGGAGCTACTCTGTCTACAAACATCAAAAGCAAGGATTTTAATTCACAAACATCTTTATCAACAGTGGTAAAGTTTATAAATTACTCAAAGATACAGAAAATGTTTAGTACTCTTAAGAAAGGAGTCTGAACAGTATCAATTATAGGGACTGTAGAAATATAAAGATGCATTTTCCTAAAAGGGCCTCATTTTGCACACAGAAACATCTGGACATGCACTTTTCAAGTACCTGGACACAGACAGAATGAATTCAAGGACCTATACTTTCAGGAAATAAAATGTTATTTATCAAAAGTCATCTGGCGAAATTGTTTATTTCTGTGGAAATTACTTTCAGTTCTGTATACTCTTGTCCTGTGGTTAGTGCTGTGGTTTGTACACGCATAGAAAAAGGTTGGACTGCAGCCCTTGAAAAAATCTTTCAAACTGATGACATATTATCATATTATGACTTATTCTGGTGGGTGGAAAATGGCAATGGAAAAAATGAATGTTAAAATGCAGAAATAATGCACAACTACTTGATGGATGGAACATTCCTTCCTGTGCAGCCTGGACAAGGTCCTCCCAGGCAGTTGCGGTGCTCTCAGGTAAGGCAAAACTCTCCTTTTCCCCAGACCCCATAGCCAGGGAAAAGGCAAGGAGGAACTGTGAAAAAGTACTGGCTTAGGAGCAGCCTGAAGGTCTCTGATCATTCACACAATAGGGCTAATGTAAACAATACTGGTTCCCAATAATGCTGGATTTTCAGTGCCCTGGTTCTTTGCAGGTTTGTATAATGAGCTTCTCATCTTCATAACTCATAGCAGGACTTTTTTTGGCAATCTAGACAGAGAAACAGACAACCTAATGACTGATCTAATGTCTATAGTTTCAAATCTTTCTCTTTTGGGGAAGAACTGAAACATACAAACACAAAGGCTATGCCCTATATGACCCCTGCCCAACCTTTACTTTCCAGGCTGGAGAGCACTGCTCTCGGCAGATTATAACAGTTGCAGTTTTTCTGGATTCAGGTAGAACATTTATTTTCTGATTCATTTTCTCTCTCTCATGGTACTCTCAGTCCCTTGTGAAGAATGAGGAGATGCAGTGTTGTAGATCTTTTGTGACAATCCTGCAATGTTTCTTGTGTGCCAGCAGTCTTGGATTAGATTCCTGTATTAAACACCTCAGTTTTAAAGGATTTGAGCACCTAATAGCTTAGGTTTATTCTAAAGGTGCACAACAGGTTCTTGTACTTCTGGCATTGACCTGTTTGTTTAAGCATCTGATATTAAGAGTTTTAAGTGGTTTTGATAGACTGAGATGATCAGCTTCAAAGAAATGGTCATGACTACAAAGTGCTCCCATTAGGCATCTTCAAAAGTATTGGTTTAAATCAGGATTCATGAACTGAACTTCAGTCTCCTTGCTTTGCTTATTTACATTTATTAACTGCACTATTTAACCTCTCACCTCTTCCTTAGTAATGTATTTAAAATTACACCTTTTATCTGATTTTGCATTAGGCTAGGAAGTCTGTCTAACGGTAAGCATTTATGCTGAAATACTGGCATAAGTATTCTTAACTTTGCCCTTTCTGGGTCGTATTCCCCATTCCTATTTTAAAGTCTATATTAGTTCATGTTCTTACTTGTATCTTATCTGGCATTCTTCAATTCTACTTCATAGATTAAATAAAATTGGGTAAATTCTCTGAGGTTTCATTCAGTCTTTTCTTCTCAGCAAATTAATCCAGGACACAATGTCCTGTGAGTGGATAGAGGGTTAATCAGCGTTTGCATAACCTTTTCGTGAACTTTCCTAAGTTTTCCAATTAACTGAGGTAACTGAAAAAACCCACATATTTTGTGGTGTACAGTGTTTCCTTTCGCTGTTAGCAAAGTTGCTTTAAGCAGCCATGCATATTTCTAAAGACTCTAACTAAAATGTGAAAGTTTAAATTGTTGCTCGCTGTGTATGAGAAGCACCAGCTGAGATGGATTGCTGTGGTAAGTCTTACCTGGCTGCCCATAATTCACCTTCCTATTAGTTTGTGAGCAATAAAAAGAAACACGTTTCTTCAGTGTAGAGGAAAAGGCCAGGTTATGTAGAAGCATTTTATAAAAGCTCTCTTTCCACACTCTGTGCACTGATGGACGTTGCCATAGGGCCTGAGAAGCTGTCATTAAAGGAGATGCAGGGCAGGTGTGCAGCCCCCAGTTGAATGGTACCCGTGAAAAGCCTACATGCTGCAGGTACGTAGCTGACGTAACACCTGCAGGCTGGGCAATGCGAAAGTGGAAGCTGTAGTGGAATGGACCAGAAGTACAGTCCATCTGAATGGGTACACCAACATAAATATGTTGGTTAGGGAAAGGTATAGCTGCCCTGGACTGAACTGGTGGTTTAGCCCATCTCCTCAATACTTGATTGAGAAAGGTGAAAGTTGACTGATACCTGCAAGGCAGAGAAGAAGCTGATAATTAAGGACTGCCAGATTACTCTCAAAACCTGTGAGGAAAACAAATCTGTCATATTTAAGAGCAATCCACTTTATTCAAAACCCTTGAATTCCAAACCCGTGTCATTAAGCATTCCAAGTCTGACTACTGGGAAAATGAACCAGCCCTCCCGGAATGATGGTTGAAAACCATCTTTATCACACAGAATTATGTGAACGGTACAGAACGGGGCCTACAAATTTCAATCCCTTGGATCCTATTACTGTATAAGTAAAATAAAAATCCTTTAAAAATTCAAACAAGCATCCAAAAAATGCTAGTTACATTGTTTTGGCAGTGATAGGGATTCTCTCGTCTTGTCTCTAGCACCATTCATTTTGTCACATACCTGCCGTGATGCTGTGTTGTTTCTTATCTGTGTTCTTTGACTTAATGCTTTGACTTTCTTGTATTTGAAAGTAATAAACTAAAACCTAAATGAAATTAAGAAACATCACATAGTTCAGGGGTTGGATAGTTTTAGCTGCACCTGATAGTATGCTCAGCTAGCTGTCTCCTGCAGAAATGGTACTGGCTTCGTCTTGCCTTCAAGTTTGTTCCTAATTATGAGGGAACTTCTGGCTTCCCCAGTCACAAATTTAACAGTGTTTCCTTGTGTCGCAAGCTGCCAAAGCATGCTAAGTAACTGAGAGGCCCATCTAGGTATGTTTGTAATGTGAATAATTAGAGACATTCCTACCCTCATATATACATTCACAAAATTAAAAAAATAAAAAAAAAAAAAAAAAAAAAAAAGCCCTCTCTCTAACAGGCCTAGTGGAAAGCTAGAACATGTTTGAATAAAATATTCACTATGACTCCTTTATTTGACAAAAATTCCCAGACCATGACTTCCTTTCGTAGTTCAAATGTCAAGCGTCCCTTCCACTGTGGTCAGGGTGGCATGCAGGAACAGAGGGAGACCCTAAACAGAAGTCTTTAATGATGACAAGCCTGGTTAACTCAATGACCCACAGCATCTTTTGTCTCCCTTTCTCCCTATGTTGGCTCCTGCTGATTCAGATGGGGGAAGCCAACTAGCAGAGCAGTTGCTCATGCATAGTCTAGGGAAAATGCTTTCTTCACCCTTGTGCATAGAGTGCAAAAGGCCCTTCAATTTCCTCTGTACTGTTTTTCGGTTTTTGTCTTTTTCTCTGATTGACTAGCTTTATATTGATTGAAAAGGCATTTCCTTTGCCCAGCCTTCTGAAAAACAAAATAAACGTTTTCTGTGACCCTAACTCTTAGATTTTTCTTTCCATAGAGCTAAAGAAAAAGTTTCCTGTCAATTATATTGAAGGAAAAATTATATTGTTGTTTTGTAGCACTTTTTTTTCTCCCTATGTGTCAAAAGGGAGCAAATGATGCATTAAAAGCCTAAAAGCTGAAATAAAGATTAGGTGCAAAGTGCTATTGATCCCTTTACGAAAAGAAGCTAAGACAGATTCCACTCCACTGTCAGGTTACATTTTCAGTAAGTTACCCAGATGCAAGATTTGAAACTTCTACAAAGGAGTCTTTAAAGTGTTGTTGAAAGTATCAAATAAGATTAGACCAGACAGTAAAAACAACCATTAAAAAATGTCAATGGTGCAGCTGAGGTAGTCAGGCTGCATTGTCCCAGTGTTTAACGTAGCCCAATACCTGAATGCTTAAGATGCCCATATGAAGATCCAGAACTTTAAAAACATCACTTATTACATTCTCCGTGCATACACTTTGCAGATATATATGAACACATATATGTATCTGCATGTCCAGAATCTACAAGGTCTTAGGCACACGATGTAGTTTTCATTAGATGGAGAAGAAAGCTCCAGTTTTCAGTTCCCTAACTCACTATTCCATCCAAAGAATAATCTGAACATTTTGAAGATTGTTCCAAGCTACATCAGTTCTAATGAGAGAGCAAACTAGTACTATAAGTCAGTACAGTAGATTTTCTTCCAATTACTCTACCTTCTTGTTCCTGACAAAGCTTTCTGCTGTTCCTGTGCTCCAACCAGGAAGCTGGACAGCAGCTGAAAAATTTTGTGACTTCTTAGCAGAGAGTATGTGGTCAAATGTCATCCTTCTCTGTACTGTTTTGATGTACCAAAGTTTATTACAAACCAGCTATGCAAGGCATTTATGTTACTTTCTGCATCAATTGATAACCAAGGTTAGCAACTGAGTCTACAAAGTGCAGCCAAGACCGACTATGAAACTTTTGATTGTTAGTTGCACAAGCTGCAGACATCAAAGACAGATAAATCTAAAGAACGATTAGACAGCTGCTGATTAAATTTTATAAATTAATAAGAACTATACAAAGCTAAGGTAATGGAATGAATTTCCTGATTCTCAGCAGGACACCTTTAGATGATTTTGGAAAACTTAACTTTGGAAGATTAATTTTGGAAACAAAAAAAAAGGCGAATAGAAGCAAATGCCAAATGAAAGCAGATGATGAACCTTCACTGTAATCTAACACATCTGGAAATATACCGGTGATGGACCATTGCTGAAGAAACAATAACAGTAAGCATTTTTGTAGAGCAAACTTTTGAAATCCTGAAACACTCATGATAGCAGCATTAGTTCAACAGAAGGGGTCAAACCTAAGGATGACAGATTGTTTGGGGTGAACTGCTTTAAGCTAATACCAGAAGAGGTAGAAAAACTCAGACATTAGGTTCAAGTTCAAAGTTATAGGAATGCAGAAGGAATTTCTAAGTGGCCTATATACTTGTGTTAGAAACCTGAGGAAAAGAAAATACTTATTGCTGTTAAACAAGCTATTATGTGAGTTTGTGAAACTAGCAAACCCTGGCTTCACACCGATTTATATCTTATGTTCCCATTCTCTTCCTTTTTGGAACCATTGTCCTTATGTGCCCTCATAACATAATGTACCCAGGTCATTCCGAATCACACACATTGTACCCTAAATAAACATATGACACTTTCAGATTGTTCCATGTCTCTTAGCTACTTTTTGGCTTCTGGCTAATCAACATAGCTGAACAACAGGTACCTCATCCAGAATGAGGATTCAGAGACTCAGCTGCAACAGAAGCAGAGGCAAGGAGCTTGGGCAAGAGCTTCATAAGGCTGACTGAAGAATACTCTTCCCATGTTTAGTGTAGGCTTAAATGGTGAACAGGAGTAGAACCAATGCTGTGTCAATGTTCTAACGGCGTGAAAATAACCCGGATAATTACAGACCAGAGGGCCTGACACAATGCCTTGAAAGAAATATTAGAACAGCTGGTGTGCAATGTTATCCATAAAATTTTCACAGATAAAAATTCAATTTATTCTAATGAAACTGAATCTGAAATGCCATCATTAGGCAGCCCTGTGGTGCAAAAGGAGTAAACATCTGGAGTCAGGTTTGAACATCCACACTCTGTGCATTTTAAATTCCTACTTTGGGCTAGTTCTAGTTCAATTTAATGGAATAAATATCTTTTACCAGCTGGAAAATACTAGGTGAGCTCCTGCAGTGTGTTTCCCCGTCTAACTTCAGTGGAAAGGAATCTAGTTCATGTACTTTAAGACTGCTCCATGATGCAAACTGGAGCATTGTAGGTTAGAATGATTAAGAGGTTTACCTATTATGAATTAATAAATCATGAACAAATCAATTCAGCTAGATCATATCTGCAATGATGTATCATTTAGTGATTGCTTACAGCAAAGCCTTTAGCCAGTGCTCGATTGTACTCTGTAATCAGTGGAGGAGACAGAGCAAGAGAATATGCTGGAGCTTGGTTTTCACTTTGGGATGAGTTGGCAGCTTGCCTACTTTGCTTGTAGAGCTCAGACTATTTTGCCTGGTAATCCTCCCAAACATCCAACAACAAATTCCTGCACTGTATTTTCCTGTCTAAGACTTTCCTTGTTCTGAATTGATTTAGACCATGTGACACCAACCTTCAGGTACAGGCTATGAAATGAGACCAGCCAGACATACATCTTGGCAAAACAGTGTATTTAATGGATAATCAAGAGATGAAAAAGGAGAAAAATCAGTGAATTTGTCAGAAATCTTCTTACAGTTTTCAGATTTAACAATGCTCTTACTGCCAGATGCTGCTTTCATTCATCTTCAAAACTTCCTGCATTAATAACAATTGCTCCATTTAGATTTTATTTTTAAAAATATTTTCCTCACACCACTATCACTGACAGCAGCTCTGTGTGAGACTAGGTAGAGAAACCTGTGAATCCATCCACTTTAACACACTAAAAGGAATCCGTAGATAGTCTCTTGAAGGACAGCTGTGGGTGAAGTTACTTGACTGATTGTAAGAATGACTCTCCACTTCTCTTAGGCTAGTTATGATTAACTATGTGATGTTGATGTGTAACATACCAGCAGCTGATGTGAAAACACCACTAGTAAAACAGTAGCACAAACTTCAGCATGGATTAGCATTCATGTTACACACCATGGACGCTACAAGACTTCTGCAGAAGATTCAGTAACCACTAAAACTTGTATACGTGTGTCTTTGCTCCTTAGAGTTAGCAGGAACATGTCGTGTCACAACACCAACACATCTCCACTGTGTTTCACTGTCATACCCTTGTAAAGAATAATTTGAGTAGCACACTCAAGCAATCCATGTTTTGACAGTGCCTTTGGTCTAGAAATGGAGTAAGTTCCATTCATGTATAGAGGAAAGAAAACAGTTACTCTGCAAAGAACATGGAAATCACAGGAAACAACAGACATATACTGAATTTTCAGATATGACTGCTCTTGTTGTGCCAGCGTTATCTACATTGGAAAGGACTGTAGTTACTACTCAGTTAATATACAGAACTAGATAAACACCACGTATCCCAAGATTTGAGTTGTTTTAGGAACTGTAATATGAGAGCCTTTGTTGCATATCTCATATCATGCCCGTGTCTTCTGTATCAGATTTTTAGATTTTATTCTTGTCTTCTGACTTTTACAGAACTGCATCTCAGCAGCTTCCTGCTATTTTAGAACTTTCCCCTTTTATTGTACCTATGATTTCTTCCACAGGCTTTTACACTGAAACTCTGCCCTTTAAAATATTTAATATGGGCAATGTATGAAGAACATGCATAGCAAGCTTTTATTTAAAATATATCCATAATGTATCTTACAGTGTTCACAATTTCCTATATTAATTACAGTGCCATATATGCTTTTGATTGCTGTTGTTAATAAGTCTGTGTATGATATGCCAGGGAACCGGCAACATCTACTCTGTGTGGGTTTACATATGCTAATCTTGAGGCTTAATTCTGAATCCTTTGCAAACTGTCCTGAAAAGAGAAAACTGGCCTGCACTTCAGAGAAGAGCTAACCAGAAGTGTGGGGGGAAAACCCCCGGATTTTACAGTTACAATTAATATTCTTTCTACTACCTTACATAAATGCAACTCTAATGAAAGGCTCCCTCTGAGAGGGAGCAAACACATTACTAAGAGTGACAGAAAAAGAGGCTTCCTAGGGACAGAAGGAATAATAATAATAATAATGCAGAATTTGCCACAGCTCAGAAGGCCACTGAGTTAAGTGAAAGCAGACCTGGAAGCAAGAATCTGCCCTGCAAGGACACAGAGAGCAGAGCAAGATTTCTTGCCAAAACTTTTGTTTTCTGCTAGGTTTTCTCCATTTTTAAAATGGGCCTACTGTCATCTTTCTTCATATAAAATATTGCTTTTGGACTTTGAAAGCCTTTTTTGTCATTTTAGGTGAAGCGTCCTCTTGTTCCACTGAGAAAGAGCAACCTGTTCTGATGGTGTCTTCAGACGATCAGTGGGGCTGGTGGACCACTGCTACTGCTCTGCAGCAAGCTGGCTGAACGTAAGGGGAAAGGTACTCTGCTCTTCGCTGAAGGAAACGAAATAGAGACATAAAAAGGTACAATTCAAAAGACAAAAGGGATCAACTTTCTGAAAAAATATTGATTGGATTGAGAAAAAAATAAAAGTACTGAAAGCATTCTCTCCAAGAGTTTTCACAATTGTGAAGGAAGGGAATGGGAGCATAAGAAGAAACAGAGACTGCAGGAGAGTGTAAAAGGAAACCAACTGGCCATAGAAGACCTCTATTTTTGGATTTAAAAGAACACTATCTTTGTCAGTGTCTTCATTGGAAAAAAAACAACTATTAGCCAGCTTTTTAAAAATGGAAAAGGGTAAGAATATAAACAAAGATGGAACTGAAGACATTTGCAGCTTTTCCCATATTAAGATATTATTCTTCTTCAGAGAAATGTGTCAGAGGGTTCACTCTCTGTAACACCCAGCATTTGTTTGTTCACACTGACCTAATTTTCAGAAGGCTTTAGGTTTTCATGTGTATAAGCAATTTATCATGAATACATACACTGGAGTTTGTCATGCATGTATAGAACACAGTTGTCAAGGAAAAAAAGTTGTTCATGGAAAAGATGTATCATTAAACCATTAAAGCTTTCTTGCACACAGGTCCCTGTAAATCAGACCCAAAGTATATAAATACTAATCTGTGCTAATGCTTTTACGTGTAAAATAAGTAAGCATGTTTTTATTCCATTTTAGACAGCCAATCCTTCTTTCTTGTCCATATTTACATTTTTCTCTTGCTTTAAGTAAATATAGTTTAACACATTTAGATGGTGATTCTTCAGCTGAGGAATCAAATGCTACATCAAAGCAGATACAATATTTTCATCATGTATTTAATGACAACATTTTGCAAGTGCATTAGAAGTAATAATTGCTCATCAAACAAAATAAAATGAAACTTGGAAAAATGTAGAGCAGCTTTAATAAAGTATTGAAGCTGCAAGGAAAAATATTTAAATATGTAATCAACACATACAAACAAATCACTCGCCAAATTTCCTAATATTGTGGTGCTAAGTAAGCTAATTATCCACATTAAATATTATTAAAATAGCATTTTTTCCTTTGAAGTTAACACATTACTATTAATGTAACTATCAGACATGAGAAGTAAGAAAAACACAAACAACAGAAACATATGCACAATATAAAGTACTTATTCTTTCAGATGTTTGGACTTTGTGCTGAAAACTGTCAGGGCATATCAGGATGCTGCTGTTTACAACAAAACACTAGAAATACAGAAGACAGAGAGAGATCTAACTTCCTACTGCAACACACTGAATGAATTTCAAAGATTTAAATTCTGGAGTCAACACATGAAGAAATGATATTTTTTCACCTCTTTAGAGCCAAACTATCTCTCTCTTACATTCACTGGGTCTACACTGATGTAAAACTGAGGAGACACATGGAGGGCTTCTGGTTTTTTAAAGCCAGCATATTGGCATAGTACACACAGAAGTGAAAAATGAAACTATTGAACTAAATTCACAGCAAGAGTGAAAAAGGTAGATTTTTACAATTATTCATTATAAAACTTAGAATTGAAATCCATTCCAACATTCAAAATATGTAGTTAAAATATTCAAACTACCTCACTTTGCTAATCCACCAAAAGAATAAAAATATAATTCAACTGGATTTGTCTCAGAAAAAAATGTCTACTCAGAGAAAAATAAAAATTATGATGACTAACCATAATTCTGTGAAGTAATTCACTAAAAGTTAACTTTAACTAATTACTTTAATTAATCTTGTTTCTTCAAATGCAAAACACAACATAAAATTTAATATATTTTATATATATTTCATGGGAAATATGAAACGCTAGTATCTCCTCTCTCCTTATTTGGGACAAAGAGGAACAGGAGAGAAGCATGGCATCTAAAGAAGTTAACACAGGATGTTTTCCCTTCAAAACAATTGAAGAATGTCTAAATTTTTTTGCAGCAATACCTGATGATTCATACATATAATCAGTACAGGTGTGCATCGGCCCAGCTGTAGCTTTATGAAAGTTAGAAATGGCCTTCACCGTTGTTAATCCAACTAAAAGGCATCTACATGTACAAGTTTTAGACATTCCACCTAGCTTTGGTATGATTTTACCTCTGGAGATATATCTCTCTTCCTCCCTTATTACAGACACAGTCTAGAAAACTTGAGTAGATCAAATATTTAAACTTTATCTGGTTAAACAAGGCGGATTCAACCACACCCCATGAGACCCAGGGCTGTTGTCAGTACAGGACAGAAAATAACTATCTGTGGAAAAGACATGAGATTTTAATCAACGGGAAAGAATGGTTCAAGAGGTCTGATAAACTATATTGTCTACAACCCTCTATTTACACCCCATTTGGTAACACCTCTACTGACTTCACTTCCAAGTTAGGTAAACCTAGCATATTCTTTCTCTAACTGACTACACTAAAGTGTCTTGAGGAAAGGGTAACAAAGAAAATGAACTGAACCTGGCTGTCTTTTTCTCCTGTGAGCCAGTGACTCAAGACTATCTATCTTTTGTTATTATAATGACAATTCTTTCCTTGTTTATATCTTCAACTTTTCTTAAAAGAGTTTAAAAAAAATTTAGACAAAATGCAGTAATTCTTTCCTAAAGTTGCTGGTGAGGAGGAGCAAAATGTAAAGGTTTCATACATAAGATGTGCATAAAAGGGAATGAATGGGCAAAGAAATAATAAAGTTCTTAAGACCTAAGGCCCAAGCTTAAGTTTACAAACTATGTTTCACTTAGAAAGGGGGAATAACCTGATTTTAAAAAAACAACAGAGAAAAAAAACCTTCATGAGTGCTAAAGTCTGTTTAGGATCTTGTAAAAGAAATTGCCCTTTGGACCTCCTCCAGTTTACCCACATTCCCACCCAAAATTGAACAGTTGCCCTTGACCACATATACTTGTTCCTGAGGATATTACGTCTGTTTTTTGAAAGTGTTTCAGCTCAGGCATGAAGAAAAATGCTGTGTAAATAAAAAATATTGCAAACAAACATCTCAGCATTTCTGATTTGAATTTTCTCACAACCTTTTAATCTGTCAAAAGGCTGATTTTTTTTTTCTCAGTTTTCTATTTTACTTTGTGAGATACATTATTAAAAATGTTCAGTTTCTGGAATTTCCATTGGACAGTAAAGCTGTCTTTCAAGGTGTCTCTTAATGACAAGATGGAATACATCCTGCTAAAGTTAAAATAGCTTTATCTTAAAATATGTCAAATGTTTATTAAAGGTATTTTGATGTGTTAGTCCACAGCATCAGTTTTTGAAATCTGTGTGTCTCTACTGAAGTCAGCTGAGTAGTACCAATTTATATTAAGTAAAGATATTCTCTGCTGTTTGAGAGAATAAAAAATCTTTGCCCAGTTAATTCATTTCAGCTTTTTATATAATTATATTAAACTTCCTAATACTTTATTTTCCTATAAGTCTGTGATTAATTTATACAAAGGTGATCAATAAAAATGAGGGCTTTTTATACCTGTGACTTCACAATACTTCCTGTAAGATTTTTACTGTGTGAATGAGAAATAATCTTTTTTGTAACTACGTCGCAACTTTTGGTGTTCAAGTGCTTTGTTGGCAAGCACTTAAACATAATATATTAAAAATTAAGTATATAAATTAAATAAAAAAAAAATTTGCATTGGAAGTTCATTTTAGTTTGGGGTTTTTTTTTTACTGTCTAGCTGACACTGCTCAGAACAGAGTGTATATCCTGCAGATGCAGCAAACAGAGAATCCTGTCTCATTAACATTCTAGAATTTGACATAATCTGGGTTGGGGCTTCAAAACTTAAGTCTTTAACTGGATCGATGTGAGGACTGAGACTCTTGGAGGAGTACAATATATCTCTGGGGTCTGAGGCATATAATAAGCATAAAAGAACTTTCAAAACAGTATATTTAGTGGCTGCATCATGTATAACTTCTAAGATGTAAAATGTAAGCATCTGTAGGTAATACGTTTGACTCCTGATAGCCAGACAGGTAATAAAATTATATTGTGATTAAAATTGTATTTACATGTTTCTGTAACCTCTACATCATAGTTAAGATACAGTTACGGCTGAGGGCTAACTTCACCACTGACCTTTTATGACATTCTGCAAAGCTTACTGTCAGCACTACAAGCTGCAAAGTAATGGAAACAAAACCCAAAACAATTCCCAAACCCAGATCAGTTTCTAACCACATGTAAGCTCAGCCATGTTATGTGACAAAGTGATCCAGCATGTATTTTGCATCTGTAACTATTTCCCATCATTCCCTACACAGCCTTTCTAACATGCAAACTAGTCATACCCATATTTAAGAGGATGTTTCTTCCTTTTCACTTTAGAATTGATACCTTGTTGATATAAACAGGCAGAGGTAATTTAATAGTCTGTCAGAACTATTTTCTCACTCAGGTTATAAGAATAGTTATTAAGATGGCATTCCCTCATTTTCACATAAATCACCTGTTATACCAGTGTAGGGCACAAATGCAGACTTGTGCAATCCATTTAAGTCACACTTTACTTAGTTGAATCTAACATGGTAATGAATAAGCCTTTTTCACTTGGAATAAGCATGGTTGAAATATTTTTCAGGGTGTCTACACTCAAGATTTAACTTCCTAAACACTGTAAAAACAACTATGCTGACTTTAAAGTCATTTAAATATAACTGTGTGGAAAATGTAGAAAAGATTTTTCGATTTGACCTATTTTTAAAAACACATTCTGAATCTCTGAAAGAAAAGTGGATTGCAAAGAGCCAAAGAGATAGAGATGCATTGCAAAATACTTGAACTAATGTTTTTACATTTCAAAGTGATCAATTGCACAAGGTTCAGTTTTTCTCCACAGAAGACAATGGTGTATGCTACAGAAATGGGAAGAGTCATAAGAGAAACATTGAAAGAGTAGCCAAGGTACTCTTGTATCATGTAGTAAGTAGTAAGAAAGTGATTTGAACTTAGTTTTGATTTCTGTGGTGATTCAACAGGCTGTACCTGGTATGAGCGACACCTTTAAATACGCTGATTGATTCAGGTGAGCTGGGGCTGGATTTCAGGGGAAGGGGGAAGTTCACGGAGAACAAGGTTGGATTTATTAATATACTGAATTTCTCTCAACTACACTTTGATCACTGACTTAAACTGATGTTCTTGGAGTGAAGAAACATATGCTAAAGAAGAACTTGTCACGCAGGACATCTATAATTAAAGAAGATCTTCAATGAAAGCATTTCACAACACCTCCATTAAGCTTTGTCATACTGCAAGAAGAACATGAGCCTCTGTGTAAAGAAAAGTTAAACAATTGTCAGCTGAAAGCAGATGAGGGTTTTATTGAATACCTGTATTACTAATGCATGAAGAGGTACCCATGCAGAGCACAGCAGATACAATCATTGCTTTTAATCGTTGTACAATTTTTATTACCAATGGAACTACTAAACAAAAAGAGGGGGATAGATTTCCTTTACTGGTAGCCATAGTTTTATTTCAGGAGAAATCCGTGACCTAGGTCACTGAGTTGTTACTGATCCTAGTACCAGGATCACCTCCACATGAAGAGACAGGTTGGATTACTGTCTTAAAGACAGCACAGATCGGGACGTTCAAACCTCAGTAGCCGGGGTCACATAAAGGTTAAAACATGGATAACCATTTCCAAATCTTCCCACTAGGAAGGAATAAAATTATTTGACAAGGCAGTTAAAAGAAAAAAAATAACATGTATTTATATAACTTCTAAAGGAATGTATAATAACAGAGAAAGAAATGCACATTACTTTAATTGATCTATGTTACTTATTATCAAAAAACATTATAATTTCAACAATCTTATTGTTTAGGTTTGCACTGAGGCCACAGTGATTGTATCTTGAATCATAGTCCAAATATCCATATTACTGGAAAGCACTTTTTTGAAGTTTGGGTACAGTATAGGCTAGGGAATAGACACTGATGGTTACTTTGATCAAGAAGCTAGTATTAGTTCTAGAATTTTTGAAGTTAAAAAAAGAATCTGACTTTTGAAATCCTACTAAGGCACTTGATTGTTTTCACTTAGTTATTTCCATCCACAGTAATAGCTCTTTTAGTTTATAAGTGCACGACTAGAGCTCTCCAGGTATTTTAGTGGACACAGCTATGAAATGATGTCAGAGGGTGTGAAATAATTCTTTCAGAAGTCCCTAAGTTTAAAACAATAAAAACCCTCTCATCAGCAGAAGTTTGAAGAAAAATAATATATTGTTCCCTCTCCTGAAAGATAACTTTGATTATTCAGTCTGTGTGAGAAGAGGATCATTAATGCTTACAGACAATGAAATTTTTCTACCCTTCTCAAAGTTGTTACGTGGAGTACTCAAATGGTTCAGCTTCATGGATTTTTTAACTCCTAGTAGAACATGCTACTTCAAATTGTGCTTTAGCTGTAAATTTGTACCTTTATTTTTTTAAATGATGTTATTAAGATAGTGAAAGGTAGCTGACAGATAGAAGCTTGTATCAATATGAAATTTATTTAATGCCCAGTGTAAAATAGTTGGTTATTTTCATTTTTTTGAGGTCAGGGTCCACACTGTTGCAAGTACCACTGAAACCATCATCTGCAAGAGTAGGGACAGACAAAGGAGGAATCTAATGACTCTGGGTGGTGGAGATTCCCGCTTTGAGGACTTTATTATTCAGAACTTTATTTGATTCTTTCACTAATCTAATAAGTTTATAAAATAACTTTTAAAATATTAGACTTGAATGCAATCCAGAACCTGATTCTGCACATGCTGTCTGTTCAAGAGGCTCTTTCATGAAAATATAAAGAGATCATAGCTCTTTGCTTGCAGGTACTGTCGAAACAATATCCTATGGGAATAAGAAGGGAGAACTGTGTTTTGTCCTCTTTATACTCGCACCTGGAAAACTGAGGTCAGAATATAGAGAACAGGCAAATATCAAGATATATTTATTATTCACGCATTCATCTCTCTGAGCCAGCAGCATTGCAAAGTGAAGGAAGCATACTTTCATTTGTTGCTGTTTTTAATCTCTGGTATGGTTTTCTTATTGGCTTTTTTTCTCTGTCTGCTGCTGTTTCTTTTACAGGTTTTCTCAAGTACCCTCATTTTCAAAGGGAAACCCACCTGGTTTCCATTTGATATCCTCAACTCCTGTAGTGTCAATAGAATTCATCTACTGCCACCCATACTACTTCGTATTTATACATTAAGCATGGCAGAACTCAAGCATGTCTCATTTTTCAGGGGCTAAATGGAAAAATCTTTTATTTTAAAAAATATTTGAGGTAAATGTTCTGAAAAGTCAACATGTAGCAAAACCACAGAGGTGCTAAGTATTTAGGAATATGTCCGTTAGCAATGTATATTTCTCTTTGGTTGTCAAATATCATAGAAAAAAAGCCATTCAAAAGGCCAACGATCAAACATAAACAGAGGGAAAGAAAAAAGTAAGACATAAAACTCATTCAAAACATGAAGGTAGAGAAAACATGAAGGTTTTTTCTTCACATAGGGGGATTTTTAAAACCAGACATGGGTGCAACAAAGCTTAAAAGGTGTCCTGAACCAATTCAGAAGTTTGCCAATTTGAGCTTAAGCCAAATGACTATCCAATGAAGAGTAACAGATGCACCTGATGACATAGCATTCCAGTTCAAGGACGTAGCAGAAAAATCACTCTAGTTCTCCCCAGTGACAGACAAAACTATTGATTGCACATTTACAGCTCAAATGTGGTGGGTTTTTTTTTTTCTTCTTTCTAGAATAACAACAGAATTCGAAGTGTATGAAGAGCTTGTGGGTTTGGCTTCATTTCAAGGCCAAACAAAGGGCTCTGACTTTCACCACAGTCTGCAGAAGCATTTACAAGCTCTGTATTTGGATTTGTGCAAACTTGTTGATCTTTCAAACTATCAAGCATTTTCAACAGCTGGAGCACAGAATAGCACAATATTTCCTTTTGCTTTCAGATGGAAAAGTTTACAGGTACCAAAATCCTTCTGAGAAAAGTTTAATTGATAACTTGAACCCAGTTATATGTTGTGCATTATGCACTGAAAACCTGGATCACTGATAATTGATCTACTGAACCCAGTCACCAAAGAGAGTCAATTAATTTGGATTACCTGAAAGCATGTATTGTTTTTCTAGGCAGAAAAAAAGAAAGACAAAAAAAACCCAAACCACATTTCTTTTCATTTTGTTCACTGAATAAAACGTTTGTTGAACAAGTGAAGAGAACACATTATTTTTGTTTATATTTAACTTAAACATTTTTAAAAATATACTTTTAAAAGACCAAAAAACTTATTATTTTGAAATGGATTTTTTTTTTAAACTTTCAGGTCTTTATCTAAACATTAATATGTCTCCTGCTTTTAGGTAAACTTTAAAAGAAAGAATGTATTTTAACCACTTTCTCTTTTTTAATATTTCTTTTCATTTTTGTGGTAGAAAAGGGATCTACACATACATAAAGACTGAAAGTGCTTTTCCTGCCCATATTATTTCTCTATTTTTTCTCTCTCTTCCACTTCATTTTTCCCAAAGGAAGGGAAAAATAAGGAGGAACTACTAAAACTAGAGTAAGTGCAGGACTTTTCCTTATAGTCAAAGTCATCATTATGAATTTGTTATTTATGCTTTCATTTTGTAAGACTGATATTAATACAAAGGTTATGTAATTTTTTAAAGTAAACATCACAGGAGAGTCAAATATCTGCCAAACAGTTTCACTAAGAGATGAGAAACTGAGCAGAGAGAACAACCCATGGAGAAGCTGGCTTTTAGCACAGGAACTGAAGAGATGAAGAAAGGCTGCCAGAGAAGACAGGTGGAATGAGTTGGACATGAGTGTCACTTCATTGCCTAGGACGGTAGCTGGAGCTCGTGTAAGAGAGAGAGGGAGGCTGTGTCTGCTACGTCTGGGAGTAGTACACCACAACAGAATCAGGTCAGTAGAGTGCATGAAGAACCAGTGTCCAGGCCATGTACATTTTGGGGGGGTTCACTTTGGACTACATCTAGTCTGTTGCCATGGACTGAACCCCCATCAGCAGCTGGAGTGCATGTGGGGTGTTCACAGGGTAAATTTTCCTGGTTTGTTTCATCTGAAGGCAAACCAGGCTGTGTACTCTGAGACGGCTATGAGATCTGAGTCAACACGTTGATTGGGGAGAACTGGGAAACTTTCATCAAAAGCACTTTGCTGATTCAAACTCAAATGTTAATGTAGACTCAGGGGGCTCCTACTCAAAGATGAGAAACTTAGATCGAATGTCTCCCATCCAGAATATGGTACTGGTACTAAAACGATTTCTGATTCTAGCTAAACATTAAGCATATCCTTTACATTTTCTTTTCCCTTTTTCTTCCTAAAGAAGTTTGACTATTATAGTTTGCCTTCAGAGATGAACAAACTTGCAGTTAGAGAGTTACCCAGTTCAGAGAACTGTGTAAATGGTGGTAATTCAAAAGGCAGATTAAAAAACCTGCTTTTTATTTTCAATTATTTTTCTTTGTACCTTTCTGTGATCTCAGTGCATCAGGATGTAATATGACATTAACTTTGATTTTTCTTACTCCCTAAAATGTTACCATTTGTGCAAATATTTTAATATGTCATGCTGCAACTGAATTTGTTTCCTCTTCTGTGCACTGCAATATTGATGAAAACCCACAACAAAAGTACTATATATAGCAATGCTGTATGTGAAGGAATTTAACAAATTTAGAGTTCCCTTAAGATTTAATCCTGTATTCAAAGAAGTCAAACAACAGTGAAACCTAGTTATGCAGGCTGTTGAAGCTGTCCGTGTCCAGAAGACACCTTGTGATGAGCAGAGACCGTTCTATGGGGCTTCTTCTAGAATGGAAAGCAAGCATGACATATTGTGGATAAAACCTGCATTTAAAATTACTCTTTACAGCTTTGGTACAGCAGTTACAGAAACACTGGAAATACAGTAGCAAATAGACAAATAGGTCAGTTATAAAATGTTCAAAAGTTATTCAAGGTGGATAAAATTTCTTCCAAGCTCCTGACTAAAATTATAGGTGAAAAATTATCTTTGTTGGGTTTTTTGTTCCTTTTTGCTCATTTCTTGTCAAATTATATTACACCATCAATTCTCTCCTGGTTATTCTTTGCAGTGTTGCTGCAAATTCTGTGGGAGAACAGGTTCACCTGGCCAGCCCAGACAGAATGAGGTTATTTAATGCACCAAAATAGCTAACAAATATTAGAATATAGTGGTTTATTCATGTTCTTGGGTTTTCTGTGCATTTTCTTCTTTTCTAGTAAAATATTGTGATGGGTTTTCTTTCATTATTAATTTCTGAATTTAGAATTAGGAAAAAAGTATTTTTTTGTAAATGATCTTTCAAGATTTTTTTTTAAGTTGTAACATATGTATATGCACTACAAAAGCAATCTATTTTGAAAATGAATGAAAGAAAAATATTTTTAATTTTTGTACATGAAAATTTTATTAGTCACTCCAAATTTTTTCATGTAAAACTAGCTAATGGAATCTAGGATTCGAGAAGGAACCTTAATTTGGTATATGTGGACATTCTGAGTTTTGACTTTGTAACCTCAATACTTAAACATAGATCATTGAACTATTTGGGAACTAGGATTGCTGTTAATTTGTTCTCATATGAAATACACACATACTTTAGATTACCTGTGTTGTTTGTTTTCAGCTAAAATAAGGTTCAGTTGTTAGAGTAAATCAATCACATTTCTGTTTCCAGTACTTCTTGTGAGAAATCTATTAAATAATATTTCCCCTTTTTTTTATTGGACTGTAATATACAGATGTTCTCCATTGCTTCTTTCCTCTCTCTCCCCCTTCTTCTCTTCCCTCCATTGCCTTTTCTTTAATATTCCAAGGGCAAAGACAGTGATTAACAATGAGCATCTCATCTGAGCTTCCATTTTCAAACACAGCAGGTCAAAAAAGCTGTTTTAGCTGTGCTGAGATATATGAAATTCTGGTCCCAGGTGAGGATCTCCAGGCCACAGAAAATGAAACCTGAGGGACCACAGTACTTCTTAGGTGTACTTTGTACGTCACTGATTTCTATGAGCCTTTCAGGCTTAATTGTTTTCTACATTCAATAATATTTTCTCCTTATCCTAACTTCCTCTATTTCCATTCCTACCTTAAAAAACAGTAGAAGTCTCAATTTAAAAAAAAAATAAAAATCATCCTATCTGTAATACCTACTTTCTATTTCTAATATTAAACAGCCTTCCTAGGGATCTGAAAACAGTATTTCACCTTTTCATTTATGCATTATTTATGTCATTTTTTCCAATACCTATTTCCAGAATAATTTTATGGGAAACCCAAAAATAACAGTGCACCAGAATAAAACGGGGTAAAACAGAGACTAAGTTCACAAAGTTTTAAAGACCTATCAGCTTCTACACAAAACCATTACAATTTCTTTTGTTTATTTCACAGCAGTAATAATGTTAATAATGATAGCAACAATTTTTATTTTCATAGTCTAAGAACTCATTCCATTTAAAAAATCCCAATTAAACTTCCCATTATTTCTCCTGTAGTAACGCTTCTCCTTTTACATCTGACTGGTTGCCTCCAAAGCCTTAGGATTCTTCTAAGGTCAGGGACTGTTGGTCCACAAGTGTCTGTAAAAACACCTACTGCTATGGATGTTTTGAAAACCTTAAATATACAACAAAAACAATTTTAGCAGGGTTAAAATATGCTTTAAAGATTTGGTCATTTTGTTCCTTTGGCAAATATTAATTCAGAGCTGAAAAAATTAATTTATTTACAATACATGCTTCTGAAAAAATATATTCTCATTAATATATAGCAGGTATGAAATGTAAAGATAATACACCAAGAAATTCTAGGCATGCATATAAGGAGATGAATAAATGCAAACATCTTTTGCTTTCTTTTACTGAAATTACTCGGTTATAAATTGCATAAATGACTGTTCTTAACTATTTCGCAATGCTCATTTCAGTTCCTGGATGAGTATACTTCTGAGCACAAAATATTGGAGGAAAAGGGTTATACTCTTGCTCCTTTACAGAGGAACAGACAACTAGCTTCAAGGCATTCAAATTTTAAGTCACCAAGAATCATTATTGCCTTCTGAAGCAGGACCTTAAAAAAAAGCTCTTCTTTCTGCCTCTGTACATGCACACAAGTACTCTGATACTTTTCATCCACTATTTAAAAGGTACTCAGATTTTCCGCCATTACAATTAAAATAAAAAGGAGATGACAATTTATGTGCTGTTACGTGAATCTGATATCTCTGCAAATAAATACTTTCACTTCATTCCTAGAAGCATCCTAAGCTGAAATACGAGGTCCTCGGAGATCTCCAACATGGTCTTAAATGTATCTATACAGCCTGCCTATATCTTTTCCTAGTCATAAAAAGGTCACAGAATATTCTGCATGAATTTGGTACAGAGGATTTCTACAGTGTTTCAGCTGGGATAGAGTTAATTGTCTTTCTAGTAGCTGCTGTGTTTTGGATTTAGTATGAGAAGAATGTTGATACCTCTTGTTTTAGTTGTTGCTAATATTTACATTAGTCAAGGACTTTTTCAGCTTCCCACAGAAGCTGAGAGGAAGCATAGACAGGACAAACTGGTCAAAGGAATATTCCATACCATAGACGGCATGCTCATTATATAAATGGGGGCTGGCCAGGTGGCAGGGATCCAAAATCACTGCTTGGGATGGGATGTGCAACCGATCATCGAGTGGTGAGAATGACTTGTGTTGTATCACTTTATTTTGTATCTTCTTGTACTATTATTTTTATTATTATTGTTACTTTCCTCTTCTGTTAATGTTCCATTAAACCATCTTTGTCTCAATCCACAAGGTTTTTTCCCTTTCCCCTCCTTTTCTCCCTCTTCTCCCTACACTGCTGGGGGAAGGGGGAGGTGTAGTGGTTTGGGCTGGATTGGCAGTCAGCAGAACACAGATGCTCTCCCCCACCTCTCTTTTCAAAGGGAGGAGGAACAGAGAGAAAAGAGACTTACGAGTTCAGATGGAACCAAACAACTTTAATGAAATATTAATAATAATAAAAAAGAAAATAATGAAATATATACAAAACCATATCGAGCTCCCAGGATGACAATCACATCACCAGCAGGCACTGGGGAAGTCCCAGGCTACACTCAGTGACAGATGGGAGCTGGATTCCGGATCTGGATTCAGGATCAGGATCAAAGGCAGATCCTCAGACGCCAGTCATTGAAGAAAGAGGGCTGACCCTTTGACCCCTCAGCTTTTATACTGAGCATGAGGCAGATGGGATGGAATACCCTTGTTGGTCAGTTTTGGGTCACCCGTCCTGTCCACTCCTCCCTGAAGGTGCAACCCCTCTACACTTTTCTGCTTCCAGCCCTCCAACGGAACAAGTAACAAAGTTGGCTGCCCTTGGGTGTTATAGCAATAAGTATAAGCAAGAACCTCTCTGCATACCATTCCTTGGCATCAACTATAAACATGGGTCTTATCACTCTGAGAGTGAACAGTTTTCTGCACAACAATTTCAGCAGTTAGAAGAGGCCTAGCTAAAAACCAAAGTTATTGGACAAATTGGTCCTGTTTTACCTCAAACCAGGACAGGAGGGAGTGAGCAAGCGGCTGTGTGGTCCAAGTTGCTGTCTGGGGTTAGACCACGACATACAGGTACATTGAGCTTTATGATGAAATCAAGAATATGCTTTGAGGAATGAAAGCATGTGTTCACAAGATCCTCTGAAGACTGTAATTGCAACTAGGAAGTCTTTCTCATTCTACTCTGAAGAACCATTTGGGCTCTGCTGAGGCATTGGCTCTGTCACCATAGAATCATAGAATGGTTTGGGATGGAAGGGACCTTAAAGATCATCTGGTTCCAATCTCCCTGCCATGGGCAGGGAAACCTCCCACTAGACCAGGTTGCTCAAAGCCCCATCCAGCCTGGCCTTGAACACCTCCACAGCTTCCCTGGGAAACCTGTTCAAGTGCCTCATGACCCTCATGAAAATGAAAAATTTCTTCCTGAGATCTAAGCTAAATCTACTTTCTTCCAGTTTGAAGCTATTACCCCTCGTCCTATCACTATATGCCCTTGTAAGAAGTCCCTCTCTAGCTTTCTTGTAAGCCCCCTTTAAGTACTGAAAGACTGCTCTAAGGTGTCCCTGGAGCCTTCTCTTCTCCAGGCTGAACAACCCCAACTCTCTCAGCCTGTCCTCATAGCAGAGGTGATCTAGCCCTTTAATCATATTCGTGGCCCTCCTCTGGACCTGCTCCAACAGGTCCATGTCCTTCTTATGTTGTGGGCTCCAGAGCTGGACACAGTATTCCAGGTGGGGTCTCACGAGAGCAGAGTAGAGGGGCAGAATCACCTCCCTCGGCCTGCTGGCCATGCTTCTTTTGATGCAGCCCAGGATACAGTTGGCATTCTGAGCTGCAAGCATGCATTTCTGGCTCATGTTGATCTTCTCATCCACCAGCACCCCCAAGTCCTTCTCCTCAGAGCTCTTTCAATCCATTCTCCACCCAGCCTCTATTTGTGCTTGGGGTTGCTGTGACGCACAGGCAGGACCTTGCACTTGGCCTTATTGAACTTCATGAGGTTTGGATGGGCCCACCTCTCAAGCCTGTCAAGGTCCCTCTGGATGGCATCCCTCTCTTCCAGCTTGTTGACTGTGCTACACAGCTTGGTGTCATTGCCAAACTCGCTTAGGGTGCACTCAGTCTCACTGTCCGTGTGACCGACAAAGATGTTGAACAGCACTGGTCTCAGTACCAACCCCTGAGGAACACCACTCATCAATGATTTTCACTTGGACATCAAGCCATTGACCGCAACATTTTGAGTTCAACCAGCCAGCCAGTTCCTTATCCACCGAGTGGTCCATCCATCAAATCCATTTCTCTCCAATTAAGAGACAAGGATGTCATGCGAGACAGTGTCAAATGCTTTGCACAAGTCCAGGTAGATAACATCTGTTGCTCTCCCTTTATCCACCAACACTGTAACCATGTCACAGAAGGCCACCAAATTTGTCAGGCATGACTTGCCCTTAGTGAAGCCATGTTGGTTGTGACAGATCACCTCCTTCCTTTCCATGTGCCTTAGCAGAGTTTCCAGGAGGATCTGCTCCATGATCTTGCTAGGCACAGAGGTGAGACTGAGCAGCCTGTAGTTCCCTGGGTCCTCCTTTTTTCCCTTTTTGAAAATGCGGGGTTACCTTTTCCCTTTTCCAGTCAGCAGGAACTTCACCAGACTGCCACAACTTTTTAAATATAATGGAAAGCGGCTTAGCAATTTCATCCACCAGTTTCCTCAGGACCTGCAGATGGATTTCATCAGGTCCCATGGGCTTGTATACCTTCAGGTTCCTTAGATGGTCTCGTACTTGATCTTCACCTAGAGTGGGCAGTTCTTCATTCTCCCAGGCCCTGCCTTTGCCCTCTGCAAATTGGGCAGTGTGGTTAGAGGCCTTGCTGGTGAAGACTGAGGCAAAAAAGTAATTAAGTGCCTTTTCCAAAACCCCGGGTGACCAGGTCTCTTGTTTCCTTCCAGAGAGGGCCCACATTTTCTGTAGTCTTCCTTTTATCACTGACATAGAAGTTTTTCTTGTTGCGCTTGATGTCCCTGGTCAGACTTAATTCTATCAGGGCTTTTGCTTGCCTAACCTGGTCCCTGGCTGCTTGGACAGTTTCTCTGTATTCCTCCCAGGCTGCCTGTCCTTGCTTCCATCCTCTGCAGGCCTCCTTTTTGCTTTTGAGTGTGTCCAGGAACTCCTTGTTCATCCATGCAGGCCTTCTGGCTTTTTTGCCTGACTTCTTTTTTGGGATGTATCACTCCTGAGCTTGGAGGAGGTGAACCTTGAATACTAACTAGCTTCCTTGGGACCCTCTCCCCTCCAGTGCTTTATCCCATGGTACCCTACCAAGCAGATCTGTCAAGACTCCAAAGTCTGTTCTCCTGAAGTCCAGGGTAGCAAGCTTGCTGCACACCATCCTCCCTGCCCTAAGGATCTTGAACTCTACCATTTCATGACCACTGCAGCCAAGGCTACCCTTGGGCTTGACATTCCCCCCTAGCCCCTCCTTGTTGATAAGGACAAGGTCCAGCATAGCTCCTCTCCTCTTTGGCTCCTCTACCACTTGGAGAAGGTAGTAGTAAGTAGTATCACAATAAGGTCTAATGTGTCCTGGCACAAACCTAATTTTCGATTGAAAAATCTGTAGTACATTATGAAAGCAATTTTCCATGAGATTTTTCAGTTCAAGTACTCATTGTACATCAAGAACTCAAGTTCCTAAGTACTCATTGATTTTACCTGTTTAAAACACCTATATATTCTCCCTTTCAGGCTCTTCAAGTGTTTTGTCTGCTTTCAAGTAAATAAACAAAAAATCCTACATTATTATGTGATATTCATAAGCAGCATCAATCCCCGGGGCATTACATGCATCTGTGCTTACACTGAGCTCTTTTTATCAGTCTCTGGGCCCTGCACAAGGGGTGATGACTCAATGTGACAATAGAATTTATTGAACTCTGGTTGTCAATACCACTGTAAATATTTTCCTCCTGAGTTCTACAGGTTGCTGTGGAGCATGCATCCGCAGAAAAATAATAAAGTTTAGGAAACCTCTTAACTGTTGCTTAATGCCATACCTCTGGTGGATTCCATGGTTTCCCCTTAGGGAAGATTGCCATCCTTCATGTTTGTGCAGACATGAGATTCTGGTTTGAGAACTACTGTTTCTGATACCATCATGTATTCCTGTGCTGCTGACAGTTCATATAATTTTTTGTAAAAAAAAATATGCTCTGCCAATGCACAATAAAGAGACTACTTACCTAAGGAATTAGTACAGCAGCTGAGATTTGTCCATAGAAATCGGCAAAGAATGAGTGCAGGTGAATGCAAAACCACTAGGAATTCATAGGGCTACTTGAAGTTATTTTATGTTGAAATGCCACTCTCTGTCTAAAGTTAGAACTAAATGGAAACAGATGAGTAGTGTTATGCTCTCCATCTCACAGGTTCTCTCTTTAGATGTATCTCTTATTGGCTTCTTTCTTGGAGCCAATGTAGACATACCTCATGACTGAGAAGAGTCAGGAATTCCAGTAAAGTTAGCCAGCTGTGATTGAGATTGATGGGCTTTAATAATATTCTCATCCATGAAAACTACTGATAATGCTGATACTGACTGTGGATTGCAGATAGAGTTCTACATGGCTGTGAGCTAAAATATATCAAAAATGTTTACACCTTCATAAGAAACTTTATATCTGATGTGAGTGATGTATATTTGTTGTTAACATAGAGAAGGCCATGATTTCCAGCCATTCCTATTCCCAGAAAACAGCACCAATATCATCAGAATTTCCAAAATGGAAGACACAGCTAATGGATATTGTCATATAAGAAAATGCAATATACTTGTAACAGTAGCTTTTAAAATTATTGCTCATTGGTCCTGCACCTAGGGAGGAATAATCCCATGCACCAGTACAGGTTAGGGGTTGACCTGCTGGAAAGCAGCTCTGCAGAGAGACACCTGGGAGTCCTGGTGGACAACAAGTTGACCATGAGGCAGAAATGTACCCTTGTGGCCAAGAAGGCAAATAGTATCCTGGGGTGCATTAAAAAAGCGTGGCCCAGCAGGTCGAGGGAGATCATTCTCCCTCTTTACTCTGCCCTTGTGAGGCCACATCTGGAGTACTGTGTCCAGTTCTGGGCTCCCCAGTTCAAGAAAGAAAGGGAACTACTGGAGAGTCCAGTGGAGGGCTACAAAGATGATCAAGGGAATGGAGCACCTCTCTTATGGGGAAAGGCTGAGACACCTGGGTCTGTTTAGCCTGGAGAAGACAAGACTGAGAGGCGATCTTGTCAATGCTTATAAATATCTAAAGGGTGGGTGTCAAGAGGATGGGGCCAGGAACCTTTCTGTGGTGCCCAGTGACAAGACAAGGGGCAACGGGCACAAACTGGAAGACAGGAAATTCCATCTCAACATGAGGAAAAACTTCTTTGCTTTGAGGGTGACAGGCTGCCCAGAGAGGTGGTGGAGTCTTCTTCTCTGGAGATATTCAAAACCCGCCTGGAGCCATTCCTGTCCAACCTGCTGTAGGTGAACCTGCTTTGACAGGGGACCTGGACTAGTCGATCTCCAAGGGTCCCTTCCAGCCCCTACCATTCTGTGATTCTGTGATTCTGTGATTGATAGTGTTGGGTTTTTTTATTTCTTGAAGGTTGTAAGCAGGTGTTTGTTTCTTTTTTTCTTTGTTGTTGGCTGTTGGTTTTCAGGGGAGAGGGGTGTTGTGTTTTTTTAATTAATTTATTAATTTGTAGGCTGAATACAGGGAGATTTGGAATAAATCTGTGACCACAGTGGGTATTTTTCAAATTTCAGGGGAAGAAGTGGAATGAGAAGTGAACAAAGCATGTAGCTGCTTGTTCAAAGTATTCATAACTGAATGTGAAATAACATGAGCAAAGATATCTTTTGGCATCTCAGTTAATAGTTCAGACTGCACTAATATGACAATGTAATATATTGTCTTTGTACAATGTAAGTCTCTTAATGCGCAACTTCTGGTAATTAGATTATCAACATGTAGAAACACGAATGGTTTTCACCCAGCCTGGTAGATCTAAAAGCAAAACAAGTTTTTAAGAATTAATAGCAAAATTATCAACATAAAATTAAATTTTTATACTATTATGATGCTATTATGATGTATACAATGGCAGCATGCCTATCGATAAGCAACATAAATTTATCTGTCTCTGAATTGGACCGTGAATTTCATACGCACTGATTTCTTGGGAAAAATACATCTTACAGTCTGCAAGTTTTCTGCATGTTATGCTTTAGATATAAGAAATAAATTTTCTTATGTCATCCCATTCACTTCACAAAGCAAAGATAAACCTATGCCAGGCTGTGTTACCATGTTTCCCAGTGGTATGCACTACTTGCAGTATAAAGGATTATTTGCAAGTGAGCACAGGGTTAATCATGACCGAGTTATGGTGGGATCACTTAAGTTTCTGTCACATACCTGCCTGACAGTCCAAATGCATCAACCTAACCATCCCAACAGCAAGTTGGAATATTGTTGTTAAAACACCACTGAAAATTAGATACAGCTACTAAGATGTTGGGAGGTGATTTATTTCTCTTGTTTAACTTGATCATTGTTCACCATGGGTATACTCTAAATTGTGCAGCCTCCACCAATATTAAGAAAAACAATTTCTTGCTTCTGTTTTCAGTAGTCTTTTTTGGCAAAATACCTACTAAGTACTTTAAGCATATGCTGCAATTTTTTCTATTATCTATACATTAGAATATGTTAATATTTATTAATATTAATGTTAATTTTGACTATATTTTTCCAGAATTCCAATTTTTGCTTTCTAAAATAAATCAAGCAAGAATAGGTGGTGAGCTTTATGATGGGACATAGACTGCATCTCCTTTTTAATAGTCTGTTTTCAAAACTGTAGTTGCCCTTGCTAGGAATCAAATATTTTAGCAACATGAGAGAAACAAAGCTAAAACATAGTCATACAAGTTTCATAGCTATGTACACCATCTATTTGCTCTAGATAACTAATACCAAGTACTGGTAAATTAATGTATTTGAAGGGTTCCAGGGGAGAGAGGTTACTACTCTTTTGCTCTTTAATAGGACCACTTAAGCAAGCTGTTGAAAACCCAGTACAGATAATGGATTCTAATGTGACACAAGCTGAGAGGAAAGGAGTGTGCAATTTACACATTTTGCTCTAGTGGTAGTATTGATTCTGTCCTATAAACCAACTTGTCCCCACGTAAGACAAACAAAAATCGTTTGAACTGAAAGGCACCGACCTGTACAAAGCATCTGTTTTCTGGAGGAAAAAAAAAAGACAGAGAGAGAGAAAACAACCTAGAAAAGCAAGGAGGGACATAGCTTTCTTTTTGTTCTGATAATGGTCCCATCTGTGAAAATAAAAGGTGTGAAAATCATCAAAAGCATCCAAGAACTTTTGCAAGGTGGACAGAGAAATATGCTTTCGTTCTGATAACCTTGAACTTTCAGAAAGACATAGTAGAAAAGAAACTAAGTGGTGGGAAATATGAAAATAGTGAGAGGGCATTGGATGCATTTACAAGCACAGAGGCATATGTGTGAGAAATCTGTTCTGGATAGGGGTCTTATTTCTATTTTGAGCATCACTAGAGAAAGGCAAACCTTATTCTCAGCCATATTAATGTAAAATTTGTCAGCAAACTTGTCAAAATTAAATAAACAAAGGTGATGTAAAACTCTGATTTCTGGAAAACAGCAAGAAGAAATAATAAAACACTTCTAAGTGCCATAAAAATAAGAATAAGAAGAGAAGCAGCCTACACAGATTCATTAAGAACAAATCATGTCAAACCAATCTAATTTCTTTGCATGAAAAGTTAACAGGACTTGTGGATGAGGGGAAGTATGTCACACATGCTGACTTTAGTAAGGCTTTTGACATTGTTGCACATGACATTTTCATAAGTAAGCCATGGAAATACAAACTAGATGATACTACTGTTTGGTGAGCCTAACTGGTTGGAAAACCACACAGAGAATAATTATCAGTGGCTCACTGTCAAACTGGAGAGACTTATCAAATTGGGCTCTTCAGGAGCCTGTCTTTAATTTAATATGATTCAATATTTTCATTACAATGTTGGATGATAGCACAGAGAGTAAGCCTATTAAATCTACAGATGACACCAAACTGGGACAGATGCAAAGACATTGGAGGACAGGATTAGAATTTGAAATGGTCTTGTCAAATTGGAGAAAAGAAAAACATGTAAACCAATAAGGGCAAATGTAGAACTCTATACCTAGAAAAATAATCTCAACAAATCCATATTGGGGAACATCTGGATGAAAAGCAGTATTGTCTCTGTCAGACCTCTTTCTGTTTAAACAGGAAAACTGCCTTTCTCCGCGTACCCATGCTCTTTCCCACTTCAGTATCTATCCAACAAGACCAATCTGGCTTGCCCCAAACATCCACTATTCATTTCCTTCTCTTTGTCACAAAGTGGTTTGGAACAAGTTCCATGACCCAGAGACTTTCTCGTTTCTTCTTCTGTCTCATGTGCTATACTCCTTACCAAACAAGACTGCCTCTGAATACTCACAGAGTATTCCCTTGTTCCTGCAGTCTGATTCTCTTCTCCATTCAGTGCACTGGTATTCTCATCTTCCACCTCCTAGTTCTCATCAGCTTCTAAGATATATAAACAATAGCCCTCCTGCAAAGTATTTATTCTTCCTTTTCATCTTCTCTTTTCCTAATTCTCTCCTGCTTGACACTGGTTTCTGCATTTGTCTTGGTGAGCATATACATGAATCAGTTGTGCATCATGTAGATCTTTCTTGCTCCTGATCTTGCAATATAGTAGCATTACTCAAAGACCTATGCATTGGCTTTCAAAAAAAAAGGAGAGGGAACCCCCAAATTCCTACCTAGAAATTTTCAACTGAAAGCCTGGGGTTTGTATTAAGTTACTGGAATCCAGTGTTCATCTTGATAAGTAGATTGTTTCCTAACCAGAAATCCAAACCCTGAGAGATTTATATGGTCTTCAGTACCTCAGAGCAAGCACTCAGTTCTTCAGATGTTTGTTGAAGTCATATAATTGGAGCAGCTGTGTGTTTTGATAACAAGATCCAGAGGAAGGTAGAAAATTATTTTAAAGACCCGTATCTCCTAAGTTCCAAATAACCTACAGGCACAATCTGGATTTCCCATCAGCCAGTCATCTCCAACCCATCCCTTCCACTACATGAAACACTTATCTTCGATCCAGTTGTGAGGACAAATTTAAATGGTGTCCTAAGTCCCAGGTTTTGCAAGAAAAAGCTTACCCATTTGTGACTTTTCCATCAGCTAACCATTGGAGATCCACAAACCATTCTGCTCCCACTTAACAATGTGCCCAGAAACATTCGGGTCAGCCATTAGTCTTCAGGCTGCTGAGTCTGGATATGGGTCTGCAGCAGCCAACAAGATGAATTAAAGAAACGCAGAAGAGTAGAATTCCAAAGTTGCAGTTAAGCACCACGGATCTAAGACTGAAAAGCTGAAAATGAGCAATCAGTTTCATTTTGTAACCAAAAATCTGAAAAAGCTTTAGTGAGATGTAAAAAGAACAGTCTTTCTCAATAAAATGTACACAAAACTGTAAAGAAGTTGTGGATCAAGAACAGGGAGTCCAAAGGGAAGCAAGGGGAATGATCAGTGTTAGGAAATATGTAGGATGATACAAGTGAAGTTGTTCTTTGTAAAGAAGTGAAGATTGAGGAAGAATGTTTCTCTTTTATTTTGTGACCTTCTGTGAATATCAGCGTCTGCTCATGAATTAGCTCCTGAACCTTCACAACTGACACATACCAAGATAAATCCACTCCAAAAGGCAAGCCTTTGTGCATTTGTAAGCCTTACTGTATTGTAATATTGCTGTAGAACTTGAGTCCTATAGAGCAAACTTGTCATCATGAAATGCTTTTACTGTTTCTCTCTTCTTCTTCCAGGTCATTCTAAACACTTGTCATGTAGATTTCTAGGGGGAAAAAAATCTCAGTTTTGACTGAGAAATGTATAAATAACATCTCTTCCTCCTCACCACCAGACTCATCTGGCACAGTTTTGAAGCACTATATAATAACTTAAAAATAAGTAGAAGTTATACAGCCATATTTAAAACGTCTACTTGATTATCTGCTGGTAAATAGCAAGTTTAGATGCCTCTTTGACTCATTTTAGGATACTTTTCAAAAGCACTTGAGGCTACATATGATTATGAAACAACACTTTTCATCTTACAAATAGTTTTTAAGCCTATTTCTTCACAACCAAAAATAAAGAAATTATACCTTTTCCCTTTTCAGTGTATCCCACACTACTGTAATTGCCAATGTATCCCACACTATTGATTATAAAAGTGAGAGTATAAATCTCACTTAATACTCTGGTAGGGGAATGAATATGCAACCCCTTTGATTAAACGGAAGTGTCACATTAAGGAATCTATAAGCAATTTATCACAAACTTAAGACAGTGCTAATGCTAGCACAGGGCTTGACAGTCCCTGAGTCTGATCTTATTCCCTACCTTTTATTTTTACACTGACGGTAAATTTCATGTATGAATCAAATCACAAGGACTTAGCTGAGTTAAGAAGTTAAATAAAATTGAAAATACAATACAGAAATATAAAAATACACATAATGAGATTTGTTCAAGTAAAGGCTGCAGGATTAGTGATTTTAATTACAACATTTACAAATACTGATATTTTACAGGTCATAAATATGAAGAAGTGATTAAACTGTACATTTCTTCCATTAATATTTTTGTTGTATTGAAAACTAATGAAGAGTATAGATATTTTATCTGTCAGTAGTTTCTACTCGATAGTATAGATTAACAGTAATTGCCTGAGATTTTTAGTTCCAAAATAATTTATAAGGTTAATTCTTGATATTTTTATTATTTTTTCACTAGACACACTTGTACCTAATTTGTATGTAAAGTTGCTAAAGGGAAAACCTCCCACATCAACATCTTTAAGAAAAGTATTCTCTCTCAGATAACTCAGCTGGAAAGACTGAAATCTAACTGAATACCTCAACTAGCATGAACATGTTCATTTAAATCAGATACGAATTAGTATCTGTGTGTTCCTTCTATAAAATCAAAAGTGAAGTAGGATTATTACACTGCATAGGTGGAAACAAATTTGTTAAACATGAGGAGTTTTTAATGTTGAGGATAAAAAAAAGTATAGGACTACAAAGCAAGTTTGTACCAATTCTTAGTTAATTAAGATTCACTTCAGTTAGAATCTACAACTGACTGTTTTGGTTATATATCCCTTCATATTTTGTGAAACTGATGGACATCAGCTAATAATCATGTGTTAAAATCTGTACTTGGACACATTTTGGAATTCTAAGTTTTACTTCCTGATCGTTTTAGAAATTAAATTAAAATTATTTGTACAAGCTATGTCTCTGCAAAGATGTAGTATGCATGTTAAAAAATGAAAAGCATTGACAAAACAGGTGAAAACATGTTTTAATAAACGTATCTTGAAGACTGGTAAATGGTAGAAGATCTTGCCAATTATTGAAGGTTTTCAGGGAAGCTTTTTAAAACATAAAAGCCATATCAACCAATCATGCATGTTTCATGTAGACCTGGCTTTTACCACAAAAAATTTCAGTTCAGGGTGTTTGCTGCTAACAGACCATTTTCATAATAAATGACATATTCCTAAAGAAAGTAATGCATTTGAATTTTGCTGGCTTCTCAGACTCAAAAGTAACAAAAATAAAGCCAGAGGAGTACTGTGATGTTATAAATCATAGACAGCAGAAATAACCTTTCTATGGTGCCATCTACCTTGGATTCTCAAGATTATTATGAGCAACGTTAATTGATAATGTTGTGCATGATTTGCTATTTCTTTTTGTATTACAGGCAGCAGAGAGTAAGTACCCTAAAGGCATTCTAGAGTTTTGCTAGGGAAACAATAACAATGAAAGAAAAAGTGTGCATTAAAATTAAGTATGTTTTCTCTTTTTCTAGCTAGGGTCAAAAATATGCTTTAGAGTCAACATACCTACTGCTGCCCCTTGCCGTACAGAGCAGGCTTAGAGCACACAAACTTGACATATTTCAAATGAAACTAATTTGCAATATTCGCTCCAAGAATGTACCTAATATCCTCCAGCTGCCAATAGGCATCCAGTCCAGGAGACAGACTAGAACCAGTCTGAAGTAACCCTCCCCTCCCAAAAATATCCATATAACATGCACCCTGGTTTCTTGGCACTAATTGTTTCATACCGCAGGTCCATTCCTACTGTGGTGCACTGCTTCATAATATAGTCCTAGAGTCATCTATCATAAGTGGCAAAATTGCTTCACGCTATGGGATTTTGAAATCCAACTACCAAGTTCAAGACACCACAGACATCCCTATTACTGTAGCTCTCCCGTGCACCTGAAGCCTTTGAGACTCATATTGCTGGTGATTTTGTTCCCAGAGATGGACATATACAAACCCATCAAGTCCTGATGCCATGCGTTCATCATTATGTTTATGGTAAAACAGCTTCAGCAGAAGAGAACTTAATCTCCATTAGCCACTTATTTGCTGAGTAGTATACTCATATGAGAAAAATTTCAGTTTGGGTTCCTGCTTCAAATCAGGCAGAGTGATGGTTGAAAAACTAGGTCTTCCAGTACCTAGATGTATCTTTTAGGACACCCCACAAGCAAATTCTTCAGTATCAATTGTTATATTTGCTCTAGTCTGGTCAAAAACACAGACGAAAACAACGTGGGACAGCTCAGCTGTAAATGGAAACTGAGCTTGGACAAAATGGTGGTGTCTACTTCAAGAAGCCAGAATATGTTGACTGAGGTTACTTTAACAAAATAAAATATCCTACTTAGAATTTCTAACCAGATAAGTCATAAGATTGTTTCAATATTTGTATTATTTGCAATTTTCATTTTCTAACAACATTTTTGTCATTATCCTTGATTAGCCTTAACTAGGCAGACAGAAAAATATGTATTTTAAAAAGCAAACACTCTCCAGTGAAAGACAGAGGGAAAAGCAGCTGTGATCTTCTCTGGCTTGCTTAATGACACAGCAAATCAGTTGTGCAAGTGAGAATAGAGACCATATTTTCTGAGCCATAAGCCTGCAAATTTAATCAAAATGTTATTTTTATTCTCTATTCAAGTATAATTATCGTTGGCTATGGAAAAACACTTTACCAAAATAGTTTGGGAAGTAATCAGTAAGGAAGAAGAGAAACTTGTAGTTTGTTTCTGAATTAATAAAAGAAAAAGTTTAATATATATGCTTGGAAAATATCTAGCACAGTTAAACAACATCCATGTGAAATATATCCAACCGTCAAAAAATGAAGGCAATTAGCAGCAATTATATAGCTTCTTTCCCAAAACTATGTATTGTAAATCCTTTTAATCAGGGAAAGCACCAATAACATCAAGCCATTGTGTGTCTGAACAGGAAGCCTAGTATGTAAGAACACTTTGCTCTTAATTAACTTTTGGATACCACTTTCTGCAGATTACAATCGGCAGAGGTGCTGCATAGAGGAAACTATGTATTTTAGATTCCAATTAAAGGATTAATTGTATTTTTAAGTGCAATATGGTAATGAGAAGTAATGGTTGTTTGCTGGAGGTATACTGTACTTAATAAGTTAGTGGATTAAACAGTCCCTGCATTAAAAGGAATTATTGTATTTGTCATAAATACCTTTGAGGATAAATTTGCTTTCAACTGCTGGAGGAATTCTTTGATACAAAACATGAAGGATTACATGAAGGTGACAGGAGAGGTAGTCTGCATCTGTCAGGTGTGCTCCTGATCACAGGCCAAGAAAACTTATAAAGTAACCTGGGGCACATTACATTTTGAAACCGAGCCCTGTTATCAAAAATCAAAGAATCCGATGCAGTTGAATGTTTTGTATTTGGAAAGGAGAAGGGAAGAAGTAATGCATTTGGAATTTATTGTGTTTCTGTACTAGCTGCACTTTTTCTACTGGGCTCACTAACCCCTCAGTTAGAGGGCAACTGTGTTTATAACAATATCTGCTACTGTAATGTAAAAACAAAGCTGCAAAAGTTAAGTTCTCAGTTTTTTAACATAAGCCCCAAGCCATGACCACAAAGGGCAATTTAAGGGGGGGCTGGAGGGAACAAAAGACATCCCCCCCCCCCCAAAAAAAAAAGCCAAAAAAAACAACCAACAAAAAAAACCTGAAGGACCTATCCAGAGTGAATACTTTTCATCTGCTGCTTCAAGACTGGGTACTTTCGTATGAATTATTTTTCATGGGAATTTTGCAATAATCTGTTCTAACCCCACCCACCCTTTCATGTTGGATATGGTTGGTAATTGTGCAAGGGCATGGGTGGGGGGAAAATTGCTACTGCGATTTTGGAGTAATTTAGTTTCTAGAGACTGAAGGTTTTCATTTTTAGCAAATGTATAGTCTAGAGTAAGCCATTTCCTGTAACAGACGTAGACTTGATGTACCTCCTTTCAACTACACAGCAGGTACTGGGAGCTGAGTTTGCTTTAGAGGAGGGAGACTACAGGGTTAGAGGGGGGCTCAGCTTTGATTTGGTTGAGTGGGGATGACTGTGCGACAGGACAACCATATTATGTGACAAGCATGCACCCATACCAATATAATGCCAAGGAGAGGGAGAAGGGTATAAACAAACATTAAAAGGTCCCATAAGGAGGAAGAAAAACAACAGGATTCTGTTGTAAACTGTGATTAAGTTTGGAACCCCAGAGAAGGAAATGTAAAAGAGCATAATGCAAGAGAAAAGATACTTAGATACCACTAGAAGAATAAAAAAATGTTATTTGCAGTTATATAAAACAGATGCAAACAGACTTGTGAACAAAATTATTTGACTTAATTTAGGTTTAAATACCGGTGTACCACCGGTTGCAGCGTCAGCTTTCAAAACAACTTTTCAGTGCTCCTCTAGACATTGAAAGTCGCTGAGACCCTCAGCTTCTTAAAGTGTTGCAGGATGAGAGAAATTAAGGAGGAATGCTACTGGAGAGAGTACAGGTTTAGAAGAGCAGCTCTGATCCCACGACCCTCCACCTGAAAAATATGTCTCCTCCATAGACCTGAGACACTTCCTTTCCTGTTTCAAGAGATCCTTCAGCCCTCACCCTTCATGGCAGATGCCTTTTTCAGTAAAAAGCTTAAACTTCCTTCAAGTATGATTAGACTTGAAAAACATCAGGAAAGCTACAGTTTTCTTTATTTGTTTATTTATTTGATGAGACTTAAGGTCTTTTCAGGCTGAAATTAGCTTGTCAAAGAAAACAATCTGAGGCCCAACCAGAAAGTTTAATAGCTCTTGATGAATGAAGTTATTCCATAATTTTTTTCAAAAGTTCTAGATCATTGTTAGATGGAAGGATACAAGATCATGCAAGTATTTTTTTCCTTGTCAGCTTCTCCCAGGATTTTTCCTATGAAGTTGAAAAAAAAAAATTAAAGTGTAAAAATTCTATTTTGTTACAATACCAAAAGTTCTACAGATGTTTCTTTTAAAAATAAACACATAAAATACTACCATGGTCCAAGATGTAATTTATGTATTGTTGTTGTCTCACATGGAAATTACTAGAATTGTGGTTTCATAAGGTATGATGTTAATTAAAAGTATTAAGCATATGAAGGTCACCAGAACCAAACCCTTAAAAATTCTAATGGAAAAGAAGCTAAAGTGACAACAAGTCAGTCTAATATACACTAAGTGTGAATCAGAGCTTATGACTGTATGCTTTAATAAATGTGGGCATAGATAACACATTGATATTGAAAGATCTAAGAAATAGAATTTGTTTTCTGAACAGTTTAGAAATAAACCATGTGGCAGGGTAAGTGTTAAGTCTGTTCCTCAGTCTGATTATCATTTGTCATCTGAAACTTTTAGGAAAGGAAAGAAAGTCTAAGGCAATCAAAAGAAAGGGCCAAAACAATTTATATTGACAGTCAAGGTCAGCCTGCCAGTGCAAGTCAATTTTTCCGACTCTTACGCCAGTGAGTCAAATAAAGAGAAGTGAGTCTGCTAAGATGGTTACTCCTGAACCCAATTAAAGACAATTCTGAGGTTCTTTCAACTTATCCCATTATAACCTTCAGTAAACCACCACCTAATTTTTTTATTATAATTATTTGTGTAAATGCTAGCTCATAGACAATTAGTGTTCTCTGTAGGAACTCACATGAAATATTGCATTGACTTTGTAGAAAAGCATTGCATGAAAGTTAAATGGCTTTAGGAATAAAGGAACTTTAAATAGTATGGTTTTCTGAATCAATTCAGCAAGCCATAAAATCCCAACTAGCTAGTTTTGAAAAGAGCATGTCTGGCTTGTGAATTTTAGTGGCTTGAAAGTGGAGCTAGTGGTAAATCTGATTATACTGAAAACTTATTTGCAGTCTTTGAAATTAAATAATTGCATTGGTCTGCAAAGTTGGGGCTGGTCTTTTACAGTTTCAGCACGAAAATACATTTATCTGTTTCAAATTCTTCTTCATGTTCTCCCTAGTAATCACAATTCCTTCTGTGCATCAGCTGGATTGATTCACAGTTCTAAGTTTTAGGATATTTGTTTTCTCCTTTGTATTTACACGGTATGTGGGAGATTCCTCAGGATTTTCTAAAGGTTTTGCACTACAAGCAGGAAACACTTTCCGTTAGCCCATCTATATATTCACACCTCTTCTTCATTGGACATCAAACATTTCTAATTATTCATCTTCATTAAGACTGCTGACTGATTTGGAGATAATCCCCTGAACAAGTCACAGTTCAGGAAATTATTTACCTTTTCATCTTAGTTCATCTAAAGCTTTATAGAGACAAATCAGTTCTGATACCAGAGATACAGAGGAATGACCTCCCAAAGGAGATTTACTCATTTTGGACTATAACCTGTCTCTGACAATGATAAACCAGACAACAGAGATATTCCCATAATCTGTGGTTTAGGGTATGGAAATCAGATGTCCATACTTATCCTTCTGCGAATGACCAAAAGATCCCTGAATTCTCTGTTGAAGTTGTTTTTAAGGACAGGCCTCAACATTGACATCTTCTTTTCATGTAATAGTTGGTTCAATCTAAGAAATAGATAGCTCACATTGGTAGCTTTATGTTTAAAATCCAAGTTCCTTTTGAACTCTTTGACGAATTCCAAATATCCTAGTAATGATTTATTATTCATAAAACTAGTTTGCTCTAAAAACTCTTTCACCAGCTTTTCATTCTGACATTT
>VFFE01009111.1:2652266-2758933 GCA_008921705.1 Burhinus oedicnemus
AAAAAAAAAAAAAAAAAAAAAAAAAAAGAAAAGGCTTGAATAAGGCTTGGATATAGGTGTTCTGATTTCTGCTGGGAAAGAGTTAATTTTCTTTCTAGTGATTGCCTTGGAAGGAATGTTAATGATGCCTGTTGTTTTTAGTTGTTGTTAAGTGATGTTTATGCTCTTCAAGGACTTTTTTCAGCTTCCCATAGAAGCATAGACAGAACGATGGAATGGCCAATGAAATAATCCATATCATAGACATCATGCTTAGTATATAAATGGGGGTTAGCTGAGGGGCAGGAATCCGTGATCACTGCTCGGGATGGTGCCAATTCACCGGGCAGTGAGACTGACCCACGTCATTATTATTATTGTTATTTTTCCTTTTCTGTTATTGTTTTTATTAAACTGTCTTTATCTCAGTCCATGACGGTTTTTTCTCCCTTTCCCCTCCTTTTTTTTCCCTCTTCTCCCCACTCTTCTGGGGGAAGGGGGGAGGGGAGGAGAGTGAGAAAGCAGGTGTGTGATTCCAGTTGCCGGCTGAAGTTAAACCACGACAACAGGAAATTCCCTGAACTCCATCTTAGTGAATGTCAATGCAGATAACTTACTTAACTTCTATGCTGTAGTCTTATTTTCCTAGAGAAAGTCAGAGCTCAGTCCAAGTAATTTTCTGCCTCTTCAGTTCAACAGGCCTTAAGGACATTATGTCAAGTCAATACTGATACAATTGTAAACCTTGGAATTCTTCTCTATACTACCATATTCCAGATCGGTGGAAACATATTTTTCCCATTAATTCTCCCATATCATTACTTAGAGGATCATCTGTTCTCATGCATATCTTAGCACTGTAGCAAATAGCATGAATCTGATTCAGACTATAACATGCAGCCTACATTCAGTTTAAAATGTAAATATTTAGAATTGTGACATTAATTTCACCTCGAGTGAGCTCTCTGTGGACAAGCACTGGCAAAGAAAATAACAGTTAGGACTTGCAGTTTGACCGTGGCTCTTCAAGATGTGAAGACGGCACAGATTACACAGCACACTGGTACGAACTAGGAATCTGTCTCTGGCATTGGGGGACAGCGGGGGCTGGTGAAGCTAGAGAGTGGACAATGCGTAGCCCTGGCTATGGCAATAACAGGTGTGGTAACTTGGTAGACTTAAAGATCAAAGTGCAGCCATACAGATTCTTCTGCTCAAAGTGAATATTTATTGTTTCAAGGATTCTTGTGTATCAAGAATGCCGAGTGGAGGTGCTTAACTTAGAGTTTTTCACAGGTCTTCGTCTCCAGTTGATGAGTCAAACCCAAGCCACATCTATAAATACCGGAGCTCTAACTGGCCAGTAAGGTAGAGAATAATATCAAGTAAGAGGCAGTTCTCAAGAAAAAATGCATGCATTGATGTAATAATTTAAATCTGGCATTCCCTTTACAACTAAGGCTGAAGGGGAAAATCCAAACAAGCTACTAATTTGTCTGTTGCAAAATACTGCTATGAACAGTGACAGTGCTGATGAAAAATGATCACATATACACACATTTGTAAGAACAGCTTATATTTATGTATTTTATGTATGATAGTTATAAACATTAGTACCAGCGTAATAAGGTTATTACAGAAGGCCTTAAAATGTCCCCTTTCCTCCAGTGGAGGACTTCATACCAAGGCCGCTATTTTTCCAAATATTAAAAAGAATTCTCTTATACCAAAAAGCAGAGAAGCTGAAAGTCCGTGATGCTGGCACATAATTTGAAAAGGAGTTAACAAGACTCAAAAGAATTCTAATAACCAGCCACAGAAAAAGCCACAGTAGGATATAGAGGTGTTTTTTGAAACAGGTATATTTTCTGAGTTCTTGCACCCTGTTGCCTGTGCTGCTCTGATCTCCCTGGTATGTATTCTGATAGTTTATATCACATAGACACTGGCAAAATTTTAAAATAGTGCTTATTTAATAGCAGCTATTCAGTGTTTTGTTTTGCCCGCCCATTGTTTAAGGCATACCTCTCATCATATTTAGAGTCTTTAATTGAAATTAAAGTCTTTTAACAGTGAGAGAGAGTAATATCAGCCTGGGGTTGAACTTTTCCTGACTGAAGTCCCCCTGACTTGTTTTGCTTGTCCATACCGCTAAATGGGTGTGATATAAAATCATAGAATCACGCAGGTTGGAAGAGACCTTTAAGATCATCAAGTCCAACCATAAACCTAACACTGCCAAGTCCACCACTAAACCATGTCCCAAAGCATCATGTCTACCTGTCTTTTAAATAACTCCAGGGATGGCAATTCCACCACTTTCCTGGGCAGCCTGTTCCAACGTTCGATGACCCTTTCAGTGAAGAAATTTTTCCTAATATCCAATCTAAACCTCCGCTGGTGCAACTTGAGGCCGTTTCCTCTCATCCTATCGCTTGTTACTTGGGACAAGAGATCGACCCCTGCCTCTCTACAGCCTCCTTTCAGGTAGTTGTAGAGAGCAATAAGGTCTCCCCTCAGCCTCCTTTTCTCCAGGCTAAACAACTCCAGTTCCCTCAGCCGCCCCTCATAAGACTTGTGTTCTAGGCCCTTCACCAGCTTCGTTGCCCTTCTCTGGACACGGTCCAGCACCTTAGCATCTTAGAGGACATACAGAAAGGTTGACCACCAACCTCACAGGGTAGTACACAAGACTGTTTTGCACGGTTGGATAGTGCAATTGCTGTGTGTCAGCAACTAAGAGTTTTGGTGTTATTTTATAATACAGTGAATCACTTTACTATCATGGCACTGCAAACTGATCACAGCATTGGCACCTGTCACTAATGGCCATTGAAACAGTTATACTGAAGTGACAGATGCACCGATCAGACGTGGTTCAGAAGGAGGACATGCAACTACCTAAGCAACACTTAGACATTGAAATAGACTGTGAGAAGGTGAAGCGTGAATATTCAAAATGGTGAAGGCTAAAGCAGAAGGTGCTGAAGTACTGGTGGTGCTGTGTCTGCAGAAAAGGTGATTTTTGTGCTTAAGCCAGTACAGCCATCTGCATGCTCACCAACGCCGATTCATCACGGTTACAATCCAGACTCCAGTTCATCCGTATTTTTTTCGCCCACAATTGCATTTCGCAAATGAAGGGGGGAGGGGGCTTAAAAATGAACCAAACCCCCCAATACCTGCTACTCTATTTTCAAAATAAACTGTCCAATAATTAATCTTGAAGGGATGATTTCCTTAACAATACCTACTTGCAATTTGTTAAAAAGATGTGAATAATTAAGATGACAATGAAAAATTTTGCTTCTAGACAAATTAAATGTTTTGTTTGAGCCAAAACATACATATTACTTCCCATCTTTATGTTCCCGTGAGAAAAATGAGAGAAAATCATTTCAGGTTGGTCCAAAATTGATTTTTTCCACAATTTTTCAGGTCAGCCAATGAAGTGAAAAATCAATTCTTCACACAGCTTTAACTCAAGCCCTTCTTGAATATAGAATTATTACTTTCCTCATGAGCATTTTCCATGGCATTCCTCACCACATAAATTAATTTATCTTAATTTGGCATAGATTAATGAATTTGTCTTCACAATACTTTTGTAAAAGAACTGGGATTGCTAGTTTGATTTCACACAAGAGAAGTTGAGCTATAGTTAGAGAGCAAAAATTGCACTTTTTGGTGCCCCCCACAACTACAATCTAATTTAGCAGAGTAGTTAGCTGTTTCATAAGATACAGAACTCAGAGTATAGGCGATCTAAATGGTCAAAGCACACTTCCCACTGACATCAGCTTCCTCTATGCTTCCATAGTGCCTTTGTAAACAAAATTGCAGGGTTTCCTCTTGGACACCAGAGACAGGAATACAATTAGTGATTAGCTGTGAAAAATTTACTTTAAAGGACGATCACACAGGAACCCGTTCAGCAGCACAACAGAGTTAGAAATAATAATAATAAGATAAAACTTAAGGAAGGATTCTTAATAATAGTAAGATAAAATAACATATTTCCCTCTAACAGTAAAACATCCATACAGTGTTGGACTCTCCCATGTTCCATTAGAAAGTGAGGCTACAATACTCTACTACAGCACTCTGCTACAAGCCATCAAAAGCTGCTGCCAGAACTAAAAGACTACACAACGGGGAATACAGAATAAGACCATGCATCTTTAGATCTCGAAGTCTACAGCGATAAGGATCAATAACATGTTTGAAATCCTATCTGCACCCAGATACAACTGTGACGTTCCACTGACAGTAACACAGATTCAATGAAATACCAAAAATGGCCTATGTTGTTCATCTCCATTCATATTTTTTAAACAATACCATGGCGTATTACTTGAGATACAAAACAGCAACCCACTTAAATTCATATGGGTAAAAATCCTGTATCTTTGTAACACACCATTAAAGTGAAACTAAACTTTGTGATTTGTCTGCCTGAACATCTTCCTTAAGTCTCATTACAGGGCAAAGTAAAGTGATTTTTATTTCTCAGATGTGATTAAACTCACATTCATGTGCCAATTGAGGTTTAGAATCTTTTATTGGGAAAAAATATAGACTTCAGAGCTAGCAGTCTAGCGCTACAGTATGACACTCTGTGAGACCATTAAATCTAATCCTTCCTTCAGACTCACTCCAGGGGTGATTTCAATTAAATTTGTTCAAAATGTATCAGTTTCCTGCATGTAGACATAAATGATTCAAGTGCACTTGCATATTCACTGAGCAGAATGTGTTGAAGGGTACATATTATTGTTATAACTTTTCACAGTTTTTTAACAAATTTACCTAATAGGAGCTTCTATTATTCAAAACTCTTGTCCTCTGCATTAAATGCTCTTGGTGTTCATTTGGAAATAAAATCTATTTTTCTATGCAAATTTTCAAAATATTCCTTTTCCATCAAAACTACCCTTTTCTTTGGCATGCTGGTACAGCTATTTCCTAGAGGAAACATAATGGCATTTAGCTTACTAATGACTCCAAAAGCCATTTTCTTTCTGCTGCTATGGAACACGATATTGTTGATTCTGACATAGATTTCAGGAAACGTGACGGAGTCTGTGTATGGAATTCATCATCATTTCTTCTTTTGCTCAATTATCATCATGGGAGGTGTGCTTTTACTCTAAACAAATACATCAGTGGTGAGAAGACAAACAAATGGCACAAGCATCTCAGAGATAACATTAGACAAGAGGGTAAGCACTTAGTTCACAATAAATGTGTTTGCTCTTATCTATCTACAAGAACCTATTAGACATCTTTGTGTCCTGAAGAATTTATCTGCAGGAACCCATTGGGCAGCGTCTTTGCTTCTAAATGTGTATCTATACCTGAAATTACTGCTTCTGTACTTACCTATATGCCTGTTTAGGGATGACCACTTCATGTATTTCATACTTACAAGTCTTTCAAAGATTGTGTTAAATCGACCTTTGGTTTGGTAGCTTCTCATGTCTGCCAAATGGAAAAAGCAGAAAGGAAACTAAGTAATTATTATGTGTAATTTTCTGAGTCAATAGCTTCTGCAGATTATGTAAGTTAACTGTGTTAACAGGAAGGGGGAAAAGGCCATCAAGTTGGTAGAAAATACATGTTCCTTCCAAAATATATTTGAGAATCTTTGGAGGTAGCTAAAGGCTCAGTTGTTAGCAAGCTGTAAGGATTAAACATTACATTGTACTCATCACCTGCTGGATTCTGCAACTCCTCCTCCTCCAGAATAGCACTTACTCAATGGCTAACCAACCCACTTCAATAAGACTGCTTATTAAATAAACTATCATTCAGACTGAGTAGGAGTGGCAGACCGGATTAGCATAGTAAGCATTTTGTTTGAATTAACTGCTATAATTCAATCTTTTTATGCTTTTGTTCTGATTTCTTTTCATCATTATAAACTCAGGGAGAACACAGAGCCTTTCTTACATTGTGCTGTATAGCTTTCTTTCAAATAAACTTAAACTGTATTTTAAAGATGACATCAGATGTCATCTTCTGCTTCATCACAAAATGTATGAGCCATAAACCACTATGCATGATCTGACTAGCTAAAGCTGACTTCTTGGGGACACCTTCTCTACTCCCTCCACCAGGGAGCAGGGCAGGACAGTAGCTTCAGATACTTAAGTGGTTCCTCCTTAATGTTGCCAGGACAGTCACAGAAAATTAGCCTGCATTCATCTATCAACCTACCCTGAAAGTCATAGTCACTCAAAAAAACCTGAAAGAGCAGCATTAATAGAAACAATAAAATTCAAGGTAGCATACACCAAGGTTAAGAAGTAGAAACCACCACTTTGCTCTGTTGTCTAGAAACTAGAACTTCTACACTATTCAATTCACTGCATCATTTTACTTATTTCATGCAGTAATTCCTGCAAAAGACTAATGATGTTAATTCTCTAGCTTTTAGTCTGCAGCAGATACAGCTACAGTTGTTTATTTTCATTAATTTGGTCTTGGCTGGCATTATAGAAAAAACTCAGCTCTACACAATTTGTTTGTGCAGTGACTAGCACCAGGGAGTGCTGGCCTATGACTTGAGCTTCTAAGAATGACAGTAATGAAGATGATTCCCAAAGGAAGATCTCCTTGGCAACTTTCAGATCTAAGACAATAAATTTTTCTACCTTCTTTGGAGATAGAAACCATAGAGAAAATGGGTGGTGCAACTGCTGCACATTTTTTATGTATAGCTGAGAAGTTTCCTGGAATAAGCCCAGAGAAATATTTCATGGCCTGATCATTAGTTATATAAAATAAGCTAGTGCATTAAATAAATGCTTTTTGGTCTCTACCTAAATCACATTCTAAACCATCTGAATTTTAAACCTCATGATTTTTTTTACAATTTAAAACTATTTTTAATAGTTTGGATTAAATGAGCCGTTAATATTTTTAACCTCTACTTTTTTCAACTAGACACTCAAACTAAGGTATCTGAGGCAGCCATTAATTTGCTCATTTAGGCTCTTTATCTATTCATTATGGCCCTAGTTTCATGATTTATGACAAAAATAGCTTGATAAAAACCAGGACTTCAGAACAAAAGTACTTAACCTGAAACTGGGAGAAAGCTTTGTCTGTGTAAAATAAGAAAATTCTGTCATCTTAACTATTTAAGAAAATAATTTAAAAAGTGAACATTAACATGAGAAAGTAGTTTAAACATTTTACAGAAAAAAGTGATTTCTAAAATTTTGGGCAAGTGTTTTTCATTAACAATGGAAATAAAATTCTAGCCATTTTTAACTTATGCGTTCCAAAGAAATCGTGTGTTTGAACCTATAAGAAGCAGAATTTTGTTTTCAGGTCATATTTGCAAAATGTATGAGGTTTAAAACCCCACAGTGTATTAACATCTGAGAGGTGCTTTGTGTTGTCACAAGATGTAAGACACATATGAGAGCCCTGTGTTAACTCTCCTGTGCTTCTGTGCACTGAAGCTAAACAAATTAGGTATTTCACGGGGTAGATTAGTAGAGCCCTTGATTTTAATACCTTAGTATATAAATGCTAATACTGGAACTCTTAAATAAGGTAAGCAGGAGGAGAAATAAATCTTAAAGGGAAAAACAGTTGTCTCTGCAACCCTGCAGGCAAACCCCTCTGCAATTTCAATATGTTAATTTACCCTTTTTTTCTGGTAAGTGAGGAAAGTAATTCAAATGCTTTAGCAAGAAAATAATTTAAGATAATCAATCCAAGACAAAAAGTGAAACAAAAAAAACCCCACAACCAACCCTATTTTATCCTGATGCATTTATATGGTTTCATAAATGTACCTGGGCCTTCATAAAGCATTGAGAATAGGTCCATGCCTAGGAGAGTTCACAGCTAATGCTAACAGTTTACACATCCACTTACTGTTAGACATGCTGAAACACATCCTGCCATAACATAACTCCATCTGTATCACTCCTCCTTCCTAACAGCCCACTTTAAAGAATCACATTTTAAGGCTGGTGTAATGTAGTGTGATTCGTTCCCCTGCACGGCAAATCGAGAAGATTGAACAGTAATGGAAAAAGGATGAAATTCAAATGCTCATAGGGCATGAACCTCACTCTTAGGGTCTAATAAGAATATGTGCTACAGACAAAGGAGCTATCAAGTTCTAAGCAAGCAAGGAAGAAGATGACCAGAGTTTGTTAACCCATCACAACATGACTCTGATCTACCAAAGCACTGTGGGGAAAAAAAAACAAGGAAAAAAAGTAGATGCATTCTGGGACAGGTGGACATTAATGTCTTTCTACATGGCACTATGGAGAACTCATCTGAAATGCTGTTATCTATTCACACTATGCACATTCAGAAGCGCCAAATTCAAGCCAGAACACATAATGAACAATGATGAGGACAATCAAACCGTATATTGTAGCAGAAAACCAAGAGAGCTGGGGCTATTGTCCTACCAAAGGAAGGGCTGAACAGACAACGAGGTAGCTCAGAAGACTACTACCAAGTAGTAGAAATTTAGATGAGGAAAGACTGGCAGGACAAAAAAACGACCAAAGGTAATAACTGCTTATGAAAAAAATGTGGGCTGAAATTATCAGATAGTGCTTTGCAGTCAAAGAAGTGAGGTTCTGAAAAAGTCTTCCAATGATAGAGAAGACCTAAACAAACCCTGGCCAGCTGTAAGACCTGCAGATTGTAACTGCTTTAACCATGGTAGAAGAAAGCTTTCTCCTTTCCTCTGTGACATTTGGGATTGAAAGGCAAAGTTTTCCACCTCAAAGTTTTAATTTGTATGACAAAGGCTATTAAAACTACATGTACGAAAAGTTAATGTCCTGATTTTGCAAAACTGCTTCTAATACAGATGTTTCCCACAGGAAAGTCCAGCTTCATGGCTGTACCATGGCACGAGGAACTTTTGGCCAAAGTTATGGGAGCATATCACTATTCATATACAATGCTACAAGAAACTCAATCCCCATTCCAAATAAATTAGACGTGTTTTTTTCTTGTCTCATCTAAACTTTCTGTGACAGTAGGTCTCAGAAATTTTATCTACCTTCAGTACTTGAAAAGGCTGAAAATTTGGTGACCCTGTTGAAATTCAAATGTGGAGATTTCAGGCATTTAAATTACAGTTCTGCAGAAGCACAGGGTTTTGTAAAGAACGATAATTTTCCATTGCCTTTGGCACACAAAATACAACAGCAAGTCTTAGAAAAAAAAAAAAAGAAATGTTAGTGAAATCCATATAAAATCTCAATGGTTTCATTACAAGAACAATTTTAGACCATGGGAGGTCAAAAATCAGACATATGTTGAGTCTAAAAATTTTTTTCAGTCTCACAGGTGATCAGTGAGAGTTGAGAAGTCTTCATACTCCATTGAAGATGCATCTGACATTACAATGTTACTGGTGATGTCAAACATAGGCCCCTCTGGTTTGTTTTTCCTGTCAGTTCATGCACAGGAGCCAGACAATTTAACCACTCAGGGGACAAGCTTGGCAGATGAAGAACACAGATGCCAATTTATAGATTTTACTTTTCCAGCAGTGGCATCTGAGTCTGGTTGGCCTTTGACCGATTTTTATTGCAAACTTTGTCAAGCTGCTATGTAGTTAGTCTGTTACAGGGGTACCTTGTCCTTCTGGAAGAAGTTCCTTCAAAACCATTTCTAATTATGAAGAATCCACATACTTTTTAAATATGATTCATGTTATGCAACATGTGTAGCTACTGTTTTGTTCAGAAGTGGAAGGTGGGAATCATTGCATACAAAGTAGATATCATAAAATACAATCATTAAAAGAATAGATGATTATTGTTCAGGTGAAAATAAGACAAGTTTGATGTTTTGTATGATACCAGCTTCTGCCTATCCATTGTAATCTCTTGGTTTTGGCATTCATTTAATAGATTTGAGGTTAAAAAAAAGACAAAACCCAAGCATATTCAAGAATTAGTGAGCTTTCCTTTCATGAATCTGTCCTTTGCCTCTTCTCTGTTTTATGTAAGTGAGGAGGTTTTGTGCATCTGTTATTGTTCCACCCACACAGCCACCATGATGTGATATTTCTGCAAGCTGAAAACAAACTCCTTCAGCTCTCCAAATCATTAATAAAGCCTTTATTACTACTTGAGCCAACAGGAGAAATAAAGACACTTGAAGGGAAGGCCTGAATACAGACTTTATACTACTGCATGAAATTCCCAAGTAAGCATAAGTATGGCTAGAACTCAGTGTCCTGGGTAGACCGCTGGTTCGCCTGAGACTGAATCTTACTGGTGAGCTGAAAGAGAATGCTGAACCATTGCTGGCACTGCCTGCGTGACAAAGGCTGATCGGAACAGGTAACTACATGCCTGGTACTACAAGTGTTATGCTTCACGTACTGAAGGAGGGGTTCAAAAAATGTCCAGCCTTTAATAAATGGTACGGCTATATCCAACTGTGCATTATTAAAGAGAGCCTGGAATGCTTTTACCAGCCTACAGTTACTACCACAGAGCATTTACAAGGTAAATGCTCTGATATATCTAAAGCTGGAGTAGATGTACATACATTTGTCTACATTACCAGGGTAAGGTTTTATTCTAGAGCTCTGTTTTTGTTTAAGTGAAGTAGTATTTCTTTGAATCACTGCCTAATCATGTATTAGTAACTCCATTTATAGTATATTATAGTTTATTTATAGTACTTTTACAAGTACAACAGTCAAACATCTTTTGTTCTTTCTACCTTAAGATACTCTGAGGTATATGATTAATAGAAAAAGAAATTCTCTACCTCTTCAGACACCCCTAAAACAGAACTTGGCACACAATTTCTATCAGTTACAGCAGCAACACTGAGACAAGCACGTGTCTTTTTCCATATAGAAATTACAATCATGTCATATAGACTTCAAAATAAATTTACTTTAAAATTTTTTCTCCTATTTATTTGGATATAAATATACATTAATAATCTTTTCTTCCTTTCTGAATTTTAAGTATCTTTAAAAATATTTGGTTTTATTAAAATATAATCTTCTAGATCACATTCCTTTTTTCTGTTCTTATGATGTTTACTTAGGCTCATGCTTTCATCATAACCTAATCTGTCATATTTCAGCTGCTTTTGCTTGTCATTCAGTCTTCTCCATTGTCCTGTCAGAATTTAGAACAACTGAAATAAAGCACCATTGATAATATTTTTCATGCTAAAGTGTTCATTTTAAATATTTGTGGCAGTATCACACATTAATTCTATGTATAATTGTCATACAGATTATAAAATTGCTTCAGTAAACCAAAGATTATGTGGTCTATATTGCCTGTTATATCCAAGTGTCTGAGAACTCAGCTGAACCATTCTTAGTTTTGAAATTAAAGAGAATGCAATTGTTTTCTTATTCATTTGTTTGGTCTAAAACTTACCACTGTGTGGTTTTAAATATATTGGGAAGTAACAAGGTCAGCAGCTCTACCAGCCCAATAACTCTAGGTCATTCTGTTACTGTTGGGAATGCTGTTTTAACTCTCCGTGACCTTTATAGCTTAAGTTTTTTGCAGACATTAGCAAATTAAACTTTGTAATGCATCAGTAATGTTGTTATTTTTAAAAAAAGAAGAAAATGAGGCTCAGTTAAGTTAAACAATTTATTTGAGTTTGAGCAACTTTCCATCAGGATCCAGAATACAGCTTCTCACTAGTACTGTGCTTTGACTAGAAGACACCTTCCCGCAGTGATGAATGAAAGTGAACCGTGAAGAAGATGGATGACAAATGCTTACTTCATACTTAAAAAGTATACAAGTAGAAATTGTCTGTTCTGAAGAGAAATATTCAAATAATACACCACCTCAAATATGAATCATTCAGTTACACATTAAAAGCTGATGAGCTCTTAAGGATAGTGTATATTTCCCCAACTGTTTTGGACACCAGGCATCCTGCCCTACTTGGCACCTTTCAGCATAATACAGAGCAACATCAGATGAGCGGGATGAAAAAAATTTATTTTAAATTCTCTTATCTACTCAGACTGCCATAGAAAGATCAACACATTATAAATCATCTTATAACAAACAATGAGACAAATACTCAAATGCAACAAATATATTTGTTGGTACTTTGTGATGGAAACAGATACACATTCTTAATTCCCGTTTCCTAATGGTATGTGATTGGTAGGAGACAAAATCAACGATGGAAGATACTGGTCTCATCCCACTAGTGAATTTCAGCCATATGCAAGCCTAGTTCTGCTGGCTGGAAAGAGACTCAAGGCCACAATATAGCATAGTGCCTGCATATGTAAGGCCACGGTGATAGCTGCGAAGACAGGATTAGTTGTCTGTGCAAAAAGTGTATCTCAAGCTATGTGTTCTCTAGATTTCCCTAAAATTGTGCTTTGATCATCAAGTGCAGCTCTTTGATAGCTTACTGAGACACTGCCGCTTCACAATGACATATGCAATCCTCCACCTCCAACAGCTTCTCAAAGAAATGCAGAACCAGACTTACTGTATTGTAAGTAGTTTGGGTTTGTTAGTGGTTTGGAGTTGGGAGGGGGTTCTGTCTAGAACTCTATCTACTGCTTTGAAAATGTACTCATAAAAAGGGTTTATCATGCTCAGTCTGATATTCTCCAGAAGCCTGTGGAGTGCTGCTATGCACTAGGACCAATTTGTGTCACATGGAATTGCAATGAAGCAGGTGCACGTGTGGCATGTTCACATGAGAAGTCTACTGGTGTGAGCGATTCCCTACGACTGCCACCAGTGCTTTGCACTTGCCATGACACAGAGAGGTTCCTTGACCCAAACTTTTCTCACAGATGTATTTTCTCCCTCTGTCTAGCTTTCTCTTTCCTTCTTTCTCCTTCCTCTATGTTTGGTTCTGATGGACAAAAGAAAAACATGTATTTCCAGGCAACTTGCTATATTTACAATCAAGTGACATGGCAGCCAGACCATTACTTATCAACTCTCCATTAAACTTTAATAGATTAATCATCAATTATTGAGGAATTAATGTTCAGATCCAGCTGTGCTGTCCCAGTTCAGTTCACAAGTGCCAACAAAGATACTTTATGGCCTATGCTGTTGAGCATTCAGATTCTCAATCACCTCTTACTCTCACATCTCAGCTTTCTGAAGCAGAAAAAAGAGATATTTTTTTTTTTTTAAAGTGAGTATGCAGACAGAATGAGATAAAAGCAGAAATCTGAGCTGAAGAATAATTTTCCAGTGCTTGGGAATATTCTGATACTTGAGCATTGTGAATAAACATCTTAAATTAAAAACCAAAAAAGCCCACCATTTGAAGAGCAGATTTTTAAGATAGGTATATAATGCTAATCTGAAACATGTTATCCACAGATCCCATAACATGAACAAATGGATATCAGCCACATAATGGTAACAAAAAGTGACAGTGACTTATTAGTATACAATGAAAGTAAAACTACCATTCTAAACATAGCTGAGCTTTGGACCTGAAACCAAAGCAGCCGTTATAATAGCAGATACACATTTTTAAAAGCCCCTGAAACACACAGAGGGATACTAATAAGAGTAGCAGATGATTTGGAGGTGGACTGATACTTTTCCCATTAGGAATGTAAACCCAAATTCTGCGCTGTACTTATATATTGTCAGCTATAAGTACTGAAGCACAGGTCAAGAGATAATGAAACTTGAACTGAAGGAATTGGTACTTACGCATGCCTTATTTTGGAGATCACTGTACATATGCCATAAAGACAGGCTCTGTCAGGCAATCTTTCCCTTCCCCTACCCCTGCCAATATCAGTCTACCTGTCAATCCACCTACCTATTAGTATGCTGTTCAAAGTTGAAAAGAAATACTAAAGCAGTGTTTCTCAGTCAGTCTTCATTGCCACAAGGATTAAACAATGAACAGAGAAACTTCATCACTAGTTCATTATAGTCACTTGTAAACAATTTAGAAGCATAAGCAGACTTTGGGAGTAGGCAGGTAATTACTGAGATAAAAATTATATAAATCAGGGCACTGAAACTATCATCTGCATATCCTACAGGGGAAAGTGAAAACGTATATTGATACATAAGGAAGGGAGCCAACATGAAATGATAAGTGTATTACCAAGTCATTTTGTTAGCTGATTGCTTTCTTTGATGAGGACAGCCTGGCAGATATCAGACGGGAATAATTTTGACTTTGACTTTTACAGAAGATTCAAGTGCATAGAAGAGGAGATTGGAAAATAAAAATTCAGTGCTGTAAATATTTGCCCCATATGCATTGACTGTGGCTGGGGTGTGAGGTTCTAAGCATGATTTATATTCATTTCATTATCATCAGGAAAACACCGGCCATGGAAATCAAATCTCTTTACCCAATAGTCCTCTAAAATCATCATTGTTGCTATATCCAGCAGTTTGCTTCAGTCTGCTGTGGTAAACATCACAGCCACATGAGAGGTTATTTAGCAAAAATCTACTATCCTCCAGAAACGACAGGTTACCATTGTGTCCCGACTCCATGAGCTGCATGCAATGCTCTCACAGATACACTTGCACAGAGTACATGTGCCAATATATTCTTGTTAGGAGAAGAGTTTGACATGCTGAAGCTGCACACTGAAGGCCAAGGTCTACCTCCCTAGGCACAGGGGAATATTTTATCAAAGTGGGTTAATAATTGGTACATGATTACTTAATTATGGTTGGGATTGTTAGCTCGTTTTGTTTACCATTTGGACAGAAGATGCCATTAGCAAAAACATTGGGATGGTGTCAGGAGGTGGTGAATAATTCGCTAGCACTGCAAATAACGTTCTGATAAATAATGGATCGCTGGATTCCTTGGAGGCCAAGAGAGGACGTGGAGCCAAGGGCTTAAATCTGAGAGCACTCTGGTAACCATGTCTTTAGGACTTGGACTGTAGTAAATAAAGTCTTCCTTTCCTCTTACCTCATAGTTTGCTGTGTGAGAAGGGTGATGTCAAGTGTCTAGCTGACATTAGGGCACACTTCTCCTTTAGGTATGGCGACATGTAAAATTTGGGTATTGCACAGCTCTTGTTCTGCTCCCCACTACAACTCTCAGAAGACATAAGATTTCAGGGTGCTCTTACACTAGGCTTCACACACGGTCTTACTAGTGACTAAGACAATGCACTTGTGAGGCGGACTGGTCAGTGTATCAGTGACCACCACTAGCCAGTGGGGCTTGCGCACGTTCACCGCCTGTGCATGCAGTAAACTGTGAATGCACTTTTTACAACGTCCTCAACCACACCAGTCCCTTTAAATTAAAACACCCTGGAAGAGCACTGGTGGACTTTGCTTACAACACGACCCTCTGATGGATGTTATGAGGGAAAATCAGTCATGTTTTCTTTTGCTCATTTGGCAGTGTATTAGAAAACTAATACAAACTGTATTAATTCCAATAGGAAACAAATATATAAAAGGACATACATTAAGGATGACTAGCTGGTTTGTATTTCTGACTGTGCTGATGCTTTGAACAGTTGTTTTAAAGTGACTAGAAAAGCTCACTGATCAAAAGAAACTTTGCATGTGTATAAAAATAATTTTATTAACATTTAACAGAGGTGATCTCTCTTCCCATTTCCTCACTGCTGACAGAGGGAGATAATAGAGCTCAACAGCCTTTTAGGGTGAAGAAGACAAAGGGAAGTTTTCTGACCATTGCAAATATTTTTTAATTTTTTTTTTTTAGTTTTGACATAATTCTCTTTTTTCTCTTTCTTTCATACATTCACACACACAACAACAATGCATCTGACTAGAAATCATTTGATACATGTATTTGACATAAATTTGCTAGCAAGCCAAATACACAAGACAGTATAAGTCTGTAGCTATACCACCTTGGGCTTTGATCTTGTCAGATCTCATAAACTAAGCAAGATTGGGCCTGCTGTGTAATTGGGATGGAAGACCTCCAAGGAAAACCCAGCTGTTGTAGGAAGTGGTGTTGGTCACTTAGTAGGTGGTATTCTTCGTTCTAGCTCCGTACTGAATCAATGCCGTACTAAGATGCTGCTGGAGGTATTATCTGTTCACAGTACATAAATCTAAGATGCTGACCAAGTGGGCTAATTAGATATCCCCTGGCACATTTCATAAGAGCTAAAATTGTTAACTGCAGCATCCTGGACAAAGTCCAAACTGAGTAAATACATTATGCCAACTTAAATATTCTCTACAGTTGCAAGTGAATAAAGTATTTAAATACTTTTAATTCACTGTATACTGTTTTGTATCATTTATGTACATTGTTAAACAACTGCCACATTTTACTCTAGAGGTGATGACATTTCACTGTTGGTTGAACTAATTCCTGCATGGCCTATAAAACACAGTCAGAGTGAAAAGCATCTTGTACAAGTAAATATTTATACAGAGCATTTTTACTGCTATGCAGCTTGTTTCTCAGAATATATCATATGCCTTAGTTAGACCAAGCACTTTTTGTGAACAAAAATTAAAATTAAAAGGATTGTCTTATATTTTCATGTCCCTACTAAATCATCGCTGTGTAAATTTGGGCAGATGGAGAATATTTTCCTTTACCATCAACTAAAATTAAAAACAAAACAAAACAAAGCTTTCTAGGTCTTCAGAGCTGAAGTATCTTAAGGTCAGACAGAACTGTGAAAAGTTTGTACTGGGTATTCTTCAGCATATACGATTCTATTCCACACTGGTACAGAATTCACTGAGCTGTTAAATAAATTGCATTATTAAAATCTCAATGTTATGTGACATAATTATGATGAAGTTTGAAGTACCATCCTGAATTTTTATTGCGGTCAGATTTGCAAAGTTAAAATTAAAATTCCATAGTCAGCTTTGGATTTTAGAACTCTGATAGCACTGTAGGTAAAACATCAGCAAGAAGCGAGATTAATGGCAATGTAATTTTCTCAGAAGAAAGAATCTCTGCTGTTAACATTCCAATTTAATTATTTAACTGTCATTTTAAAAAATTAACACATGATATAAAAAGCTATGCATTGGATTACATTTGTATAATTTTGCCAAGACTGAAACCATGCAATTCAACACAATTTTATTTGGCACTACTCATGTGAAAGGAAGAGTGTATTTAAATGTTCATTTTAATGACATCTTGTTTGAACATGTCATAATAATTAAAGATATAATAACTTTATCAGTAAAATTAGCTGTCAGATCACTATTTTATTGTTGATCCTAGAATATGATGAAATAACCCTGTAGAACATTTTTGAGGGAGGGGGGAGCACTGAAAAATGTCAATGATTCTTAATCATGTTGAGATCACAGATATTTTGGGGAAATGCAAGCCATCAAAAGAAAAACAGCAATTCCTGTGCTATTTTATAAACTGATACATTCTGGATGTTCTTGAAGGAAATACTGTTCACTTGGGTGGACAGCTTCAAGATTCACATGCCAAAGGGAGTCTTTTTCACAAGGTAAATGGGGGTTTTGATTACAAAGTAATTTGGCAACTATAGATTCTTAAAGAGAGTTTTATTAACTAAAATTCTGGAATAAAATCTCTTACTGGCAATACGAATGTTTTAATGATAGCACTTCATCTCACTCAAGGATTCAGGGAGATGTCTTAACTCATTTGTGAGCCAAATCCTAGAACCTTTTCTCTCAGCTAAGCAGCCAAGCTCATCTATTTCTTTTTCGACATGTACTTCAGTGTGTTCTGGCACATTTTATACTCAAAAAAGTGTACAGAAGGAGTATACAGAAAACACACCAGGAGCAACGACTGGAAGCAAAGTCTCCCAACCCACAGTGAATGCTCTAAATGTTAAAATGCAGAATCTAATGCTGCTCGATTTGTTCTTTTTCTTTCAGGAGAAAAAAAAAATCCATGTGTTTTGTTCTTCACTGTGGAAAGCCTTAAATAGGTTGGAAGTGGGTTATAGCCTCCATATACACAGACATACAAAAACTAACCCATGCATTCGTCTTTCTACCAGCTCTCACCCCTCTCAGCTGCTGTGCAGAAGAGTTGAAATAAGTGTTTAACTCATTTCAAAATATAAGATTGAATTGAACCTGAATACCCCACCCACCAAGGAAAGTTTCCATAACAAAAGTTGAACAAAAGATGAAGTGAATACCCTTTTCTAGCTATTTCCTTAAAAAAAAAAAAAATAGCATCCATCTTTTTTGTCATTATTTTTACCTAGCCCCATTCTTCTTTTAAAAATCAGAGGAAACAATATTTAGTCCCAGAAACAGAATTTTGGATATTAACATTAACTTGCCTCTTATTCGTTAATTCATGTACTATTTAAAAATGGGCTGAGGTAGGTGGATTAAAACATTAAACACAATTGTGGGAGATGGAGGAAAAAAGGGGAAACCCAAAGTTGAGAAATTTAAATTCAGACCTCAAATAAGTATGAATTACTCCTCCCGATGTTAGTGGATGTCTTAAACTAGATGTGGCCACAGATTTCAGATGCCTAAAGGTAGAGTTCTAAATCCACATTTAAGTATATAAGTAATACTGGCTTGATTTCAAAATATATGTGGAACTCTAGCTCCCATTGTTTTTGAAATAACACTTCTGTCATTATTTTTATTAAGGTATCTCAATGCAGAGTTGGAAGCTTGGATACATGAGCCTGAAAGTTATGGACAACATTATTTAATTTGGCTTTTGCCAGAAGTATAGTGATACATTTGAATGTGTGGCCAAAAATTGTATTTAAGGTCCTTTTCTAGTTATCATGCACACATGGTGAAGACAGACACGACAGATTTCTCTTGCCAGTGGTAAGACCAAAGAGAGGGCTTGGCAGCAGCTAAATGTTGCTGAGGTCTCAGGGACACAGGTGCCTCGTGCTTTTGAAAGAGAAATAATTCAGATGCTTAAATAAGGGTTCCTGAGAGCAACTGTGGGCACTTAAAATAAGATCAAGAAGTTGTTTCTTGGTTAGTCAGTAAGGGCACGTCTTACCTTATTTTTATTGACCTGAGCGGCACATTCATTGAGAAGGTAGGGAAAAAAAAAGGGGACTGCAATGCTTTTACTCAACTTTGCAAAACTCTGGGTTTCTAGTAACGTTCCAAAAACTTTCAATGAGAAGAAACAAATGGAGATTATATGGTGAGAGAATGTAAGGACTTGATTATAAAATTATGTCCAATGGATTAAAGTGTCCTGTTTCTTAACTCTACATATGTTATATGAACTACTTAAATATAAAAACTTTTTTTTCCACATTTAACATATTTTTTCTTCATGCAGAAGTTTTAAAAGTTTAGGCTTAAGCATGCTAATGAAAAATGTTTTATTGATTTTAGTGGAACAAAGATATGGCCCTTATACAATTATTTCAGTAATTATCTCTTGCTTTCATGAATTTCTTCAGTTGTACTTTAAGTAGGACTTTGTACTACAGCCATGGAAACAGGTACTGAAAACAGTGGGACAACATGTGCTGCAACTCTGCATTGTTTAGTGAATCTGTAAGAAAAGGGAGTTACAGTGATTTACATCAGTTTTTTACGTCAGATCTTTTGCCTGATCTTATATACATATACACATAAACATCCATCCATCCATATGAATAAGACAGAACCTAAATTTATCAACAAATTTACATTCAATGGTCCAAAAAAATGGAAAGGAGAATAGAGATTACACACTCAAGCAGACTTTAAACAACAATGCTAAATTTTCAGGGCTCTGAAAAAAAAAATCTACAAATGAAAATCAAACTTCCTTTTCAAGGCAATTCATGTGCCCTCAGGTCCGCACTATCCTAAGGTGGATTAGAAGCATGAGAAGACTTACGTCCCTTCATTTTAAAACAGTATGAAGTCAAGAGTTTAAGGGGTAACCCAAAGACGTTTGTTCCACATGATACAGAGAAGAGGAGAAACAGGAAATGGACAGCACAGAGAACAACAAAGCTTCAAATTCAATGTTGTGTTTAGAAGACAAATACTAGCAAGAGAGAACAGTAGCAGGAAAGGAGTGCCCATACAGCTTAAATCAAACGTTTTAAAGGACTTGACAGCTGCTTTGGTTGTAGTAAATTTTTGTACAAAACTATATCTGTAGAGGGTGTTTCCAGAATGATTTTGTTTTAAAGATCGCTAAGAAGTTCATATACAGCTTATGTACACCTTTTGCAAATCTAGCAGTATTCAACCTTCATGTCTATAGGAAAAAAAATGTCATGCACACTCCATTTGCAAAACTCTGATGTTTCTCCCAAATCTAGATAAGTTTTCTGTGCTTGCTTTTGTAATTATTTGATTTTTAGCATTTTATATCAACCCCCAACTAAGCTTAGGACCAAACTATTTTAATATAAACCAGAAATACTTACATAAGATGAATCTTACTAATAATGAATTCAACAGATACATATTTGTTTTAATTGACCACAGACTTAGGTCAGAGATTGCTTGAGACGGCCATGTACCTCTGTGGGCTTATTCTTGTTTCCTCATGCATGACACCCAAGATACTGCACACAGTCTAATGCTGGTGTTTCCCTAAGATACTACTGTTGAAGACTTAACCTCAAATCACTTACAGTAAATTGTCAGTAAACAGAACAAAAATGTTTTGATGTTTATGAAAAGCTATCCTGAACCCTCTGAAGTTATGTTTTTTTTCAGATTGGTTTGGAAGTGCTTCAAATAGAGCCTCTCTTGTGGGATTTGACTCTTCAAATTCCATCTCCAGACACGAACCAGAAGTGGAGAAGATGTTTTAGAGCTTTAAAAACCATATAAGTCAGAGGCAGTTCTAGAAATCAATGCTACCAGAGAGAAGGGAGTTATGTTTTCCAAACTGATTTTTTTCAGTCTAGTGTCATTCTTTCTTCCAGCCTTAATGCCAACATAGAGGCACTAATTTTTCCCCTTTCATACAAAGTTCTGAAAGAAACTGAATTCAGCATTTTAGGACTGACCCGACTATTGGGGCACAGTCATTGGCTGAGATCTTCCCAGCTGGAGGATTGACAGTTACATACAGTTAAACGCTGGTGCATTTCCTTATTTTGTTGTGTTCGGGTATGTTGTGTGGGCCCCCACTAAATTATATACTGCCTGTTTGTTGCGTATTGATTTTTTTCGTAAAGTGTTCAGGAGGTTGCATGACTTCATTTCTACAGAGAAGTGCTTCATGAAATCTTAATCTACATCAGAGTAGCTGCTACGTTGTCAAAAAAGGAACTCACATTTCAATTCTCACTATTCCAATTGAAATTATATTTTGCGTTACTTTTCCAAATTTTTTAATGTTCATTTTTTTATTTAATTCTTATGTTTGCAAATTTATCAATACAGAGCTAGCTCACTGAGAAATCATTCAGTATTTTGATATAGACTACGAACTCTTTGAAAATGCTCAGCCATTGTAAGGGCTCCATTCTTGAACTGGATGAAGAGTTTACAAAGACATTGCATTTCACTACAGTTGCTCATTCATTCAACACAGCTTTCCATCCAGCATGCAACATAAAATTCTTGTCTACTAGCAGCAATTAATTAGTCTTCCCACTCACTCTTTTGACACTCACATTTCAACAATTATTTTTTATTTAAATATCAGACAGTGCTTAAAAGTCAGCTGTACAGAGCAGAATATTGTTCTTTCCTATAGTCTTCCAAGATGATGAAAACTATTCTCTATGCAAGTCACCAAGGTAGCCCCCAGTGGTAGATGCATTACAGAAAAGTACATAAAATACATTTTTGTTTTCTTCTTCAAAATTGTTAAAAAAACAGCACAAAGGCCTCAATTAACATAGAATAATGGTGATGGAAGGGACTAGTAGGCTGTATATTTCCTTATTGTAGTTTGTAGTGAGAGATAAACTTAGGATATTGCTTATGGGGTTTCAAATCCTCTGTGAGAAAAACAGGTTCTGAGTTGGGATCTCCTACAACTCTTTTCACAAAAATATTGCTCAATAGGAATCATGGAATCACAGAATTTTCAGAGTTGGAAGGGACCTCTAGAGATCATCTAGTCCAACTCCCCTGCTGACACAGGAATGCCTAGAGCACATTACTCAGGACTGCATCTAGGTGGGCCTTGAAAATCTCCAGAGAAGGGGACTCCACAACCTCCCTGGGCAGCCTGTGCCAGTGCTCTGTCACCCTCACCGTAAAGAAGTTTTTTCTTAGGTTTGAATGGAACTTCCTATGTTCCAACTTGTGCCCGTTGCCCCTCGTCCTGTCACTGGGAACCACTGAAAAGAGTCTGCCTCCATCCTCTTTCAACCCACCCTTTAGATACTTCTAAGCAAGAATAAGGTCTCCCCTCAGCCTTCTCTTCTCCAGGCTAAAGAGTCCCAGCTCTCTCAGCCTTTCCTCATAAGGGAGGTGCTCCAATCCCCCAGGCATCTTTGTTGCCCTACACTGGACTCTCTCCAGTAGTTCCCTGTCCCGCTTGAGCTGGGGAGCCCAGAACTGGACACAGTATTCCAGTTGTGGCCTCACCAGTGCCGAGTAGAGGTGGAGAATGACCTCCCTCGACCTACTGGCCACACTCTTCCCTATGCAGCCCAGGATTCCATTGGCCTTCCTGGCAGCAAGGGTACACTGCTGGCTCATGGATAATTTACTATGTACCAGGACCCCCCAGATCCTTCTCCTCAGAACTGCTTTCCAGCAGGTCCACCCCTAACCTCTGTTGGTGCCTAGCATTCTTCCTGCCCAGGTGCAGGACCCTACACTTGCTCTTGTTGAACCTCATTAGATTCTTCTCTGCCCAGCACTCCAGCCTGTCCAGCTCATGCTGGATGGCAGCACGGCCCTCTGGAGTGTCAGCCACCCCTCCCAGTTTGGTATCATCAGCAAACTTGCTGAGGACACACTCTGTCCCTTCATCCAGGTCATCGATGAATATATTGAACAAGATTGGACCGAGTATTGACCCCGGGGGAACACCACTGGTTACAGGCCTCCAACTTGACACTGCTCCGTTAATCACAACCCTCTGAGTTCTGTCACACAGCCAGCTCTCAATCCACCTCGCTGTGTCCTCGTCTAGCCCACACTTCCTCAGCTTCCTAATGAGGATGTTATGGGAGACAGTGTCAAAAGCCTTGCTGAAGTCAAGGTAGATGACGTCTACTGCTCTCCCCTCATCCAGCCAACCAGTTATAACATCATAGAAGGCTATCAGATTGGTCAAGCATGATTTACCCTTGGTAAACCCATGTTGACCACTTCCAATAACTTCCTGTTCATCAACGTGTTTGGAGATGACATCCAGAACAAGTTGCTCCATTACCTTCCCAGGGACAGAGGTGAGACTAAGCAGCCTGTAGTTCCCTGGGTCCTTCTTCTTGCCCTTTTTGAAGATTGGAGTGATGTCAGCCTCCCTGCAGTCCTCAGGCACCTCTCCTGTTCCCCAGGACCTTCCAAAGATGATGGAGAGTGGTCTAGCAATAACATCTGCCAGCTCTCTCAGCACTCGTGGGTGCATCCCATCAGGGCCCATGGACTTATGGATGTCCAGCTTGGCCAAGTGGTCTCTAACCTGGTACTCCTCAATTGAGGGAAGATCCTCCTCTCTCCAGACCTTCCCCCTTGCCTCCAGGGTCTGGGATTCATGAGGGACAGCTTTAGCAGTGAAGACCAAAGAAAAGAAGGCATTCAGTAACTCCATCTTCTCTGTGTCTTCCACCACTAAGGCGCCCATCTCATTCATCAGTGGGCCTCCATTTTCCCTAGTCTTCCTTTTTCTGTTGATATACTGAAAGAACCTCTTCTTACTATCTTTAACCACAGTGGCCAAGCTGAGTTCTGCTTGGGCTTTGGCCCTTTTAATTTTCCCCCTGCATAGCTTCACTACATCTTGGTATTCCTCATAATTTGCCAACCTCCTTTTCCAAAGACTGTAAACTTTCCTTTTGTTGCTGAGGTCCAGACAAAGCTCTCTATTCAGCCAGGCTGGTCTTCTTCCCCGTCGGCTCATTTTTCGGGACATGGGGATGGCCTTCTCCTGTGCTTTTAAGAGTTCCTGCTTGAAGTATGACCAGCCTTCCTGGGCACCTTTGCCCTTCAGGACTGTCTCCCAAGGGACCCTCTCAACCACGCTCCTAAACAGGCTCAAGTCTGCCCTTCGGAAGTCCAAGGTGGCAGTTCTGCTGGCTCCCCACCTTGCTTCTCCAAGAATTGAAAACTACCATTTTGTGATCACTCTGTCCAAGACGACCTCCAACCTCTACATCCCCCACAAGGCCTTCTCTGTTAACAAACGGTAGGTCCAGTAAGGCGCTTCCCCTAGTTGGCTCCCTCATCAGCTGTGTTAGGAAGTTGTCTTCCACGCACTCCAGGAACCTTCGGGACTGTTCCCTCTCTGCTGTGTCATATTTCCAGCAGACACCTGGGAAGTTGAAGTCCCCCATGAGAACAAGGGCGAGCGATCACGAGGCCTCTGCCAGCTGCTTATAGAATATTTCATCAGCCTCTACATCCTGATTAGGGGGTCTTTAACAAATTCCCACCACGATGTCTGCCTCATTGGCCTTCCCCTTGATTCTTATCCATAAACACTCAACACTGTCATTCACATTGTTAAGTTCTAGGCATTCAAAACTGCCCCTAACATAGAGGGCCACCCCACCACCTCTCCTTCCTTGCCTATCCCTTCTGAAAAGTTGGCAGCCATCGATCACAGCACACTGGTTGTGTGAGTCTTCCCACCACGTTTCTGTGATGGCAACTATATCATAGTTCCCTTGCTGTACAATGGCCTCCAGCTCCTCCTGTTTGTTCCCCATACTGCGTGCATTAGTGTAGATGCACTTCAGCTGGGCTAATTGTCCTGCCACTTTTTTGGGGGGACAAGCCCTAATTCCCACCTGATCGTGCTCAGACACTTCTGTAGTTACTATCCTATCACTACCCCCCATGTCTTCACTATGACACGGATCACCATCCCCCACCATCACTGAGACAGACTGCAAGACCTTGCTAACACTTTTACCCAGAAGCACTGGCATGCTGCTCCCAGGCTCCACTTTAGTAATCCTGGTTTCATCCCCGTCCCCCTTCAAACCTAGTTTAAAGCCCTATGAATGAGCCCTGCTAATTCTTGTCCCAGGATCTGTCTTCTCCTTCGGGTTAGGCTTTCCCCACCTGTTGCCAGCATGCCTGGTGACCTGTAGATCAACCCATGATCAAAGAAACCAAAGTTCTGCTGGTTGCACCAGTATCAGAGTCAGAAGATAATTTGCTGGCTCCTCCTGCTTATCCCCTCATCAATCCCTGCAACTGGTGGGATACAGGAGAACACTATTTGTGCTCCTAATCCCTTAACCAGCTGTCCCAGGACCCTAAAGTCATCCTTCATTGCCCTTAGACTTCTGGTAGCTTCATCTTCTTTCTGAGAAAGAGCAGGTTAGGTACCTAACTGGAGGTGATCACTCCTCTCTGCAAGCATCAGCATAACACAGAAACCTCGCTCCCTGCTACAGTTAGATACTTGACACTAGAGAGGACAACTCAAATGATACTGCTTACACCAACCCTGAGCTGAGGGGATGCTAACACCTTTGGAGGGGTTCTCTCTACGGTAGCAGCTTGAGTGGGACAAAGCTCTAGAGCCAATACTCCCTCAGCATACACAAATTGCTACATTGCCCACTTTGGCACCCCCAGGAGCTTCGGGGCCAAAGGGTGATGGCTACAGGGTCGTTAGGCACTCTTCATCACCCTACAGGACACAGGCACAGACTACGCGTGACATGAAGGAAGTGCAGCCTATGTTGTGCTGGGGATGAGACAGGAGGAAGCAAAGGGGATGGCAGAAATGAGGAACAACAAATAATGGTCTGAAAAATTATTCAGATAGATGAGGGGATGTGGCAGGTTTGGCAGTAGGACGAGGGATGTCCTACTAGTGATAGTAACAGCAGAGCAGGGCACGGAGCCATGATATGCTTTTCCTTCCCCTGGTCTCCAAGTCAGCTCTCAGGTACATTTTGCAGAGGCGTCTCTAGCTGTCACTCGGGCTTCTCTAACACTTCAGTCCCTGTTTACATCTTTGAAGTTAAGAGTGACTGACCTACTAGGACAGCCCTAACACATCCAATTGGTAGGAGTAGCATTAAAAAAAACCTCAAATTTCAAATTTGCAGAATTTTTATTAAATTCAGGATGAAACCAAAGTTCCAGGTGTCAGGAATTCCCCATAGAACAAAACCTCCATTTTCCAACTGAGCTCAGTGAATTAATATGTTCCTATAGCTTATTAAGTATATAAAGTAAGCTCTTCAAAAGTGTGGTGATGTTTATTTTATTTCATTAACAATCCTAATTCTACCTCACATTCATGTTAAACTCCACCTAGTAATTCAGAAATGCTCAAACACTGTTGCATGCATTTCTAAAGTGAAGGAACAGACTTCTGCTTCAGACTTTCCCATTTTTGTTTTCTGTTTTAATACAAAATGAAAATCCAGACTTTTACACTTTTCAGTCTTTGACTGCATACTTGTATTTAGTATTGGAATAGGACATGAAATTTTCCTTTCTTAGGGACAACAGTTGATGTTTCTAGTCCCTTGAACTGCAATATGCTGATGGATTCCGATTGCCAAAATGTGATATATTGTTAAATATATGCACAGACTGTGGTCTTATTGTTCAGTATTTGAGATACCGATGAATGCATGGCATTAGAACTTGCACTTTGGACTTATGCATAATATTGCAGCCATTATCTAACCTGCTTTGTAAACAGAAAAATACCATTAGATTCCTTAAAGTCATTTAAATGTGTATAAATGAAACAGTAACAAAGTCATCAAAAGAGAAACAGAGTAGTTTTAGAAGAATATTGTTCACCAATCTGTCAAGACATAAGAGGAAAAAGGAATACTGTGCAGATGTGAGGGAATGAGAAGTTATGTAACTGGGAAGGAAAGGAGGAGAGAGAAAAATGGTAAGATCATACAATCTGAATATATATAACAAAATATTAAACTGCTAGTAGCACTTTAAATGGAGGGCCTTAAATGCTGATTTATGTGTATAATTACTGAGCTTCTACAGGATCTTTTTTATGTTAATTGAATTTCCATTGATTATTAAAAGCCTGTTTATATAAGGTGAACAACTACATAGATGTTCTATTTCTATTACATAGCTGTTAAACCTCAGTAAATACCTTTTTAGGAATGATTTGGTGTTTAATTAGCATACAATAGCTCTCCTCTTAAAACTAAATTAAATCCCTATTTGAGGCACTTAATTTAAAGTGTTAACCAAACGTGCATACCTGCAAGGTGGTAATTTCAGATTTGTGACAGCAGTCAAGGTCTAGTAATTCTGCAATGCTGAAGGTTAGAAAGTCTGAACTCAGTTCTCAGCTGGGTGATTTTTAACCTAATTTGCCATGTACCCACACACAAACACAAGACAAAAAGTGATCATATTGCTGTTATTTTTCATTCTTTAATTAATTTTGGAATATAATCACTGAAAGAATCAGTAAAATAACAAAAAAAAATACCTAGGCATTATTGGTTTTGCTGTTGTTATAATTTTAATGTGTTTGTGAACATTTAGCCAAAACTACTGTTAGCTGAGGTTTCATTTACTGTTTGGACAACTTTGTGATCTCAAGAAAATGAAAGCTTCTTCAGTATGTCCAATGGGATTTTCCTCATCTACTAAGCTTCCTTCTTTACCTTACAGGATGCACGTAGAGTGCATTAGGTCTGTTGCTATCGTGCAGACTATCAAGTGTTAGGAGTAGAAGTAAGAGCTAGAGAAGATCAGCAGATACCACTATGTGCTTGCACTCAGAGCACATCAATCTATTTCCAACTTCACCGTTTAACTTATTGTGTAAGCTTTGACCAAGCCAGGTATTCAGGTGCAGATCCAAAGCCAAAAAGAAAAGGCTGAAGCCTCAAGGAGGTAGTGCTGAGAGAAACCCAAGACCACCCCACAGTGCTACTGCATATTGCTGGGTTTCTATGCATGGTGTCCTATGCAGTCAGCAGACCGCCTGCCAAAAGGGACAGAATCTGCCAGAACAGCATGCCTAGACCTAACCTGTAAGCAACCATGTCAGTAGGGAAAAATCCCTAGCCAGGCTTGCAAGAGGTGACCCTGTACCCCCTGGATCCCTCTCCTGCGGGAAAGGCTCTGTCGCACAGCCAAAGGAGCAGGTGGCAGTGGCACCATCACACACTTAACAGCTCCTCCCAGGCCTCCATGTGCAGCCCAGCTAAGTTATTTTCACAGAGAACTGTAACTTTTTGAAAGTTTTGTTTTCCTTCTAATGAAGAAGAGTGGGAAAACATTGAGATTTTTAGAAGACAGGACTTTGATTTTCCAATAAGTTCCATTCATATGTGACAAAATATGCCCTGTTTTGTTGAACAAACAACTTAGATAGTCAATCAACAAACCCACAAGACAGTCTAGAGCTTCCACATAACATAAATTCAATATCTTGTGCATAATCATTCAGTCTTTTTAACCTGATGATCCTCCTTTTCCATTCCCACACCCATAGCTGGCTCAGGGAGGCAGGACACCCGGCAGGAGCCCATCAGAGCAGGTACTACTGAGTACCAAGCACTCCCAGGATTCCCAAGCTCACTAAGCAGCTAATACAGCAGGCAGCTAAGGTGCTGGGGATTTCCCACCACCCCCTAAAGCCATGAGAGCCTTAGGGAACCCCTTGATGAGGCTCCTAAACGTAGTTATCTCCCTTTCTATTGTAAAGCGCAATTAGGGGTGTTTTCAGCTTGAGCTGCTTGACTCATGCAGTGCTGGAGGCTGAAGCCCAAGGGAGACTTTCCCTCACCCTGGTAATCCACTCACTTTGCACCAGGGGCACAGGCCAAACCACTCAAGTGCTGATGGCCTTCTGAAGACTGAATTTACACGAGCAATGCCTTCTGGCATCTGTAATTAAAAGAGGAAACCCTATTTTTGCTATTACTTTTCAAATTACATGAAAGTAAGGTTGTGTCCTTGACTGATGATATACTGATGAACTGCATGTGGGCAAGGGTATTTCACAAGTGGAACTGAGCTTGCTGTAAAGATAAAACAGGGTGACGACCATGTCTGACTTTGGTGTTACCTAGGGTGGGGCATCGCTCATAATATAGTGGAGGAGAAGCTTTGGCAGAGGCCACAAAGGAGGGAATCCTGCATTTTGCAAGAATAAAATGTATGTTGAACATGTGCTTCTTTTAAAACATTCTCAGTAGTTTTTTATTACTAACGTATCGGTTTTGCTCTGATTTGAGACATGGTACTAGCCAAGGTTGTGCTATTGAAAAAAAAAAAAAAAAATCAGGTGACTCTTCAAAAGACCAGCACTGTGAGAACCTGAACAAGGCAGCAAAAAGTATCACCCATTAATTCATGAATTGTATTTCAAGTTGCACTGACATAAGTAAAAACATCTTTTCTAAAGCGACAAAAGAAATATGTCTAATTATTAACCTCAACCAGAGATTATCATGATTTTTTAGATGTTTGAAATTCCAAAATATCACCTGATTTATTTTGAAAAGCTCATAAGTTGTGTCTTATGCATGTAACAAATCTTTCTGGATGGTGTTTTGCAGAGTACACAAATAGATCTTAATTCCGGATTTTTTTATAAAATAGTTCTGGGATCTGGCTCCTCCAAACTAATTTTCTTGGCTACTTGGTAAATAAATAAATAAATAGATAAATAAATAAATAAAGCAACCTAAGCATTTTACTACATATGGTTAACAAAAGGAGCTTAAATGGGTTTTAAACTGTTACATGCTTGGTGTAAATATAGGTATCTTTTGGTCACACTGTAGTTTGCTTTCTTGTTTGAGGCAGCTACATAAAAATATTAAGAGTAAATGGATAATTTCCTCATCATTTATGTGTATTTTTTTAATCAGCAGCAATTATCTGGATTGGAAAAGAGTTCTTATAACTGTACTGATTAAGAAAATAATTCTTTTCAAACAGAGACTGACATTGGCTCTTCAATCATCATCCTGTATTTTCATAAAGATGGGCATTATATCCAGAGTGCTGCTGAGACTAGCACGTCTGAGTACTGCTAGTAGGTACCTTCTCCTCCCGACTTGGGATAAAACAGAGAACACCGTGAAGGAGAAGCTAAGATTACTGTGGGGAGTGGAAGACAAAGATAAAGATGTGTCTATAGGATGTGTCTATAGGCTTTTTTAGAACTTTCATGTATGTTGTCCTCTTTACATATGTCAGTTGTCTGAACATGTGAATGTTATTAGTAAAAGAAAGAAAACTGTTTGCAATTAGTTTCTTTGTCTGTGAAGTATAGAACTGAAATAGAAACTTAAAAGTACTATCAATTTTTATGTCCCGTGATTCCTGTAACTTTGTTACAGCTTCCACTTAAAAAGTAAGAAAAGAGAGTTTCTGTAGTGAGAAGCAATATTAAGGGTAAGATTATAATTATTTTTTTTCTTCTATTTTTTTTTTTTTTAAATCTTGGCCAGTGTTAAATCTGTTGGAAATTTTTTCTTTTATCCTGGCAGATTACTCAGAACTGGATCCTGCAAAGACTGGAACAAATGAACATTGTTAGTCCACAGGGAAAACCAGATTTGTCCTGGTCAACAGTTCGATTCTTACGAGTTTTGAAAACTTCCACTCTTTACTTCCATATGTGTTTATGGTGGTAGTAAAAGCACATAGTTTTAATAAGAAGCCATGCTAAAGTTTTCAAGGCATTGCATGCAGACCCAGTTCTTACAGAATTATCCACAGCTAGAAAGCTTAGTTAGCTGCTTCAGTGATACAAGGGTGGATGACTGTGTGTTCAGCTCCGTGCTGCAGTGGAGCCGAAGCTGCATAGGCTGACAGCCTAGGCAGAAGGGGACATCTGGCAGCAAGGACCAGACTCCTATCCCATGCATGAGAAACGCTAAGGTAGTCAAGTACTGCAGCACGATGGTTGGGCTTACAGGAGCAAAAGACATAGCAGGGCATGAGGGACAGAGTGAGAGGACAGCCAGCAGAAGTTGATCCATACAGAAATCTATCCTTTACATCTGTTAGCAAACCATCGTGTTCTTAGGTTATCCTAGGGAACAAAAGTGCAGGTCAGCTCCTTACATACAAGGGTGCAGCAAAGTTGGCAAAAACATTCAGCTTTTCCAAACCAAGGGGTCTACAGCCTGGTCTGCTCCCTGGTAAAGTAGGGAGGATGGGCTATAAAATGAGAGGCCAAAACAAGTCCCAGCACTGCAGAATGTATCATTGAAAACAAAAGCGGAGAAGGTGGACTTTCAGGCTCTTGGAGCTGACAGAGAGCGTGGAGGGAGTTCGCAAGGACCAGAGGCTTGAATGTGCTGAAAATGTGCTGAGCAGAACAGAGTAAGAGAGAGGGACTTAGAAAACAACATCTGATCTAATCAGATGTCAAAACTTTATTAAATAAAATTGATGATCTCATCTTTCCTTCAGTCCTGAATTTTTTATCTTTCTTGATGTATTTCTTCTCTTTCAATTTTTCCAAAAGGTTGTTCTTCTGTTTGGTTGTCTTAAGAAAAGCATTTTAGTATAGTGATTTTTTTTCCCCAGTGCGAAAAAAAGCAAAAAGAGATCTCTCAAAGAGTTCACCAGATTTTGGGGTGGCTGCTAAGATCCCATGTTCTTCCTTTCTCCAGTCACAAAGGTGTGAGAAAGTACCAGAGTCAGAATTTAAAGTCTTTGCTATCATTTTCACGCACCTTTTGTGTGAATTTTCTTGTTGTGTCTTAAAGGAAATGGAAATGAGACCTTCTATTCCATTTTAGCTAATAATTTCCTCTTCAGCTCTTGATCATCTCCTGCAAAACGTACAATCTTTTAATACAATCTAAAAAACTATTAGAAGAAATAAATGTCTTTATAAAGACTCTCTTCAGTTTATAGGAACAGGAATAAAGATTGATAAGAAAATGGAGGACTCAGTAATTTTATTTTGTTAGCATTTTAGCTAATTTACTTTTTTTTTCCCTTCTGTATGTGTAGTGAAAAGCCTAAGAAGCTTTTAAGAGTCTGTATGTTGCAAAGAAAATGAGCTAGGTTAGTTCTAGAACTTTGAAGCCCTCACAACTCATTTAACTCTTTAGTATAATGCAATCATGTTAACAACTGTAAACTTCTGAGCCAATTTGTTCTACCAAAATTAACAAACTTAACTATTAAACCTAACAAATGGCTGCATGTGAGAGGGAATCAGGAAGGGAAGAGCACCTATTTCAGTGTTTCTAACTGGGGTTTGCTGTTTGCCAAGAAATTGCTCTGTAAGGAGAAGACCTGAATGAAGGTGTCACCAGATTTTAACTTTAGAGGTATTTTACAGAAGCCTTAAAGTAGAGTATATAAATAAATATACAGTGAGTACTACATGTATTGGTAAAGACATTGCTGGATAAGCAAACTAAAGCCACGCAAGTAGGTTTTAAAAACAGGGTCATCTCGCATTATTTTTTTTACTGAGTGAAATAGCTATCATTCCATGTTGCAGAGTTTATTCTGAGTTCTGGAAACATCTATAAAACTATATGTTATTAACACTGGCATATTGATTACAAAATACTTCACCTGTTATTATCACCCTGGAACAAATACAGAACAAGATAAGCCCTGATGAAGGCTACATGCTCTCATTTTTCAACTAATTACAACATTTAAAAGGAAAAATGTCTATTTTTGTGACTATAGATAAAATTCAATCTGAACTACAACCAAAATATCATTATTAACATAACATGCTTGAGTTAATCTGCTTTTTCCACCATGACCTATCAGACACTGTATATGTTTAATGCTATTTGCCAGTTTGTCTCTGAAATGTAGCTTGGCATTATAACAGCCTTTCTTGACTGATGGAATACAGTTGAAATCCTGTGCTGCTGAGCCAAAGGAAGAAAAAATTCTCTTACAAGGTGCTTTAGTTTGGCCTCAAATCAGTCAAACTGAATCTTCAATGGCACAGGTAAATGTATTTCTTTCCTTCAAAAATTGCCACTAATTTAAGATTTAATCATAAACTAGAAAGCAAAGTTTATGCGATATATTAGCAGAATTGTAAATATCATACTGCCTGTCTCAAGAAAAATGAACAAACCTTTTATGTTAAGTGTTTTGTAAATTAATCAGGTCACTGTGGACCTCATTAACCTATAATATTGCTAATAAGGATGACAAAGAAATTGGTCATTTTACTTCCACAACTCAGATTCAAAATAACTAGCAATAAAGGTTATGATGATAAAGCCAACTCCAATTCATAAAACAGGCAAATTACCCATTAGCTTATGTAACCTCACATCTAAGAAATGTTTATAGCATAAAAGTACACATTTCTAGAATTCACTCTGTATTCTCAAGCCAAGTATTCTCAAACAAAATAGGTTCAACAAAATATCTTCATATTGTCAAATCCTTTGATAGCCCTTTTTATACAGAGATAGCTATGGATCCACTGCACAAAACTCTCCACACAGCTTTAACCAGGGAGATATGGTTATATTATCGTATTCTGAATCAGATAACAAACCTTTGGTTTGCATTTTCTTATATTTTCTCACTTTTCTTTTAGCTTCCCATTAAGCATAGAGAACTTGCAAATTTCTGAAATGCCATTAAGTACCTTGCATTTACTCCATCACAGCAGTAATCAGATGCTTAAATTAACCAGCTTCCCTGGACCTTGTTTTGCTTCCTTTCTCTTGTTACCGTGAAAGCTACATCCACCCAAATGTTTGATCATAATTTCTGCAGACCCTTGTGAAAAATAAGATTGTGCATATTTTTTACAATAGAATTCAAGGTTAGCTGACGTATAACTTGTTTCACACTGTATTTCTACCTTGAAATGTTTATGAAAATCCTGGTTTTTTCTGGCAGTTGTTTTTTTGCTAGCGAATCCTGCAGTTTAGAGGGGCCTACAATTTTCCGTTGCAAAGTGCTCTTCTGCTGCTTTTAAGATGTCAGACTTTAGTTGTTTAGATTGTATTTTCTATGGTAGGTATCTGACTTCAGGTACTTTTTTAGAAAAACTCAGCTCTTTCAACAAAAAAGCTTAACAGCACTGTTCTACTGATATAAGAAAATGCCAACATTCATTTCATGGAGAGACATTCAGCATATAATACTTAGTTTCAGAGCTGCACCCATTAGGTAGAGCATCGCTTTTTGTGTCAAGGCTATCCTCAGAAGTCCACTTCAGTTCAAAGTGTGCAAGGCAATTTACATCCTTTCTTCAAACTTCAGAAGACCCAGAGCATGCTCCATCCAAGATGTAATAGCATCTTCGGGTTTTCCCTGCATACTACGCTGGGTAAGTTGGTGAATGAAGCAACAAAACAAATAGAGTTTAGCAGAAAGGCAGAAATCAACTTGCCACTTGAGTAACCAGGGCAAGACTAGAGTGATTTGTAGTCATTACAAAAGTTGTAGCTTTTAAGGAGGAATTTAAATGAGGAGAAAATTGTGGGTGTTAGCGCATAGCACCAATGTGCTTGGAGGAAAAATGGATAAGCGGGTGATCAAGGCACTTGGTCGCAGGAAAATTACTACTGATGAGACTACTTGAGTAAATGCTCACGGTCATGAACAAAAGATTGCAAAATTTAGCCTGAAGTTTGTAAACACACACCAAATAAAAATTACCAGCCTAATCCCTGCCAAAAGAAACATGAGGAAGATAAAAATATTAATTGAAATGTTGTATTAAAACAATTAATTAATGATGATATTATGTTAAAATATAAGATAATATAATATTTTGTTAATTACATACTGAGTGTAGTCATTACTCAATTTAAAAAGGGCGGTAATGCGCAATGCTTTGTTACAATGAGACTATTTGTAGCTATTACTCAACTTCATTAAGTGAGGAGGAATTAAGTCCTCCATATAAATCATGTATATAAAGTAAGTATATGTAAGTTTAAAGATAAAATTATTGACATATCATGTATCTATTGCAATTCCATGGAAAATTGCATATTAGGGGAAAAAAATCCAAACAAAACTCTTGAAAGTACAACATTAAATTTGCTCTAATGGAATTTTTGTCTGTGGCTTATGATCTTCTTCAAAGCTGAATGCAAATCATTCAGTTAGCTTTTAAGATGATTGTACTTTGCAGTCACACGTGGGCACACGTTGTGTGTGTTAGTTAACTGTTAGTTAACTGTTGCTTCAGAGCCAGTAAAATGTATAAAAAGTTGTCAGTGTTGTTTGATTCAAGGACAGAAGTGTTTTTATCTATACACTTCAGTTTATATAGTTTGATGAAGTCTTTTGGAATGTATAAATGTCAAAAGAGAGTATTTTCTTTTGGATGAAGGCTTGGCTTTCCTTCCGTTAAGACACAGAAAGTAAATCACCAGTGATATGCAACTTAAGAAAAACAGTTTCAGTGGGATGGGTGTGCAGGTGCTGCAATGATCCTACGTTGTTGCCCAAATACAAAATTCAAATCTTCAAAACTTTGTGGAAATGCCACCATCTCCAGAATTATTTCCACCAACATTCTCAGGTGTCTGTTACTATGAGTGCCCCAAAGTCATTACAAGACCTGAGTCTTGTCTTCACAAACCAGAATTTATGACTTGTATTGTACCTAGCAAGACAAATCAAGTCTGTGTTCTCAATACACCTTCCTTGAGTCAAATTTGCTATTAAAGAAAGATGGAGCAGTAGTTCTCTGCATTTCATTCATAACCTAATGAACTCATTTGAGAAGCAGAAGATTAAAAATCCAATCTTCACCTTTCTGAGGGCACATGAACTTAAATTTACCTTCTTTACTCACTTAAAGGCATTATATTCCAAGAGTTAACATTTAAATATGTGGCTAGCAGAGGATGCTTAAACATTCTCCACCCTTTGATGCTCTTCTGTTTTGCATGGGATGCCTCTGCACTCATCAGACTTACTAGTAAGCATTAACTGTAAGAGTTAGCGTATTGAGAGTTGCAAAGCCTAAAATCCCCTGTGCTGCTGAATCCTTAACGTTAAATACTGAAATGCTCACTTATACGAGGACAGGAAGATAGTACTGCAGGCCTTAGTCCTAATAACCTCTCGTGAAATAAAGTTTCTTTCTGTAAAGCTGAAGCTTTCTGCAAAACTCAGCAAGCTAATATTACATCAGCAAGGAAAAGCACCTTGCTTTGTCTCAACAAAATTTCTCCACTTTTTTTTTTTCCCACTGAAAAACACCTGGTGAGATTTCCTGTGTTTCAGTAGTAATTCAAACTCAAAATGGATATTCATTTTAGTCACTGAGGCACAGAATACCTCAACTGAACTAATGCTATTATCTGCAAGGAATTATTTTAGTATTCAAGGAACGGGTCAGGTGAGAGACACTAGGATGGTATGTTTCAAATGTTTGTGCTGACAGCACCAGTTAATGTGCAGGAGGATACTGACAGCAATTAAGAATAAACAATCGTTACATCGGCCATTTTAAATTAATAAATTTGAAGAAAACTCTACAATATGTAATAGGCAAAATCTACAGCTGTATTCAGATTCATTTTGTGTCTTCTCTATAATTTCAAACGTGTTAGGAAATACAGCAAAGGATTAGATTAACTTTGAGGTGTTAAAAAGCATCTTCACACTAGTTATTTTTGCAGTTTGGCCAAGTGGAAAAAATAGTGTAGAATCAGTATGACTTGTTACTAAACAATTCCTTCAAAAAAACTGTAACATAAAAAATTATTCATAGTCCTAACTTAAATGAATTAAATACTTTTTTAAAAAAATTAAAAAGTAGGATGAGAGTACTGGAATTTTTTTCGACTATTTTATAATTGAATGGCCAGATAAGAATAAGTTCACAAGCAAAATACTTTGTGACTTCAATGCAAGTCATCATTTATTTGTCGCACACATGGAACAAGTAATATTATCTTTCTCTGATCTTTCTAGAACTGGCTGTGTAGTAACAGGGCTCATGCTGTCCTAATCTAATGGCCTGTGCAGCCATGATCTTAACATGATGCAAAGGACATGCCACGCCACGCTAGCCTTGGCTATTGGGGATGTTGAAATCCCGTATATTGGTTTGTTAAATTGGTGTGAAGGTGGAATATGGATTTTAGCTTTCAACTGATCTCTGGGCATCTTGAAATGAAGAGTTTCCCTAGAATGTCTATGAATAAAGAGATTAATTCAGGAAAGAATGAGCTCTAACTGGGCTTACAGTTTAAAGGGTCATTAAATGTCAAGAGCCACCACGTGAAAGGCTAAATTACACATTATAAAAACTAAGTTTCTCTTGAGAACTTCTGGGGGAACATTCATGTTTTTCAATGTCAGCGCAGAAAGTTTTGCAGCACTTTTTCACAGAAAATGTAGCCCAAATATTCACTCACCCCTAGATTACCTACAGATGTATGACACCTCAGTTAACTGCTCAGCCAGTCCCCTACTTCCTTCTTAATGCGAAGATAAGATTTAATCTAGTCATAAAGGATGCCAGATTATTCAATAAAAACAAACTGAAAAATGAGGAATATTGAGCTACTTCAGAGATTCCAGAGAGAAGCTGAAATGAGCTGACAAAGTCAGGCCAACAGTATGAAACCCTCCTGCAAAAATCTCCTGACTGAGGGATAAACAAATAGTCTTCAGAAAAATGTGGTAACTTTCTACTTCCCAAACTCATTTGCAACATATTGGTGATTTGAAGGTACCTTGCCAAGGTCCATATATAGTACTATATATGCAAAGGTCCATATATAGTACTATATATGCACCAAGTACATATCTTGGTATATACCAAGACACCAAGGACCTCGGTGTCTTGCTAAGGTCCTCCATTTTGTGAGGGTAAGAGCCTAGCAAATGGAAGCACATTTCTCTAATAATTAATTACTTTATCCAAGAATTATCTCATAATTAAACCGTAGCTCTCAAGATACAAGGCACCGCAATCACAAAGTGAATTTTGATGTTGACATGAGGTATATGAATTAACTGTTTTGGTTTTTTCCAGGCATCCAAAAAGAGCCTTTTAAAGAAATTTAAATGGATAATAAATACCTCCATTTGTTTTAAATAAAAGTCATGCTATGTGATATCCTTCAAACTTGCAAAATACCCATTGCTCAAGGGAAGGAAATCTCATCTGGGAGAAACACAAAATATTGAAATGACGGAGGGTTTTTTAAGGTATGTCTTGGATATACCAAATTTTACTAACATCTATATTTAATTAATATTTTATTAGTAAAAATTAGTACTTAACTGAGGAAAGTTTCCCAAGAAACAATTTCATTCTGTTTCTAAGATTTTCATCTTAGTATTTGCCTTCATCATTGTTTTTTATTCGTTGCAAAGGTGCTAAAGAATTGCTTATGGCAAGACTATTCCAATGATAGTTCCACAGTTTTTGTCCTTTTTGGCTAAGCTGTAAATTGTTCGGAATAACATCATGTTTGGAAGGAGCAGGACTTAATCATAACATGCTTTCTTACATTTTAAAGCAGCAGAGTTTACAGCTTTTACGGAGGAAGAAACTACCCAGTGATTTGATTTTCCGAGAACCAAGGCTTCAGTAAACAACAATTCCTTCTAATAAACATCCAATCTCAATTTGAAAATGAGGTGGAGAGTAGGTACCTACCTATGAGGGTATCAAGTCTGGGCAATGTGTGATTGCTAAGAGAATACATGAAGGCATTTAAAAATATTTTCAGGTTAAAAGTCTTATGTGTTTTGGAGCTTAGGGCATGCAGAAGTCACTGTTAGTTAGCAATGGTTTAAAACAAAAAAAATACATTTTATTCTCATATTGGTTTTTTTAAGTCTTGCTTGTGGCCTTACACTGTTTTGTAGGCAGAATTCAGATTTTATACTGGTATTTAGTCACCCTTCTTTTAACATGTTAAAAAGTTTCAAATCTTTAAATCTTTCCTTATAAAGTTTTCTTTAACAGTGTTTTTTTTTATTTTCAAGGGCCTCTAATCCTTCAGCCTCCTACAGAAATGTGGATTTCATCTATATATTCTGATGATTCACTATCAATATCATGAGCACCTTACCCAGAGGAGTCATTATTACCTATTACTACTCCTCTGCCTGGGTATCTAAATATCAGCTTACCCTCTTCTGATACAGCAACACACCGATGGTGTTCACAACAGGCTGTTTTTCTGTTATGGACTCTAAATCTTTTTTAACTTGTTCTCCCGGATGGAAACCTGTGTTCTGGTAGCGAATTCTTTCTATAGCATCGTGGATGTCTGACCCTATTTTTAATTGTGTTAAAACACACTTTTGTATAAATGGACCAGTGAGCTGAATATGTCTATTTATCACCCAGTAAGATGAATCTCTTTGAATGACTGTGAGCTACAATCTACCAGTTCATGTCATATGTAAGGTTTATCCACATTTTAAATTAATATTTAATTGCAGATGCTAAAATAAAATATTGGTGAGAATTAATCCCTGAGAAGGCCCAGCTGAAAAATCCCACTTTGACTTCCCTGCTGACAAATAATTAAAATTACAACAAACTTACCTGGAATCATACATTCATAAGACCAGTTCATGGGCTATAGAAGGTCACTCAAGTTCTCACAAAATCATACTTGTCTAATTCATTACTAGTATGAAAAATCAAATAAATTCAAATGTATTTTCACAGAAGACTTATTTTTTAACAGTGTAAAGCACTTGGCAGTGCCCAATAAAAGGTAGAAATACAGAACAGAGGAGGGTAACGTTAAGCACTCTGCAGTATCTGTACAGAGTGAGGTAGTTCTTAAGCAGCCTATTCCCCTGCATTTGAACTGAGCAGGTATTTTCCCTTTGTTGATATCTTTTCTTTCCTACACTTCTGCCACAAATTTCCTCTTCTTTTAATGTGTGCTTGTGATGCCATATAGCAAATAATTAGTATGTTACAGTTTATTGATGAGTTTGGTGTCCTAAAATAGTATTTCTATGAGACTTCTTTTTATTTGTCCATACTCAATAATAATGTATGAAGTAACATAGATGTATATTCTAGATGATATGAAACAAACTCATTGCTATTACAAAGCCAGATTTTTCTTGAATTTATCAATGTGGTAATGCTGCCAAGCCATAACACTAAACTGTTTGACAGTATAAATCAAAGTCCTTTTATCTTCCAATCCATCAGTACATTTCTTTGCTTAAAATTTATTGCCCTGGCAGTTGCAAATACGTGGGGAAGGCCAGCTACTGTAAAGATTTACATCACTAATTTTTTTTTTTTTTTTTCAGGATACACAATATGGAAAGAAATACTCTGTGTGCGTGTGAGAGAGAGAAAGAGAGAGAGAGAGAAATGCACTAAAAATTACTTCTAAAAATCAATTTACTTTTCATTCTATTATTTCATTTTCACTTTACATATTACTTTGAGTTTTTTTGCTTTAACTTTAATGCTGAATATCAACTTAAACCAATCTTTATTTCATTTTTAAAAGGACCATTCCAGCCCTAATTACCCTTGTCAATTTCAGAAGAAACTCAGCAAGATACTAGCCTGGGGATCTAAGGAAGGATGGGAAAACAGGACTCGGGATTGAAGAAAGATGTATTTGCATAGCCTATGGCTCTAGTCTCGTTCTTTTTTGTAATAAATCAAAATACATACAGAAGTTCTCAATACTGGGTGATCAACAAGAGAATTCTTGTATCCTAAACCTAATTGTGACCTCACTCTTCATATCTTACTTAGGAAAGGAATTATTTCCTGCTCCTGGTGGGTAAGGTTCATTGTTAGATGCTTTCCATCAGCTTGTACAAGAAAAAAACAAACCTCCATCTCTGTTCAGCTAGTTGAGTCTGGATTATTTCTACTGTAGGAGATAATGCAGGCTTATGATTTTGCAATGTATGATTAGTATTTATAGAGGCAGTATATAGGCACTGATTTTTAAGACTAATTAGATGTTGCCACACCCATCATTTCAAGGCTAAGGTAATTTAAAACTTAAAGTTGGGCAAGAAAGCTTTTATGCTCCACTGAAGTTTTCAGGATTGCAAAACAATTCATTTCAACAAATTGAGCTCACAACCTTTGCATTTTTGTGGAAAAAAAAAAAAACAAAGGAGAAACCCAAGGTCTTACCTCCATCCCACCATACAGCCAACATCTCATCCATATCCAAAGCTTCAAGCACTGCTCTCCTTGAATGAGTCTAGAGCTGTGAAATTCATCTTCTTTCATAGCAAGTAAGTACCATAAATACTAGAGAGTTCATCATTCTGGGGTTAGGTTTACTCTGTATGTGATAATGCATATTTATTCTAAATAAATCAACACTGCATCTAGTAAATGTGGTCCTCTCTTTCACCTGCATCTATGGATGCCTACAATATCAGCTGCCTCGAAGAACAATGTCACCCACCACACAAAGGAGCATGGTCCCGGGCTGGCTTAGGCCAGTGATGGAACTTACTCTCTGATTTTAACATGCAAACGCTCCTTACCCCCAAAATTCACCTCAGTATGAGGAAACCCTTTTTGACACAACAAGTCTGTTCCCGCAGAGAGTTTCCCACTGTTTTGCAAAAGATTACCAACCAAATTATTTGGTAGCCAGTGTCTAAATGAATTTGTCAGCGAGCAACAGGAGTGGGATTGCTCCATGAGGGAATGAGCCAGGAGTGGAGGTGACACTAGTGCAGACAGGGCAGTGTCCTCACTCGTGGGGTGCAGTCCCCCAAGATCTAAGCACAACAGGCGGACCAAGGTATTGGTAAAAGGATCCATAAACTGACAGCACTGAGTTTATTTCAACAGTGGTAGAAGTAGTGGTGATGCTCATGTTTTCATAAAAAAATAGTGGTTATAGCTGTGAGCAGATCATGAGAAATATATTTTCTATATGTTTAAATGACACTAACTTGCCATGTTTTAACCATCAGCCTAAAACTCAAGTCACGTCTAGAGATTTGTCACACTGCGTAGACAGGTGCACACATGTTCAGAGCTTGTAGTGTGTTTCTGCTTGACCTTCCGTTTGTGTCCTGTTACAGCTGACAGTTTATCCAAGGATGTCTATTTATCTTGCAATTTAATTTATACTACAGCCTGTAGTTTGCAACTATGAATCCATAGAAAGAGAAAATCCACTGGGCCAGTAAGTCAAGACAACTGTGTAGGAGCTGCCTACAAAAGCTTGGCTAGTGTTACTCTGATAACCTAGTGTGGTCACTGGTGGAGTGAGCTATACTACACATCTACCATAATGTAATCATTCACTATTATGAGTTCTACCATTGGGATGCTATCTACAGAGATATACTTCAGCTGAATGTAAAAACACATCATGAAAGATGGACTCTACATCTTCTAGCATATAGTAGGAGAACAGTTAGCTCATGGATGTTCAAATGAAAACCTTCTGAATCCAGTTCCAGCTCAGAGGAATCTTCCACTTCACTCCTTGTCTTGAAAGTTCCCTTAATTTCACTTCCAGAAAATTTAACAAGATTATTCCTACAATGATTCTGGTTTGTGTGTATTTTCTTTCTCTGGCTCTGATTTAAAGTGGCTTCCGAGCAGTAGAAAAATACTTCAGGGGGGGTTGATCTGGTCTACCATGGTAATTTAATTTTTCTTTATTGTATTTTACTTCCTCAGTATGTTAAAAATTCATTTTTCAAATCTCTTTGCTGACCATTGCCTTGCCTAGAAAGTTTTGTTGCCCATTAAAATTATCCTTGTATTTACATGTCTCTAAATATTTTCACATGCCTGTTTTTGCCCTTTCTAGAGTAAAACCTAATGACATTTCAAGTCCTTTTTTCCACTATGCAAAAGAAATTTTTTGAGAAGGAAACTGACTGCATAATAGTCTTTAATACTTCATCAGAGAACTTCAGCTGTTTCTGAGTTAAAGCTTAAAGTGGCACTGGTTTTAACTATAACATGCTTTGCAGTTAAGCAGACCACATCTTAAGACAGCTTTTTAATCCCTGTGCTTATGCCTTTTTACTAGAAAGAATTGCCATTAAACTAATTTGTGTTCACACACATTTCACACTGCACAAATGACAGCATAACTTCCATATAAAACAGACTGAGAACTAAAATGAAACCTCTAAAGCACAGAATTTCATAGATATGTTGAACTGGTTCACTGACATATCAGAAAGCACACATTAACAATTACTCTATAGTCAGTGGCAAACATTTTGTATAGGGTTCTTGTGATCTCTGGCACAGAAATGAAAGGAATAACATTAATCAAATGTCATCATTCATCCCAGCAATGTGTTTTCTATTATCCAGAGTATTCTCTCCGTGACAATTATATCCAGGTTATCTTTTGCAATTTTGTACCTCAAGGTGGGGAGTGTTTAAAAGGAATAATAATAAGTCTCCATATCTTTTTTTTCCTCCCTAAGGTCTTGATTTATTAACAACACAAACTGCAATACAAATGTACATATCAAGGGTCTACCAAAATCATAGAACCTTTGCAATGGTACCCCAAAATTGCCTAGATTGCTCTGAGGATAGTTCATCAAGGTCATAATCAAATGTAAGGTATAACCTGCTAAGAAAACAATAGAGACAACAGAAACATGTCAAAAGGCTAAAATTGCAGAAGCCTGAAAGAGACCAGCTTATGAGAAAGTAAATGTTCAAGACCTTCACAACTCAGTCACCTCAGTGTCAGGTGCAGTTTCATGGGCAAGCGACAAGGACAATGACAAATATGGCCAGGTGGTTGCTTTGTGGCACAGCTGTGTTTGAAGCTGTGCTGTGCTGAACTAAGCACCCAACGCTCAAGTCCATGCAAGGCCATTAGTGAGTTTGGAAAAAATTGCCAGCTGTGGGCCTCAGCTCATAGCCATCTTGTATTGGAAGAGACAAGGGACTTCCAAAAGCACTGACTTGTCCTTAGCTATCCTTATAGCTATTCTGTAGTTATATTAGCTATATTTTGAAACATATTCACTTGAAAAATGCCAACCTCAGTCTTTGTTGCTTGTCTATATACTTCTAGAAATCACTGTCTTAGGAGTACACCCCCAGTCTGGCACTTGATATCTGGATCCTGTAGGATGCAAAAAGCTGAAGTGAAAGGTCTTCAAACTTGACAAGAAATACAGTTAATCACTCTTTTTGAGTCTCTGCAGTAGAAAAACAGACTTAGGTCTTATTTCCCTAAATATTAACTCACGCAATTTGATGCAAGCAGTTGTCATACATTTCTTGTACTTCAGTTTATGGGTCTAAATAAGTTCTGAAATAGTTGGGTCACTGAAAGTATTAGTCATTGAAGTACTAGGAAGTACTAGGATGTTCTGCTGCAAGTACCAAAATTTGAACACCCCTGACTTGTCTATCAAAATGATCTACTACCATGATGACATGTCAAAATCTTGTCAGCAGAATGTGCAACATATTCCTCCTCTCTATGCTACGGAAGATATTCTTACACCTCAGATGACAGGGCAAACTAGAAATGCCAAGGTGTTATTTACCTAAACCTTTGACTGCTTCTAGTGTTGCCCTGTTTCACCTTTTGCATCACTACCGTAGATCATATGCAGACAACACATTATAGCAAGATGGCAAACTGATTCTTCAAGCTTCTGAGTGCACTGTGGTTTTCTAGCAGAACATCATAGTCCCAAAGACATTTTGAAGATTCCCTGTGGCAGGAACATTCCTACTCAGCATTGCACAAATGACAGATTTTTTCCGGTCACATGCAGGCTTTCAAAGCAGGAGGAAAGGGAAATGGCCTAAACATGCCAGTCTCTGGATGAGAGAAATCTCCGAATAGCAGATAGCTTAAAAGAGCATTACATTGACTACAAAAGTAGTACAAAGCAATAATACACCATGTGTCTCTGTATAAGACAGGTTCTTTTCAGATGAAATATATAATGCAATAACAAACACTAAATTACTATCGGGTTGATAATAACAATGAGAATGACACACTACAGAGAATGTTATTCGTTATGAGAGAATCCCATATACTTCATATTTGGACAAATTCTGTGGTTTAGTTCCTTCCTAAAGAAGGAAGTAACCTGGTTTCAAATTGTTTAAGGTATTTCTTTTCTTACAGTAATGTCCTATCTCCTTGGTAAAATGAAATTTCTCAGTTGACAAGCAAGCTTTCAATTTATAAGTGGCCAATATATTTTTCATCAGAATATTTGATTCAGTTTCTTCACATGTTCTTTGCAAAAGCAAAAGTGGGAGTTCTGACAACATACTGTTGAAACCACATTCAGCAACCTGAGAAAAGGAGTGTAGTGTTCCTTCCCTCATAATGGGGCATACAGCCTCTGGTGTAGGAGGCCATATCCTCCTATATCACAAGAAAATATTCCTTTATAACAGAGGCTTCCTACTGTCTGCTTTCTTGTCCTTGTGTAGTTGACGCAGAGCAATAGGTTTCTTAATACTTGCTAGGTCCCAATGAGGGTTCGATTCATCGACTGTTGAACTGGGACTGTCCAGGAGAGACCTGCAGCTGGGTATGTTATAGCCGGTGGTTAGAGCACCCTCCTGGAATACCTGAGCCTCTGCCTCAAAGCAGATAACAGAGCTCAAATGTGGGTGTTCTCCATGTTAAAGGGCTCACTGGCTGGCTTTGCCACTGGATTTATAGATAGACATACAGTCCTGAAATTAAACTGGTCATCCTGAAATTCACTGTATATGTAATTTTGTTAATTCAATTAGATGAATATTCTGAGGAAAGATTGGCTTTGTGCTTACCTCCAAATTATGTATGTATGCTTGTTTGTTTCAGTTTTCTGATTTTAATAAAAAGTCATAACGAGGGAAAATTAAAAGGATTTCAGGAATTTGTGCTTGCTTACCATTAGCTGTCAGCTGAAAAGTCAGACTTAAGTCCATGTGTTTTTTCTCAATTCTGAGTTGGTACAGCTTAGTACCACTCTATTTAAGTCTTAATCCTACAGAGTCAAAATAAACTGTTTTGAACTACGATTGTATAAATAGAAATATTCTATGAAATGTGGAATTTTAGTGTCAGAGCTGTTTGTTTTTTAGAAATTAGACTACAGCATATTTTCTCATTTTTTCTGTAGTACAGTTTCAAAGTTCAAGTTGATCAGATTGCTAGTACTAGAGATAATTCCAGGTGAAGGTGTTCTTGGTCTGCTGCATTTCTTTTTCTCGCACATTAGCTTTGCAAAAGATGCAAAATATGCCATAATGAGTCACCTATCAAAAAAGGAATGAAGGAATGCAGCAGGCTCCTATTAAAAAAGAAAAAACAAAACCCCAAACTCTTCTGAATATGTTTCCTCACAGAATTCTACTTTCAAAGGTAATGATTAGTACTTTCTTCTTTAGATTTCAATTAAAAGAGAGAATTTAGGACTACATTGTTTCATTTTAGAAAGCATGGAACAACAAAAGTGTTGGCACATTTTTCCCTATTTCGTGCCTTCTGACTTCCCCAAGCTTTCTGATGTCTTTCCAGTTTGGAGCTCCTGCTTAGATAAAACAGATGACTTTCTGGGCCTGCTTCTGCTAACAGCAGGCAGGAGCAACGGTGACTGATTGGTTGAAACATGAGGATTAATGGGTATTTATATTTCATTAAATTTTATGCTCACTGGAGAATAATGTATCACTCGCAGATATTGAAACATATGTCAACCCTATCCACTTACATATAATTCAATTTGACTTAAATGCATTGATCAAATTTTATTAAAGTCCAATATATCTTCCAAAAAGGCCCGCTAACACAATATTGCTGCTTCACATTCATCAGATAAAAGGAGGCAATTGTGTTGTAATTCTATTTATACCATTTTTCGGGAAAAGGGAGATTATTGTGAAGCGAATACTCATTACAAGGTGACTGGCGCTGGCTGAAGGACTTGAGACTGAGATTATTAAGCGAATTCTCAAGTGGTGCCCTTTAGTTAAAATTACCCCAGGGTGGGTCATGCCTGTTTTCATCCCCAGTGGAAAAGAGAGATCAGCATTGTTAACGATATTATCCAGGAAAGTTTGCCATGCGAGATTTTGGAGCATGTTAGCAATTTATTCTTTTTTTTTTTCTTTTTTTTCCTTAAAGCTTAGTTTATGAATCATGCATAACAGTCTTTGGAAAACTACTTTTCAGTATTTATTCCTCTTTTTTTTCTCTACATCCCTCCTTTTTATTCAACTTCTGCAATTACTCTCACTGTGATGATAAAGAAAAATATAAAATGCTTATTTCTTCAGTTCTTCACAAAAAAGGATGATGTTTTATATAAAATCCCTCTCTGAAAACAACCACAGCAATAATGGGATGTTTCTGCACTGTTTGGGTTTAGACCCTTGCTCGTAGATTGTACTGTGTAGAACAGAAGTTAAAAAATGAGGGTTTAGTCCTCCTAATGAAAAGAAATAAAGGCTTTTTAAAACCATGATCCAGCAGAGTCATTTAGTCCTCACTCTCAAACTATTAGGGTTTAGGGCAGTGGGACTGGTGCAATATCTCTTTGCAAGCTCTTCGTTTGTTTCTGACTTAAGTGTTATTAGGGGCTAAACTGCCTGCACTCCAATATACAAGAGATCATCTCAGCGACTTTCAAAGAAAAGGACCATTTCTACACCACAAAAAAAAGGATGTTAGCCAGGAAGGATGTTCAAGAGTCAAAATAAGGGAGTGGAAAAGTCTAGCTAATCTCAGGAAACTTAAAAAAATGTGGTTACATCGTGTGGGATCTAAGCACATTACCTGGACTAGTGTCCTACCTCACAAGGTTTGAAATTACTTTAAGGTCACTGGGAACCTTACTTAAATGAAAGGATAATTTTTCTAATGTTCATTGCCCTGGGAAGCCTTCCCAAAACAGCAGGAGTTTTATCCCCAACTAATGTTTCTTTCTTTTGCCATACTTTTTATTTCCTGTAGGTGCTATTTAGTTCTGCATTGACTATCAATCTCCTCTTGTGAATACAGTAAAGATTGCTGTACAGGTTGATTACAGTTTTTATCCAAAATAATAAACAATTTCAAAACCAGTACTTCCACTCAACTTATTTTAGAATATCAGAACATTTCTATAAATAAAGAAGTACAATATTAAACGAAGTAGAACTTTTGTGAATACTTCCCCAGTAAATTTCTGTTTTCTGATCAGCTCTAATAAAGTTACTGTCCTGGTTTCCACACATCAAGCAGAGCTTGAAGATAATTTTTCTTCATTCTTGGGAAAAAAGCACATTTGTACAAACACGTGATTTCATGTTAATATATTGAGATACATTAATTACATTTGTCAACAGAAATTTTAGATAACATCAAAATACTGATGATATCTCCCTGTTATCAAAACCCTTACAAACCCTTTAAAAATACTTTATTCAAATCACCAGCCAGTCTCTTTTCCTGAGGCTGATGCTTCTGTCAAGATTCTGTGATTTTGTGAAGACACTTGGTCCTAGCCTTTTGAATGTGTATATTTAGCTTTTCCCCAAACAAACTGAAGGTCTTTTGTTCACTTGTGGAGGAAAATGATCACTCCTTTTTTCACTCTATAGGATGTGCTGGTCAGGCCTGCTCCAGACTTAAAACCTGACAGTACTTTGTGTATCTGAAAATAATTTTCCCCCTTTGAGATAGTGAATAAGAAAATTTCTTGACAATTAGTCAGTTCCTTCATCTGTTTACCTTTAGGTTGTTTATTGTTCACTCCAAGCATTGGGACTTCCACTGGCACATTAGCAAAGTTTCCCCTGGTGAAATTTGAGGCCATTTCCTCTTGTCCTATCGCTTGTTACTAGGGAAAAGAGACCAACCCCCACCTTGCTACAACCTTCTTTCAGGTAGTTGTAGAGAGTGATAAGGTCTCCCCTCAGCCTCCTTTTCTCCAGGTTAAACCACCCCAGTTCCCTCAGCTGCTTCTCACAAGACTTGTGCTCTAGACCCCTCACCAGCTTCATTGCCCTTCTCTGGACATACTCCAGCACCTCAATGTCCCTCCTGTAGTTCTCACAGCTTGGAATCATGGAACAGCTGAGGTGGGAAGGGACTGTGGGAGGTCTTATTGTCAACTTCCTGCTCAAAGCAGAGTCAGCTGGGAGGACAGATCCGGTTGCTCAGAGCTTTGCCTAGTCTGGTCCTGAAAATCCACAGGAAAGGAGATTCCACAGCCTCTCTGGGCAACCTGCTTTCCACAGGCTGCTGCAAGCAAGCAAGCATACAGGTATATATAGACAATGTCACCTACCCTATCACAGTCAGATGCTGAAACAGAGTCTTAAGTGTAACATCCAAGGCATATTGCTGCTACTTAGCCTCCTGTGCTTAATAGGAAAACCAGTCTGACAGTCCCGCTCCTCTGAAAGTGTCAGCGTCACATTGCATTGTGATTTAGTTAAAAGATGTGTTGGAAATATACATAAATGTGAGCTGCCTCTTCTTCTATTGCTGATAATTTTGTACTAAAATATTTAAATGAAGACCAGCCCCACATACCTATTATATACATCTCTTTAAACAAGGAGGGTTCTGTCTTCTGAGATTCTTTTGTACCATGGAATCTATGCTGTTACTGCATCCAGGATGAGGTGCCCTTTTGACAGAAAAAATTACAATTGCCTCCCTTTACTTTCACCCCTTCTTGTTGCACCTATGTGACTTTTTCTCCTCTCTCAGTCCCCTCTCCTGAGCACAAAATGACAAAGCAGTAAGTCTGACACAATCTCTGCAGAAAGGAATTTGGTATTCCAATTCTTATGCTCCTTTCTGTTTGGTTTCTGGTCAACACATACTTGCATAACTGTTTGCAAGAAGTGAAGAGCACGGTTATATGTTCCATACTGCATAAGGTTCAAACTCGATCATGCTAGCATTTCTGTTAAATGTGTTTTTCGCTCAGTAAATCAAGAAGCAGAAACAGTAACATGTGGTTCATCTGTGAGACTCTGTCATGTGATATGCAAAAACGCTATTTCACCAATCAGTCTCTCATCATTTCCAGAGAATGAATATGGAATGTTAAGTAGGCATAAAGAATTACCTGCATTCGCCCCATAACTTAGAAGTTTCATTACTTTTTTTAAATAGCATATAAACATCCAAGGAAGCTGATCTTGTCATAGAAACTTCACAAAGAAGAGGAAAAGAAAAAAAGGTTGATTTTTTTGAAAAATTATTTCTTGTAATTTATTCACTCAAGTTTTATATTACAACATTAAAATGTTAATTGAGCTTTACCTGTCTATTAATTTTGGAAACATATTACTGCTATATTTACTTATTGCCAATGTTTTTGTTCTTTATTCATTTACTGTTACAAGACCAATGAAAAAAATCACTCCGCCATCTCACCAAAGTGACTGTAAGCTTTTGCTTGACTGTAGTGCTTTCTTTGGTGACTAGCGCAAAGTAAAACAACTGCTCTAATGCTTAATGGCATTTTTTTCCCACATTTTGGGGGAAATTGGACAGATGCCTGAAGCATCACTGTTGCAAACTCGATAAAGGGAGAAACTGGCCATCAACATGTAAAACAGAGTGGAAACCTATCAGACGTAAGAGGCCAGGTGGTACTCTTTGACAAGGCAGTGGGCAGACTATAATCAGCCAAGAGAGGAGAGGCAGAAGGAATTTCATACAACTCCAGGTATCCAGTGTTTATCAGAAACAATTACAAATCATCTCAGATCATCCTTGTGATATTTTGCTTTGCTTGCCCTCGGTTGCCTATGGAAAAACAAAAAACAAAAAAACCATGAAAACTCATTCACTCTGCAAACAGTTATTTTGAATCAACTGCCAAACTCAAGCAATATAACTTATAAGGAATTAATTCCCTGTATGAAGATGCAATAATCCTGGTGCAGCATCACTGCTAGTGCCACTATACACAGAACAAAAGAGATACAACATGTGATGTTGTGTTGCTGTGTAGGATTTAAATAACATGAGTTTGGGATGAATGCACCACTCATCAAACATGAAGCTATGAAGGCATTAAGCAGATCATGTCATGACTTATGAAGGACATACTTTCCTATTTGCTTTTCTTTATAAATAAAGAAAAAGCAACATTTCATGCATCTTTAACTCATATGCAGACCCTTTCTCTGGTAAAAGCAAGGCCATTCTATGCAAAATATAGCCTTACACTTGAAATAGGAATATTTTAAATGTAAAATTGCCATTTGTACTAGAATCCTATTGTACAGTGAATCATGCCCACTCTAACAGATTTTTAGATACATTCATTTTAACACTATCTTCTACCTTTCTCTTTCACTTGCACCCCTGAATCATATGCTGTAATATTAACATAACATGGAATTTAAGCAAGAAATCTCTTAAAAATGTATTCTATTTTTACAAAAATTATTCTATTTTTATTAAAAAATGAATTCTTCTTAAAAATTTGTTCCGTATAAATTTGTGCTCATCTAAATCTGTAGTCCCAGACTCCTCTAATTGTGCTAACTTTTCCTTGGAAGATGTGTGATAAAGACTGACAAAAATGGTGCAACCTGTCTCTTCCAAATGGCATTAGCATTAGTGTCACCAGCTGTGCATTGTCGAAGCGAAGTGGAACTTCCAAAGATCTACTAGATGCAGTGAAGCAGGAGGATATTCTTCTGTTAGCTGTTGTAAAAAATACAGTTGCTAGGTTCAGGGAATGTTATCTTTCCTGTTAGCACTTTCCTCTATGAACATGCAGAGAGAGATACGCCTTTTCTCTCCTGAAGCCTTTCCAGGGTCACCTTTGTTGCTCGAGTAGTCTGCTCATTCTTTCCATCTTGTCTAGCTCCTCCTCCAGCTGAAAACATTGTTGCCACTAAAGGCAATAATATTTGCCAACCAAACTGGGTGGTTTCTCTTGTATAGTGTCTGGTTTTTGCGTTCATTACTCCAACAATGGTTTGGACTAAGAGGTTACACTGTGTGGTGCTGTTTACAATAAAAGCATCAGACTTTCATGGTATTTGAAGATAATTCATCAGGCAAATTAGCTATTTACAGGAACCCTGTGCCTTGTCTTAATTTGCTCTAGTTGAGAGATAAGGCTTATTTTTCTCAAAATCTTTCTACTGAGCACATTTACCAAAATAAATTTTAAAGGTAACCAAGTTACTGCAAATCTTAAGACCAGCTGTTGGTGAATGTTGTCTTTAGACACAGATCCCAGGCAACATTCATCACTCAACCTTCCTTGAATTACCCACCAGTTTTCTGTGATTTGACTAATCCACTCACAATGTCCTGTTTCCTACATATACTTCTGTTGGTGGGCAGTCATCTCCTTCTTGTGTCCATGTCCCTGTTCTTCACAGACATCATTTTTCTCCAATTTCTGTCTTAATGCTGGAAACTTTCGCTGTTCTATTGCTTGCCGCCTTCTCGTTCAAATCATTTTTCTGTTGTTGAGAAGGACAGCACTGCATGCTCCAAATTTAACTTAGAATATGGTTGGCCTCAAAGTCACAAGGCCGTATCTTTGTGTCAGTCTTTAGTTTTTCTGGTTTCTCTTTTATTATAATTTTAATTCAGTAAGGCTGTTGCATACTTTTTTGGGTCATGATGACTTATAGTGAGGACAGAAAAGAGAAAATACTTGTTCAGACACACAGGTGTACACACACCTCCCTGTTGTAATGCAGCAAATGACCACCAGCAGACCATGCGCCTTGGTTCTGTAGCAACACAGTTCCAACCAAATAGGCTATCACTTGCCAGCAAAAAGCCTCAGAACCCTCTCCAGAGTCAGTGAAGTCACCAAATCACCTGGTGCAGTCTCAGGCTGCTTTCGGGTGTTCAGGGATGATGAAGTCTGCCTCTGTCGATATGCATAAAGATTGCTTACTCAGACAGAGAAATGATCATCCAGTTGTGACCTGGAGAGTGGACATCTAACCACCCCCGCTTACTCTGTTTTCATCAACTCGTAAAATTACAGGTAGAAGCTGCTTTTTTCTTGACAGAAGGGGCCTGTTTCTGAGTTAGGGCTCTCAAGGGCTGATCTGTAAGGAAGAATTCCAGTAGCCCAAGAAGTGCTGGCAGACGGCAGCAAAGGGTGGAAAACAGAGCTGACTTTTCGACTGGTGTCAGACACACCTTGTCTCCTTTCCATTCCCAGGTTTTTACCTTTGCTGATAGACTATGCAAATGTTTCACAATATTGCTTCTCAAGCTGTTACGGGTACAAACTATCTGGATATTTGGATACTATGGTATCTAATAGGATGCTATCAATCTTTTATAGTAAGAGAACACATAAATTATAAACAAATATGTCCTTTGGTCTAGTGGAACAGCATAATGATCAAAGACAGACAATAGAAATGTATTTGCTTCTACAGTAAGCTTTATTCCCCCAGCGCTCAGTCTGTAGTGATGGACAGGCAGTGAGCTGTCAGTTTTTGTTCAGTCTGTCACACTACACTTACCTCCTGTTGTTTTAAGTAATCAATATGGGGGCTGAAATCACCTACCACTACCTCTGCTACCTACTATTTTGTCCACTCATAAATTATGAATCCCTGCACAACATCAAGTCTACAATTTCGATTGCATTTGCTAATCATTGATCAATAATTCAAAAGCCTCTTCTTCTTCAAGGGTCCCTAGTTTCCTGGAACATATGGCATAAGGCTGACAGTGTTCACAAAACTATTCCCTTATCACAAAAAGGAGCCAGGGAGAACAAGTTGCTTAAAGTTGTTTCTTTCCTTCTTTGTTTTTTTGGTGTTGTTTTTTTTTTTTTTCCCAAGAGACAGACTTTGTACTTTTTTTATTATTTTTATTACTATTTCCTCAACTTGCTGCAGTTAATGACTGCTCAAGTACAGTAGCTCTTGTATGCAGTAGCTTCCAGGATTATTTTCAGCTTCATATCTTGAGAAGACATGCCACTTATCAACCAATCTGGGTAGTTCAGTTTTACAATGATAACAATAGCTATGCTGACTTTTACTGTAGTTGGACTATATTTCATTTTTCAAGAAATCTTACTTTTCATATTTATGTTATGCTGTTTATTCCCTATAAAAGATCATGAAAATGAGATAAAAAATAATCTTTGTTATGTGTTCCTTCAAATACATAAACATGAACACAACGAGCAAGAGTCTTTCACAAGTGAATCTGAAGTCCTCAGCCATTACAAGAGAGCCACAGAATGCTTGCTGCGTTGTTTCATTCTTGAAGATCGTTTTATTAGCTATTTTGCTGCTAGAGCAGGACCATGAATAATAAATATCGTCATACAGAATAGTTCTGATTACTTCTCCATGGAAACCTTTTAAATGGCCGGATCCTGAAAACACCTATGTACAAAAATTCACTTAATGAATAATCTCTGTGGCTTAAAGAAGAGACAAGTTCAGGCGTGCTAGTATATTTGAGTATTTTCTTGACTAGCCTAAAAAAGCCCTTATAATTCTCCAACTTTTTTCAGTCTTTTGTTCTATGAGTTTAATTTTAGAAGAGACAAAAAAGGCTTATTTAGACTGTGTTGTACAAGTCTCCTTCAATAAAATAAACTTTTTTACTTTATTATATTTCATTGGTCAAGAAGTTAAATATAAGTATGTAAATGAAACCAGTATGATAATGTCATCTGACATTTTTTAGCAAAGTTGTATTGCCTTATCTATAATACCATATTTATCTATGCCTCTATTTCTTGTAGCTGTATGTAACAATTAAGTAACTAAAAAAAAAAGCAACCCGAGACTTTTAAATATTTGCGTAAAAAATTATAAGTTGTTTTGTTAGTAGCTAACATGTTCATTATGTTTTTCTAGGAGACAAAACAGTGTATGCTTAGCCTGAGATTAACTGATGTACTTCTACGGTTCTTTCAGGTAGAATATAGCCGTGAACAACAGCCACAGATATAGTTAGTATCAGACTGTCCACCAGTTTTATTCTGATTGTGTTAGATGCTTACGGGACATTTGAAGGCAGTACATTGCAAGGTGGAAACATCAATCATTAAAAATTTGTGCCTGGTAAAGCTTGTATTAAAATAGTATTAACAGTAGCCCTTTCTGTTAAAAGAAATCAAAAACCTACTTTCTCCAAAGTTTAAATCATACGTTTTAACCAGCTTTTGAGACTAATCTCCCCGACATTCTTGTTTAGGGTTTTTTCTTTCCTTTTCAACTTATTTAAACGTCCAAATTATAGTTCTTCAGTGAATTTTCATGCACAAACAGGATCAGAATAAGGATCAGTTTTATCTATAACTATTATACATCATACTCAGGATGCACAGAAATTATGTTATGTTATCTTACTTGATGTATCTCACTGACTTAAAAAGTTAAAAGTCAAAATGTCTTCTAGATAGCAATATGCTTTTATTTCTGGTTTTGGTGTCTTTTTTCCTGTCTAAAAAATAGTAAGAAAGAATTTCTGCCCTACATAGTATACACACAAAGTTTTATCATGAATGAGCACATAAGCTTAGCAGTGAGAGGAACACAGAGGAAAAGAACAAAAAGAGTGACAATGAGGTGATGCAGGTGTTTAGGATAAGAATTTTCCTAATCCAAAAACCTTGAAAGTGAACATGTGTCTTGATTAGATCAAATTATTGGAGGGGAAAGAATGTTTAACAAACATCTTGTTATGATGTATATATATCAAATAATTACTTTAAATAATGGAGATTAGGAAATAATGTTGATGTTGAGAATAATTTTCAAAATCACCAGAGATCTAGTAACATAAGGACTCTTCTTTTTATCCTCGTCAGTTAAGATTTTGATATTTTAGCAGAAATAAAAGGTTGTTAGCTTTTTTTTCACAGTGAAACTAAATTATGTTGAAATAAAAATATTCAATAAAAATCCAAATCAAAGATGTCAATAATATTTTGACAAAGATGTTGCAAGCAGTCTAAAATTATTTTCTGAAAATGGAGAATTAGTAACACTGAAGTTATGAATCAGAGGTGATATATATAAAGTTTGAAATCCCTTTTGAATAGCTCTACTTTCAAGTGCAAACTTTAATCTTTGCCACATTTCACCTCCTACAGGCCCTCTTTTCAGCAGCTGTTCCTCTGCTATCTGCTTTATTTGGATCAATCATACCAAAATCAGTTTTGTGCAATAGCCATTTTGTATTTCTGGCAGTAACCTCTATCCTTTTCTAACATATTTTAGAGTCTTTGGTATTGGTGGTGGAATGGACCTGCCACAGAGCACAGCTGGAAGATTGGCCAGCCTATAGCAAAGATACTGCTGCTTGACAGAATTAAGTATAAAAACCTGTTCTTGTTCTATCCTGTTTGTTCCTTAACAAAAGGAAAAAGTTTTTTACTGTGAGAGGAACTAAGCAGTGGCACAGGTTTCCCAGGGAGGTTGTGGAGTCTCCGTCCTTAGAGATACTCAAAAGCTGCCTGGACACGGTCCTGGGCAACTGGCTGTTGTTGGCCCTGCTTGAGCAGGTGTGTTGGGCCAAATGACCTTCAGAGGTCCCTTCCCACCGCAGCTGTTCCGTGATTTTAAATCTGTGTTCTTTCTCTCTCCTCAAAGATAATAAATGCTATTCTTGGAGCTATTAGAGTTGTTTCAGAAAATTTTTACACCTTTTTTGATAATGGCAAACATTTTTAAGAAATCCTGATTTGTTCAGATCTGTGATCTCAAATTCTGAAAGCTGCAACTGATTTTTGGATGTTAAGTGCATCATCTAGTAAAGTCATACTTTTTTTAATTATAAGCTGCCATTTCCTGGAGTGATTACAAGACATGTTGCAGTTGAATAATATTTCTCATATAACTGGTGTCAGAGATCATACTGATCTTAACAAGCGGGATAATTTCCCTAGGTGAAATTCACCTAAAACTGAAGCATTCTGATTTTTTTAGTCTCTTTCTTTTCTCCCATGGAGAAAAATCTTGTAACAGCTATCACGTGGAAGTACAGATAGGAAAGCTAAGCATGAAATGCAAGTTGAAATTGCATTACAGAAAGGAAGATTCTCATGTACTAATTTAAGCCAGTGTTCAATTGATGGGAGCTAATGAACTACAAAAGCTCTGACATCTTTTGCAGCAGACAACCCAGTGTAAACTAATCAACATTAAGTCAATATAATCTAACCCTTCGTTGTTCATTGATCTTTTTTACAGGCTACACACTGCCTGGCCATGTGAATGGGTCGGAAATATATATATCAGGAGAAGGATAAAGCTGTTACCACAAAGGACGACTAAATTAAAATTGGCCAGCATGAAAGGAAAATGAAAATTACCTGCTGCATCTTCACTCTGCTTTATAAAATGCCTATATTTTTCATCAATGCCTGGTAAAAAGACTCTGACCAGTTCATCCATGCCTGTCTAACTTATATGCATTCCAGATGGAGCAATGCAATGAAGTCACCAAAAACTTGATATGAGCAAAGGCTGAATTTCCTCTTAAAAGGAGCTTCACACCAAGACTACAAGTTCACTATTTCTCTCACTGAGTTTGAGAGGAGCTTATGAAGATTTGATTTTAATCTATTAGTCTCTCAACTGGTTTGAACCAACATTGGAGAGATCCATCATTTCCCACAGAAGCACTGCCTTTTCTCATATATGTGGATATGCACAGGACGATGTTACTAGACAAATAAAGATGTTGCATCCCTTTTAAAACCATTAAGGCCTTTGTAGAAGAGTATCAAAGCCATATTTTCTCTTAAGTGTGTGCCAGACAGAAAACTGGGGAGGTTTCATATTTTACTAAGGGGAAGAAATTCCTTGGGCAACGAAATGATGTCATGTTACCCTGAGCCTAGATCAAATGTTTCTTTATGTTTGTAGAAAAAAAACCTAAAATACTGTTTTAAAATATAAAATGGCATTTGGAACGACTGGTAAGGATAACATTTATTAAAATTTGCTTTTGAAAAGATTACTTTTGTACTTATAGACATATCCTGAAAAAACTGTAAAATGTAAAAGTAATAATTTACTCACAAAGGTTTTCTATAGTTCTCTCTACTACTACAACTTTCTCTGATCACATTTGTTCTTTCTGTCTGGAAATATCAAAGGAGCCTAAAGGTGCTAGGGACCTGACTTAAGTGGAGTTTGACAACCAATACCCCTATGACTATTCCAGGTCTCAGCAAGAAGATTCTTGAAACCAAAAGACTTACCAAGACGTATCCAGCATCAAATCCTGGTCGCTTTGCTCCCAGGGGTTGTCTCAGTGCAGCTAACGGGACATCTTGTGAGTGTGCCAAGCAAGCCTTGGCCTGCAAAGAAGAAAAATTTCATATTGCTGTGCTAGCAAATAAATAAAAATAATTTTGATGTCTATTTGGAGAGGTGGTTTTGTAGCCCTCAGACATAAACAGAAACAATAGATTTCAGTGTATTCCAGCTTTTGATTGTCTTTTTTTACTAGGGTATTCACAACATTTTTTAGGTCCCTTCAAGATCAAATTATGTCAGAACTTATATTTAAAATTTAACTTTTATTGTAGAATTTGAAATTGTATCCCTGCTTGCTATGACAAAATTGGGAGGGTATAGATCAGGAGAGGGATCAGAGTAAGGAAATCTCCCAAATATCCACTATATAACACAATGCCATTGAGTCATGAAACTACCAGAACACAAGGAGAAAAAAACATGGTTTAACTTCAATCCCAGCTTTTTAGTTTATTCAAATGAAGGACCCTCAAACGGTTTAGTTAGGAATTAAGTTAATTGGGTTTGGTGTAAGGTTGGTGTACTTCCTGCTGGAAAGTTTCCCATATTTCCTCACTATAAGTAGCGGCTGGACTCCCATGTCACCCTGTTAGCCCAGACTTTAATTAGTTCTGGCATTCGCCTCATAATGATAAATGCTGAGATGATGAATGGAAATGCAAATGAGTGTGAAGTGGCTCAGCCATCAGAGCTGAATATCATTAATACCTTCCTACTGTTAAATCGATCAATGTCATCCCAGGATCCCTCTGTTCAGCGGGTGCAGATGGCTGTCCGCCAGAATGCCTTCCATTATATTGGCAGTGAAAACTTTGTGGATTTTTCCTCCCCATATGCTTTTATTCATCTTTTGCTGAATATTTGTTTGGCAACTAGAACTCTAATATATTTCCAGCTGAGATGATAACTATTTAGGGTCAATAAGCGAGTAGCTAATTTAGAGCAAAATAAATATTAATATGGATCTCTTCTCACATCAGGAGAGGAGTATCAAGTGCAGATTCAATAAACAGGAGAGAAATAGAATTTTTCATGATGCAAAATTTCATTGATAACAACAAAAAATAAAAAATTAGGATTCAAAGATGTTTACTCATTTCTTAGGTATGTTACAGCTTTGTATTTTACAAGTTTCTGGGTCTGGCAGCATGTCCACAGAACTAAGTTTTGTAAGAATGAAAGGGTTGGATAATGTTCAACATGAAGTTTTAATATCAAAAACATGTTTTGGGAATATGAAGAATAAACCTTGAAAGCATTGGGAATAATTCTTTCATCAGTTAGGTTGCATTTTTGTACAGTGATTTTGGGGGTCATCCACAGGGATGTGCATTAGCCCAGTGGGTAATTCTTCACAGGGAAACTTCTCAGTCTATGCAGACAGATGTTTTTCAAGGAAGTGCTTCTGCTCACCTAAACTTAGGACCTAAGTCTGACAATTCTTTCCGGGATCCTTCTCTGCTTAGCACATAAGGAGCATGGGGATTAGCTTTTGCGAATAATCACTTCTCTATACAGTTCACAATTTTCTAACAACCTTAGACAGTAATGAGTCGAGTGCTTTATTATGTTAAATTAGAAAGAAGTATGTTTCATCTATAGAAAGTGTAAATAACCACCTCTTATGAAAGTGTCAAGAGGCTACTGAGAATCTAAATTCACGGCAAGTGCATCAGCCTAGAGTCTATTCTCTTATAGCTCATGTTTAGCCATATGTGATAACAGTGAAACCATATCATTTTCACCCTGTAATCTGTGTAATCAAATCTCCAATTGTCTATGAATCCACTCATCTGTGGCTTTGGAAAGACTGAGGAAAGACATTCTGTGATGTGTACAGCCTGTACACTATGATGCCTAGGTGAAAAGCGTACTGGTCCTTCCATCCCCTCTTCTCATAAATAACATAGTGTTTCTTTCATTTCCCTTCATAAACCCTCTCATTCCATCCTCTCAGTATGTTGGAAACTCTCCAGTGGATTGAGAACTTACTGGAACTGGTCCAAGCATAAATCACTCATTATCAGGTTCCATTCTTTATATAAATGAAACTGTCTCTTTTTTTTCTAAATGTCTATATTTGAAAAAGTAATTTCTATAAACCACCTTTGCATTAACCCACTGGATTTATTTAGTAATGGGTTTATTCTCTGATCTTTAGTTAAATGTTTTCTTTTATTAGTCTAATGAAAATTGAAAAATAAAATCGGACAAAATATTTTGTTACTTTGGAGTCTATTAGAGGTTTGGCATCTATGCTAGAGTAGAACCAACCAATTTCAATAACATCAGGAGCACAAGGAAATAAATTAGACGGTTTAATTGTGAGATTATATCACTTCGATAGGATGGCTAAGGAAAAGTGAAACCAAATTCTAATAATAAAACAATAATTTAAACAGAATGTATCACACTTCGGTGTTATTTTTACTAGGTTTTAATGTTCAAAAAATTATAATAATATCTCATGCAATGAAGCTGCTACACTGACTTATGAAATGAATATGAACTTTAATGATCCTTTTGCTTACAGTCAACATTTTCATGAAGCCTGAGCTAGAAAGTTAAAAATACTGCTCACTTTGATTTGAAAAAGAATAAAACTATTCTGTGGAAAAAAAGTGCTAATGTTACATATCCATATAATATACAACTACAAACAAATTCCAGGAATTATGTCAATCAAAAGCTAGAAAGTTAGCTATGGTTCTTTTAGTAGCACAGACATACATTTTTATGTCATTCAGTTCTTGCTTATATTGTTAGGGAAAATATTTTATAATAGTGATTCCGTTCTCTTTTTTTAATTAATTCTATTCTTGTTACATATTAATTTTCTACAATACTAGATGTGTATATAGTACTTAAAGGACAGTGGGAGGAAAAAAGGGGCAGGAGGAGGATTGTGCCCAAAAAAGACTTAATGTGAAGTGAAATGAAAAAAGGTCTGAAGCACAGAGATTAATGTGGGAAGTCTGTGACAGAGATTTCATCAGAAGGCCGTCAGCAAAGGCTGTGTCAGTAATGTGCCTTCAGAAGGGTTTTGGATTGCAAGGCACCCTTCAAAGCATCACAGTCACATACCGTCCTCCAGGCTTCTGGTTTTACCCATCCAAAAAGTAGCTCTCATACAGTTTGAGCTGAAGGTGGTCCACACACAGCACAACAACTGCACTGGTTGTTCTTGTTTTACTCCCTTTTCTCACACTGACCTTCTCAGAAGTGCTGCTTGCCATCTCACATCTCGTGCAATGAGAATCTATGATCGTTCAGAGCTTGTTGTTTTGAACAGACTTCCTCTCTCTATTTCTTGGATTCTCCATTTCAACTGAGAGCTCATCCTGAAATGCATCTTTCAAACCCAATTAGACATTTTCAATCATCCCTTCCCATGTTATTGCACAACTACTAATGGGTTTCCATAATCATACTATTTAATACATATGTCTTCATTATCTATCAGGTGGAGATTTTGCCATTAGCTTCAATGCAAACAAAATTAGTTTCTCCAATTTTCTTTTTAATTACCATCTATACTGCAAGGACACTATGTTGGTTGCACCTATTGGCTTGCCCTTTATGGTCAGTGGAGGTATGTGCAAAGGGAGATACTATGCAGAATGCATAAAGGTGGAAGATCTTGTCCCTGATAAAATGTGTCTATTATATATCAAGCTGATAGCTGATATCCTAGGCTGCATGACTTTTCATTATAAAAGGCTGCTTTCAGTTATTTACGGCTGAACCATTGGGTGCATGTCTACAGCTGCACATGCACGTATGCACTTTTGCATGCACACGCATGGGTAAAGCTTCACATATATAAAGTCAGAAAAACAATGTTTTCTGTCTATAGCTAGAGAGAGCCATCAGGGTGACTGATAATAGGGACAGGCACTAAAAGCCTGATGGAAGAGAAAGACTGGCGATGAATGAAAACCAAGTACTAAAAGCAGAATTAGGACTGTGAAGGGCAGTGAAGTAAAGTATAAGGCTTGCTGAAGTATGAGAAAGTTAGAGACAGCAGAGCTCTGTCTGGCTGGGGTAGAGGAGAAGGAAGATTCCCATCAGATGCTGGCAAAGAATCAGGGCTCCCAGGGCCTCAGCCACATCTCGAAGGTCAAAAACAGTTCTGCAAAACCCGTTGGCAAATCACAGGCTTCGTTTACCTCTGAGAACATCTCTATGCAAAACCTTTCCACTGCTGTCACAGTTAGTGGTCATATGAGATATGACAGAGATTTCTGCAGTGGTCTAAAGGGCTTCAGTCCAGCTAATTACAGACATAAGATCTAAGTCTTAATTCGTTACAAGGATCTAGGAATTACGTCTGAAATATGTGAAACATAGAAAAGCCAGGCAAAAGAAGAATCTATGCAAAGTCAAGGTCTCCATGCATGAACAACCTTACCTGAACCCCACTTTGTGTGATACAGCATAATTAGTGAATCAGAGAAGATTACAGGAAGTTCTGTGGTTAAAGCAGCCTTGGAGAACTGGATTAAACCTTGCCTCTTGTCATACCGGTCCTTAATGAGGCTGGTCTAGTCATTGCAACCAAACTTTTTGTAGGTGGTTACTAATTATATACTGCTCATTTTATGGGCTTCTGATTTGCAAAAATGCTGGGTACTCACATTTACGTTGGTAAGAGCTGCGCTATGAGTAAGTAGGGAGCTGGAGAACAGCAAGCACATACATAGAAACCAGGCCATATGCATACAAACAGACAAACCAACAAAAATCAGAGTATGGGTGTAGCCTAGCTAGACTACCAAGCTGCTGAAGCTGCCATCAACATAAAAAGGCATGATTTTTTCATAGCTCCCTGCTGCTACCTTTAGCTGACCAGTCTGAACACCCACTCTGAAGCTCCACTAACTGGGAAAGAGCTACAAACCTCAGTCTGCAGAGTCTAGAGCAAAGCTCAAGTTCATACCCTTACATCAATATTTGGGTGGCCTTCCAACATGTCTCTGAGAACAGAGTCAGCCTATGCTTCTAGCGTTAATGTTTCTACATCTCAGCTTTTCCTGTTAAAGAAAAAAGCAAACAAAAACCCAACAGAAATAGCTATGCTATGTTATTCTGCGTAGCTTTTTTCATACTGTTTGCTACATACTTTTGCATTGCAGTGATGACCAGGATGCACCATCACAAAATTACCATTTCTCTCATGTGGGCAAGGTTTAGACAGCACTCAGTAAACATGCCATAAGCCTTCATTAAGTAACAAGAGTGAAAAGAAAGACTAAGGAGCTGCTGCTTTTGGTAACGTCCATCCATCTCGTGAGTTGAATCACAGAAAACCAGAATGTGATCATGTAATTAAAGACTACATCACACCCTGCAAAACAGACAACCACATCTTCAGATTTTTAATATCTAAAAGCTTGACAATGAACTTAGTGTTCTTCTATTTGTGGCTTTCTGTACATTATGGAGGCTGGAGGGAAGAGACAGTGAGCAGCTGATAATATGAAAGAAGATGAAAAGTTCAGATAACAAAAGCTACTCTACAGGGATCAATTTGTTAATGTCAGATTTACAGATTTATACTAGTATAAATCCAGCATGGCTGCACTGAGATCAAAATACTCTTAATTTACATAGGTGTCATTTGTAGTTCAGTTTTGTCCTTAATCTTGCATTTCTCTTTAGTCATTGTAATTTTACAGAAGTGTGTCATAACTCTGAGGGAAATTTTCAGGAATAGAACATCATGCACTGGAATGGTGTTTGCATATACACTGGGACATTTTAAATACATATGAAGAATTAATTAATTTGAAACTGACTGAGAATTCTGGCAGCATAATTAAAATAAAAGACAACTGGGAAGGAAGCCTGAAGGAAAGCAGGACAAGGAGAAGGATGGGTTAATGCAATATTTCACAGGCATGGAAAGGTGAAGGCAGTTGAATTAACCAGAAATAAAAAAATCTTAATCATAAACAAAGTGAGGAATACCTATTGCATTCTCACGGTTACAGACAGATGTCTGAGCTGACTGTTTTCCTGAATCAACTTTAGTCAACACCTGTGAGCATGTGATTAATTTAACCAGAGTACAGAGTGTACTTCTTTTTCAGTCAAAAAAAAAGAAGATGTTGACCTCTGGTATTGTGAAAGAAAGACAATCAGCTAACCTAATAGGCCCTTTATTTGCTAATCAAACCTCTCATTAACAATTAATTGGATCAAAAGTTCGCTGGCCATTATTGCTGTGTCAGTTCGACTCTGAGGGCCTCAGAGGATGAAACTAAATGAGCTGGTCAGGTTATAAATAATTTCCAGTGGCTACTCCTCTTACCTCGGGCTGTTCAGGTAGAGGTCAATGTCCTGCCTACTGCAGGCAGAAAAGACTGTTGCTGCGACAAGCAAGAGGCATTCTTGCTTTTCTAAGACGCTCATTTAGGCTTAGTAATTTAAACCTTTGTAAAAAGCCACAGTATAAAAAGCAGCTCTGTACTGCAGTGTTTCTGCATGTACTTGCTTATCATGACTGAATCAAAGCAACATTTCAGATTGCTTAAAGCCTTTCAAAAATGAAAGAAGCCAGGAGTTGCTTTAATCAGGAAATCTGCTTCTTAAAGAAACCCTGCAGAGACACCTTTATGGCAATATAATTATTTGTTTCTCTTCTTAACCTAATAATACAGGTAGTGACTGACAGAGTTCGAATACTGCTCATCAAATAACATGAAAGGACCTGTCAGAAATGAATGAAGATACAAATGAGAATAAAGTGAACAGGGTTTGGTCCAAAACATGTGCAATGCCACATTTAACAGTTGGATTCTCATTTTTCATTTAAAAAATAAATAAATAAACGAAAAATTCGTCTTTCTGGCTTCCCTTTAGACAGAAAGTGACAAGCAGGTACATAAAGTCTTGCAACATACACACATTGCAAGTCAATTTTAGGAAGGAGAGCAACGTGGTCTGGGCAGGCCAAGTCTCAAAAATCCTGTGTGGTGAACTCCAATGTGATGACAGAACTATTTGTTCAAGATCATTTGAATTAAAAGAGCAAAGTGGAGAAGGGGGTGACATCCATCCAGGGCCATTCCAAGGATCAGACAATGAAAAAGAGTGACATAAAGTGTGCGCGCGTGGTGGCAGGAGGGAGGAAGGATTCCAGAAAAATAATGATGCTGAAATGCAGTGCCAAGCAAGAATTTATGGGTTTCCAGGTAGGCTGGGAATATTGCAGATATGTGGGGCTTCTTATACCGGTTAATCAAAAAGATGAGCTGTAGTATTAAAAGAAAAAAAAAAAAAGTAAGCTATTTAAGGGAAGACCCTTAAGAAATGATAAGTGATTTTAATAAAATCTTATGTATACAGTAAGATTATCCAGACCAAATAAGGGAGCTGCATATATAGAGAAGCTGAACAGTTCCTCAAAAAAGCAATACCTAACAGCTCAAGCTGTCACCTAGAGTAAAGAAAAAATCTGAAAAGAGAGTGGGACAGGAAAGGACAAGAGAAGAGATATGGTCATTCACCAATTATAAGTGACAGTAACTCCAGATGCTGCATGAAGCTATGTGTACATGGGGTTTTTCAGGCAAATGAAATGATCTCCTTGCCGGCCAGAAGGAGTGTAGATGTGGTTAGGTCAGCATGACATTAACATATTTATACAGCTTTGGCAAGGCTTGGGAACAAAAGCTGAGCTCTCGTCTGCTTGGAGCGTGGACAGAGGGAGGTCAAAAAAGATTGATAGCTCTGAGTAGCTGAGACTTGGAAACTTCTAGTGCATAACAATATTCTTAGGGACCTCTAGAAACTAGAGATATATATATATATATGTTCCGGATACAACTACTGCTACTGCTCACTCCTGCTGCTGCAACAGGTTATGTCCACAATATATCTCTGATTCCCAATCCCTGTGTGAGGAAAAAAACCAACAACAAGCAACCAAACTTCTCTGTGGCTTCAGACACAGGAACACTCAGTTGCTGGCTGAGCTACACAGCCTTGCTTGTAACTGGCTTTAACAGAAGTAAAGAGGTACGGGGAGAAGAGGGTGACTCAGTACCTTGAGAATGGGATCCCAGACCTGGAGAAGAGCCAGGAGAAGGAAACACTGACCCTGGAGTCACCCCTCCTTATGAATTTTGCAGTTTAGTGAAAGATGCACTGGTCAGGCAGGATTTGGCTAACTCTAACAGGATTAAATATACATGATTCCATTTCAGCGACAGGCTGCTTGTTGTCAGGCGTATGTATCAAATATGACGTAGCTGTATTTGGAGATATTTTATCCATTTAGTAATGCATATTATTATATATATACATATTTCCCTCTTGATTACTTATTTTCAATACATTAGCAAAGATGTTTCCCAAAGGGCTGAAAAGGGGGCTTGGGAACCGGATAAGACCATTCTCTGGGCTTAAATTTTTAATATTAAAATGCATTGAGATTTGCTATACACTTGCTCAAGATGTATTGCCCCAAGCAAAACACTGCTTTATAGATGGACATGCAATTTTGTTGCTTTCAGCTGAGAGTCACATTTGTTTTAGTGGCTTTGGGATGTGCAAAATAATGAATGACAAGTATAAATCAGCATACTATGTTTGCAAAAAAAAAAAAATATTCCGAATTGAAGTCTTTTTTATACATATGCATATACACTCATACACACATACACACACCCCTTGATGTTGAAATAGATCTTGAAGAAACAGAATTCAGGTAAAAAGAAATATTATGTTGTCATTTTTATTATACAAGACTGCATCTTAGATACTCCGGGTGAATCCAGCCACTTTCTTTCCACTGACAAAGCACAATATTCTTAATCTAAATCATGCCAACAGTAAGCCCTCACCTTCCTACTCTCCTACAAAGAAGAGACATCTGTTTCAGTTGGAGCATAGCTGAAATGAGTGTAAGAGGAAGTTACATTAGATCACTTCTGTCTTCCTAATTTTAAATGACACCAGTATTTGAACCATACTTCATTAAATATTCCCGAACACGTTCTATCTCTACAACCTACTTTCATCAAGATGTGCAGGGAAACTCATGTGAAAATCTTTCTCTTTGAATACATAATGTAGGATTGCTAATCATGCATTAATCTCATGTATTGATTTTGCATTATTCCTAAGGGGGAAAGAAAAGTGATTCCAACAATTGGGGTAGTCTGATAAACATTTTAGCTAAGTTTATGTTGTGATTAGTGTAAAGCCAACTTAATTCACATTAAACTCCCATTTTTTTACACAACTCTGTATAAAAAAAAATTCTGTTTCAGTGATGTATCTGTACATTTTCTTCAGCGTGAAAATTACTTCTTGTGGTTTGTAGGAAGACCCTTTTCAAACTTGAGTGACTAGGCTTTTTTGGAATTACATACAGGAAGACAATATTGAGAGGAGATGGTGGTAAAATAGCATGAATGTAGCCAGGGAAAGCATCCTAATTGTAGACTGAGTTATGATTATGTAACATTAGCCTTAAATTCATCCTGGTTGTGTTAATAGGGAAGCAGGGGAAATACAGGTATGTATTTAAAAGTAGTGTAACCGTTTGTTTAACCTTGAGTTTTCTCCTCAGAAACATTGGGAAATATTACAAGAAAGAGAAATAAGAGACAGTAGATGAAAACTTAAAAATTGTTTTGTTTCTGAGACCTGAAACAAAACAAGCATGTCTCAGTGTTGTGAAATTAAATGAAAATTTGAATTAATAGTTCAAAACTGTGGATGATCTTTTCTAAACCATTTACTAAAAATAAAAACAAAATTAACATTTACAAATTTTTAAATTGCTACCTAGAAAAAGAAATAATTTCTTCTCCATGAAAGCGAGTTACCCTATTGCATACATTAGTATGTTAAAGCAAATTCTCCTCCTTATGAGTTGTTGCCTTGAGCTGGGTTTAGGTAGATAACGTGATTACTGGGAAGGTATAAGGAAAGCATGCATCTGTAGGTGCATTAGTTTCAGAACAATTTTGGAGCAAGATTCAGTGCAAGTGCAGCTGCACTGTTTGACCTTTATCTAACATCTCTTCCGGCCAAGGCAGAATCTGGAAATTCTGTTCACTTGCCCCCTTTTTCTTGGTCATGCTCATTGCTCTGGTCATCAAGTGGAATGTTGCAGGTTTTGCAACAGTAGCTACAGACTGTAGCACTTGCCCTTATACATTCAGGGATACTTCCTCAAATGATGTAAATCAGTGAAGCTTTAGCAAAGACGAGTTGTCAATACTCATTTGAAGACCTAGATGTCAATTTGCAAGGTTAATATCAGGTTTCCCTTTTCCTAAACCATAGACAAGCAAACGTTTTCCAATGTAGGTGAAAATTTTGGGTATCATAAATATTAAGAAGCTATAACTTGATGCTCTTCCCCAGGTTTTCTATTTTCTAGCTGAAATACTTGTTGCGACCTTGTTGATAGCATTAACATTGATGCAAATGCTATTAATTGAAATATTCCCAAACCAAAGATAATTAGAACTTGAAAAATAGAGAGTTTTTCAGTAAGTTTCTGTGGTTTTGTTTTCATTTATGTTTTTACTTCATTCAGTCTTGCCAAGAATAGATACCTAACAGGAAAATACTGGTATTTACGTAAAAGTGTATTGTCATTTCCTCTGGAACACAGAGATTTCACAAGGTATGCTCCAATTTCAGCACACACTGGTTATACAGGTAGGCATGTTCAATAGCAGGCTCCTCCCTCCATCACCACAGATGGATTTCAGCATATCTATATGTCTTTCTATCTGTCCTGTTAATAGTAAAGTGACAGTGGCTTGCTCTAAGGAAATATTCACACTATAGAAGCAATGTACTAATTTATAAGGTCTATATTAAAAACAAATAAGAAATCCTACCAAATCACTCAGACTACGTAATGAGAGGTGAAATGGAATAAACATCTCGGTCCTGTTCGTCCCTGTCATTCTAGAAACCTGCAACATCTCCTGATCAGCCTTTCACTAGCTGCAGAAGGGAGAGGTGAGGGAGAACTGTAATCTAAGAGGAGTGCTTTGTAATTAATTCATATCTATTTTTTATCTTGCTGTGGGGTTTTTTTCTCCTTCAAACAGCAACAGAATTAAGTGTTAGAAATATAAGTAAGTCTGAAGACAAGTGATTTTGCTTTTGTTTAAGTTGAGGGTCACTTTAAGAGATCTTTTCATCTGTCTTCTGCCTTAGAATGGATTTTTTCATTAGTGTTTTTCTCTTGTGCAGGAACTAGAGAAGGAGGGAAAGAGAAAGAGCAGGATTTCTAAGCATTTTTCAGTGCACTTCAAGTAAAATTTCCTTGATATTGTCAGACAGCTAAAGCATTAAGAAACCCTGTTCAAAAGGGAAAAAAATGAACACATTTACAAAATTCAGGATCACATCAATGGTAAATGTTTTGGAACTCATTTCTAAGCAAAAACATTTGGGGTGCTCGTGCCCGGAGGCTTCCTTAAGTCAAGACATATACAACGAGCAGTCTTGGATACCTGCCCAGGCAGACTGTGCCAAAGTCATCTCTGGCAGTCCTTATGGTGGAGATTACAGTTAAATGAGAACTGATTCACGTTACTTTCTATTTTCCAGTTCTGACAGATGGAAACAGATACCAAAGAAGAGTTCAAGTCTCTCCACATGTTGATCCATCTCACTCATCATACTCTATATAATGCATTCAAAGTGGAGAGCAGACATCAATTTGGGAAATCTTTTATGTTAGGAAGGAAATAAAATCAAGTACACGCAAGAAGACGCTGCCAGTGAGATCTGTGCTCTGTTCTTGATCTAGTGAAAAGGACATGACGTAGACCTGCAGTTCCTCACAGGACAACTTATTCAGGCCAAGTTGAAGGAAAGTTAGATTAGTGCTATGAGTTCTTTGGTTGGACATGGCCTTTGGGAGGTTTCTATAACAAAAAATAATGTGTAACCATCTCTACTGGGGGCCTTGAAATGCAGTGCCAGTGCAGAGGCTATGTTGCCCGAATGTTGCTTCTGCATTTTTTACATGGGGACCATTTCCGAAGCACGGTCAGACACCTGCCATGTGGAAACAAATGCAACCAGAGCTCCACTACTGATGGTCACTACAGGGTGAAGTAGGATGAATGGAGTCTGAAATTCAGAGTACTTTCCAGTGTGTTACTTGGATTCCTGACACTGCTTTTTCGATTTCTTGTATCATTCTGTACCTAAATGAAATGTTGTTAGGGCTCGTCAGAGTCTAGAAGATAAAGCAGGAAAAGTAACATCAGCATGACAAAGATCTTTTTCTGGAGAGGTTCTGTTAAAAAGCAACAGACAAATACAAGGTCTCTGAAAATCCAGAAACCAGAAATAACTCGTGTAGAAAAAAGGAAGTGAAGATTAAAAACATGAGGTTTTTCATGTTGGTTTCTTAAGAAGATAAAGCTTATGTGTGATTATTATAATCTGCCCACCTTCCCCCATTATCTGTTTCACCCACTGAGAAACAGATAGGTATCTCAGAGATTCTGTGTTCAGACAAATTTGATGAAAGTCAGTCACTAAACATGGGGAAAAGACGCAAGGGAACGTCCTGCCGAAGGAAAGGTTGAATCCTGAGCTCAGCATTACCTGTTCTTCTTTGACCAGCCGGCAGGCAGGGTGCACGTACAGGTGGGGCAGCCGGTGCAGCCGCAGTTTGGCACCAGCCAGGGTGTATGCTGCCCCTTTTGCAGCCAGCGGTTTCGATCAGGGAGAGAGACCTGGAGTTTCAGTGCAGGGTTTGAGGAGAGGTGGAAGGGAATTAGAGACATCTCTGGGAGTCAGGACAGGCAGCATGGGACACAAACCTGTGAAATCAGGGGTTTACTACCCCTGTTGTTCAAAGAACTACATGTGTATGCAAAGGCTGCAGAAGGAATTTTATGGCAACGGTACTGATGGTGACCATTAAAAAGCCTGCACAATTTTCCCACTATGATGGGGGAAAAGGCTCTTTCCAATCTGAAAGAATCACATTTCTCTCAATAATTGGATGCAATAGATTAAAAAGAACTGTTTGAATTACTTAAAAATAGTGTACACTCTTTAAAAGCATGTTATGCAAATGCTGTTAATTTCACTTTGAAACTCAAAAGGAAGGTAGAAGTATATATTTGAATGTGAGGGTTGTGCTCTCCATGAGCTCAATTTTAATAACACTCCCTTGAAGCTCTCAGGAATTGTTTTCCATTAGGGATGAGAAATTCAGGAATAAGGGAGTGGCTGACAAATATTTTGCTCACAAACAATGCTCTCTAATAGTGGTAGTAGTAATCATGTTAAGTGTTTCAAATCCGGAGACTCAAGAGAACTGTCTGACACGAGAGAGCTTTTCAGTCTGTGAATCAGACAGAGCATGGAGCAACCAAGAAAGATTACTATCAGTATATCAAAGAGGGCAAAACCTGGGGAGAGATCGGGGTTGCTTAATCAGCTGGCATCAAATTTTCAAAACCAGTCTAAATTATAGGAATGGAGATAAGAGAGGACACATGGCTTGTAGTTGCTCTCCTCTAATCTGAATGCTGCACCAGCTGTGTGGATACGAACAGTACCACAGTAATATATTGATGCATAGGACTTCCATTGTTGCAAAGACTATGCTCAAAAATGATGATTGAGATGAAGCTTTTAAAAAATAGAAACTGAAATTGAAGATCTCAGTTGCAGAACAGTACAGATTTTTATTTTTCTTGTTTGTTTTCTTATGTTTGCTTTGAAGGAGAACTGAAAGAATGAACAAGAAATAATTTCACATCAAGATGGAATTTATACTTATGGAGTTTTTAAGGTCAGCTGAGCTCTCCCAAACAAATCAGAAAATTATTTTTAATTTTTCAGCTTTTTAGATGTGTCCTTTTTTTGGTATGAAAACTTTAAAAATGACAATGTCTTGAAGTAGGAAAAAAACCTCCAAATTCCATTAAAAAGAGTCAAAATGAAGTGCCTCTCTTATTTTCTTAACCAGAACTACTCAGTATTTTAACTGCAAATCATGAACATTTCAATTTCTGCCAAACTGCATTTTTTAACAGTTAATCCCCTTAGGGATAGTCGGACACTTTGGTATACCATAACACAGCATTGCCCTGTCAGATTAACCCATTACTTTTAGGTTATGATGATGTTTCTAAAATTATGTCTATCCATAACCAGATGTCTTATGATTTATATCTCTCCACAAGACTATTTGCAGTAGGAGATAAGTGGAACACTAATGTTCCATATGTGGCTAATATAAAAATAAATAATGCAGCTAAGGGAACAAAAAGTTATGCACATTCTGTAATACATGAGATTACTGAAGAAATGCACTGTTTAATGCAAAAAATTTTGAAAATTTAAATTATGAGAAGCTCATGCCCTACTGAAAAATTGTAATCAAGGGAAGATAAAGATTTTTGGATTCCTGCAAAAAATACAAGGCCAAATGTTTGATGCCATCATTAATTATAACAGAAGGAAATGATCCTTTACTAATAGACATACGTTGATTTAACAAGGTAATACTGGAGATGGAGCACAGTATACCACGTGTAGAGCCATTGACCACACTAAAAAATACCAAGTATAATCTTGACACTTCAATGTGGTTAAGTATAATAAAAAATAAAATAAAAAAAAAAGACTACAAGTAAAATTATAGAAAAACCTTTTAAGAGAGGCTTTTTAGATACTAACATCTCTTAGAAGAATTCATTTAGAAGAACAGTGGGAGAACACTGTAATTTCGCCAGTAGAAGCAAAGCCATGCACTGCACCAGTTGTGTGAGTGGTGGTTACTGACAGACATAAGGCCACTGATCTTTCAGTTTGAAGCAGATAATTGCTCAAAGCTGGAAACTCTGTACATATCCTTTAAATCGGTAGGAATGGCAAAAATTTTAAAAATTCCCTTCTTATCATGAACCAGTGTTCAAAACAGATTGCAAAGTATTTTGTATGGCAAGGGTATGCATACATGTAGTTGAGTCTGAAAAACAACAAAAACAACGTAACTAGTGACCTTGCTGTACTCTAGGAAAAATGGGTCTGTTTTTTCAAATAAGTTTGACAGCTGCTGTTCAGATCTTACAGTTAATCTTTATTTTGAGATTTTAAAAAACATATTTTTGAACAGATGCAGTAATACAGTGTTAGTAGTAAAAAGGGAAAACGTACTTTAACTTTCACAGAACCACTGTGCGATTCATTAAGAACAGGCTTGAAGAGACCACACATAAACTGAACTTTGAAAAACTTTGAATCTAAATCAATTTTTCTTTTTTCCTCATTGTAAGGATGTAAGATGATTTAGTGATGAAGGTTGCTTTTTGTACTGAAACTTCTTTTGGATACTGTTCTTGCTCAAGAGTTTCAAAATTGTTTCAAAATGTGGACTTAAAATATCAAATTTTATTTTTTTGATTAGTCTTTTCACACAATTTGGACCACCCAAAACTAACTCATATAAAACACAAAACAGAATCAAGCCATTCAAGGTACACATACTAAATAATGAAATATATGAAAAAACCTTAGTGCCATCTTCCATATGCTGGGGTTTGGGTTTTTTAAGCTGCCTAGCTTTGCATCTATTTGAAAGAAAGGGAAAAAATCATGCTGCTTCTGAAGCCAATCATAGGCATCACAATCTGAAAACAAGGAGGAAAGAGAAAAAGAGATCATGACTAGAAGAGAGAATGTGAGTCAGGAAGTCCAACTTTGCAGGTGGAGAAGACCCCATATCTCTTAAGAAAAAGCTTGAGAGCTATCTGCCACCTTTTTTTTTGAGCAGCCAGGCATCTATCACATCTCCAGCACTGACTCAGTTCCATGTCCTGTGAGACAAGAGACTGTGTGTGTGAATCAGATCTTGCATCTGGAGGTACAGCTGCTCTTCCCTGAGTTGCAAGAATTAGGGGCACATGTCCATATTGCAGAGACTTGATAGGGGATTTGCTGTCAGGAAAGAAAGCAGGAAGGATCAGGTCACAGACTCACAGAATAATTCTGGCAGGCAATGTACAGCCCACAGGTCACTGAGAGGCCAGCCCTGTTCTAAAACACTGAAAGTAAGAATACTGTCTACAGTAACTTCTCAAGGGGTGAGAAGCATAGGTGAAGGTCAGCCAGCCACAACTGACCCTCCAAGTATCATTAGGAAAGCAGACAAGAAAATCAACTATTAGGCAAGTAAAGGTCAACATTGACAAACACAGATCTTCAAGTTTCTCCCAAGGTGTTCCCAAGTCAACATCAGTTAAACTTTGCATTGATATTGTTTCATTTATAGTGATCTTGCTCTTAATCAGTTATTGTATGCCAAGTGTTGGGATATCAGTTTCAGTCATGTGCAGCATTGTAATCATGAGTACAGGTTTCAAAGAGCTGATATCCCCCTCTCTGTTGTTCATAGAGATGCATCATATTTTATCATGACCAAATTTTGGCAATACTTATGGGTATCTATTTGCCAGTACTTTGCAGTAAAATAATTAAAACTTAACCACTACAAGGAAAGAGGCTGGGCTATCCTCAGGTTTCTGAGAATTTGTTTGCTGAGTTGCCTTACATAAATCTGGCAAGTGGCTGAAAGACTGTCCTTGGCCTGGTTCTGTCATAGTTACCTCCTGACACATGTAAGAGTGATACCTGCTCTGAAAAGACTTTCTGAAGCAGACAATTATTGTGTGTTGTATCAGGAAGCAGTCTAACTCTTGAGGAATTCACTGGCCAAAAAACTAAAAAAATTCACAAGGCAATCAAAGCACCTGACATTGTTATCAAGTGCTTGCTTTTTCAATCTCCAGTCCACTGCAGAAGGCCGTAAAGGGAAGTCCCACTGCTTCTCAGAAGCGTCTTTAAGTTTCTCCATTCTCCTGTAGGATGTTGTTTTCTAAGCACTTATGCAGTAGTTTGGTAAAGAGGAAGAAAACGTGTGGCTACTCTTGCTATTGATGAAGGGTATAATGACAAACTGGCCTAATCAGAGGTTCATACACGTCTGAGACCAGATGTACGTTTCACCTTCACAGCTATCTCCCAGTGCCTTGGTCACTCCAACAAACAGCTCTGGCACCGCCTTTTTGGCAAAGAGAAACTAAATCAGCATCATTCACCTTGGAACAGCCGCAAACTCCTTGAATCTCATGTGGTTTTTTCTCTGAAACGAAGGGAGCAGGTCCACTGGCAGTAGGACACAGACTGTGATCAATAACAGTATGCCATTCCTTCTCTGTGCCTTCAGCTGCGATGCAGTCAGTGCTGGGAACAGGGTGACCTTGCGAACCATCCATTTGTTCCTCTTCTTACACTGCAGTCATGACATAGGATTGTGATAGCTGTCCTACACAGGTTTCTTCAAGCCTAGTATTTCTAAGGTTGCTGTTTCAGTTGATTTAACAACTCATTGTTGTTGGAGGGGATAATTCACATTCCTCCTTCTCATCTCCCTTGCTCTCAGTTACAAGCTTCTGCATCATAACTTATGTCAGTGCTTGTCAGATTTATTTGTTAACCAGTTTGACACATTAAATTCCAGAAAACAAACTCAACAAAAAATGGAGTGAGTTTTTGCCATTTTAGTGCACTAAGTCAGCACACAGACATGTACAGCAAGCACAAGGTGGAAGTTAGGTCCACACAGGTAGCACGATAGTAAAGCAAGAAGAGAATGGGGAGAAAGGACAATGGAAGGAAAGGACAGGAAAGGAGGAAGAGTGAAGAAATACTTTGTCTGTTGAAGTGGCAGTAGGTAATTAGAAACACCCAGCTGCCCCCTTACCTCCATGTGCAGGTCATAACCAAAGCTGATCTCAACTCCAGTATTGCCACTAGTCCTTTCAGGTGGGCAGCAGACCCAGAGGCACTGGTTCAGCACTGCTAGAGCAGTAGTGGGGCAGATAGAAGTCAGCAGAATCTCTGTCTCCAGCAAAATCCAGTATCTTGAAGCAGTCCTTATCCTAGCTCAGGAGGAAAGGTAACACACTTTTTTTTTCATGCTTCTGGCAGAGACAAGACCCTTCCTCCTGCATGTCCTCACATAGCGTACTTGAATTGCTAGTGCGGCTGTCTACCATCCCTCTCCCACCCACATGGAGTAGGAGAACAGAGACAGAGCACAGATGGGACCATCACTCCAAAACAAGGGAAGGTCAGGGATGGCTACACTAGAAATGATGCTGTGTCAGGGAGCACAGAAGAAGGCACTGCGGCGCAGGTGAACCCCAAATCACTGGATGTGCGTGTTGGGGGAAGGTAGCTGTATCTTCTGCCGTCTGTACCTCCTTCCATGGAGACACACTGGCATTTCCAAAGCAGTTTGGAAGAACAGTGTGGAGTGGAAAGTCATGGTGGGGGCTCCACAGCGTGGCCTTGTGGAACAGATCCTGTGGGACCCACAGATAACCTCTGTGAGCCGTGACAGCCTTGAGCCTGCTGGCAAGGCTGGATACTCCTGTGGCATAACGCTTGGTAGAGTCTTGAGAGTGTTTCTAGAGAAAATGGATGGTTATTGAACCTGGCAGTGAGTGCATCACAGGGAAACACTGACTGGCAGCATATCCTCTGCGGATCTACTGAGATAAGCCATGTAGATCTTGCCTTTTCTTCCAAATATCTTCCTCTAAATGTTTGTAGCTTTCCTGTTGTCCATTAAACAGCCAATTTCATTGTACAAAAATATTTATAAAGTTCAACAAAAACCACGTAAACACTATGTGGTACTAGAACTGGACGGTATTACAGACAAAATATCTTGAAATGGAGAAATTAAGGAAAAGGGGGGAAGTAGACAGAGAATCTAAAGACTGTTGAAAAAGCCATGTCTCCAGAAACATTTGTAAACAACTAGGGTACAAGAATGAGATTTCTTCAAGAAGGCAAGTGAAGCCATAAAGAAAATGTTATGTATACGTTAACTATATCTTCTTCTGATCCTGTTGAGTTTTAGTTTCAGGTAACAAAAAACCAAAATAGTTACCAGACCATGCCACTGAAGTCAGAAGGAATTAACTTGAAGCAATATGTGTTTTACAGGAAATAGTAACAAGGCAAAGAAACTTTTGAAGGATATACACGGCTACCAAGTTAAGTACACAACTGTAAATAGATTATTTCCATTAAATCCCTAATTTGAGACCAGACCTTAGAAGATTTCAATGAGTCAAAAATGAGAAGTGGACCATGAGGGGAATTCAATTTACATTTGGAAGAACTGGAAGAACGGATGAAAATAGCTAAAAGACCAGGTAACGAGTTTTGGTAAAAGGATGGTGAAGGCAAAGAAAGTATGGAGTGGGCCTTCAAGCTGCATACAGAGACAAAGTGTTTGTTGCAATGAATTTTCAAAATACAAGTAGAATGACTTTGAAAAACATGAAAATACAGCACATAAACACAAGCTTTTGGACATGGCTACTGTACTTGCAAGAAATAAATTATTTTTAAAAGCATTCCAACAATGATAAAATTTACCTATTGAGAAATAAAGCACATGTACTCTTAACAAAGGACATGAAACCACTAATGTACCCCACATAAATTAAATTGTCCAGAATTAAGAGGATTTCAGCAGAGATTATTTCATCTACTGTAAAAAAAGAAGCAACAACATTAATAAAGAGGACTTGTTTATGGGAACTGTTCAAGAGAAACCATGTCCGTTGACTGGAATACTACATTAAATAGAAATGAAACATGTATTAAATATAAATTGGACATGGGTGCACAAATGAATTTAAGATCTGAGACTATAGCAAATGGTTTGAAGAGAAAAATCTAGTGAAATAGAACATAGACAGCAAAATAGAACATAGACAGCAAATCTTATCTCTCATTCTGGGAAGATAATTCCTAATAGGGGTATACATGAACCATATATAAAGATAAAACAAAAAATCCTGACAGGTTAATTATTGGAATTATGTCAGAAACACGATATCTATATTGAAATGAAAACATAACAGATTGCAAGTTCCAGTGAAAGAACTGATATTGTAGAAGAACTGTGAAACATGAAAATGGAAATGGAAAGAAAAAACATACAAAAGAAAAACAGATGTGTAGAAGTGGCAAAGGAACATCCAAATCATAATAAGCATCCAAATGCCATAAAGAAAATTATAAGTGAAATAATATGGATACTGTTAATAATGTGGGTATTTTAAAATAAATAGATAACAAAGAAATATGTTATGACATGTGAAATAAAAAAAGAATGTGCACAGGAGTCTGGTGACATGCTTATAAATATGCATAGACTATTTTCTCCTACTGAGAGAATGTATATATTGATTACTGAAATTATCCAAAAAGGACACTATTAGAAATTATGACTGCAAAGTCTGTAATCAAACATGCAAAATTGATATTTACTAGACATCGTACCATGACAGTTGCAGACAATGAACCACAATGTAATTACCACAAGTTAAAAATGATATTACAAAAAACAATCCTACAATTGTGGAAAAAAAAGTTACAATATTACCAACCAGATGAAGAGAAGGCATCCACATGAGTAATAAAAAATGAGGTCTGACGCAGTGGAAATTTCGGGAATTATTCAACCCTAATCTAAAGCTGTATAAAAAGTCAAAAGCCTCCAATTAACCTGCCAAAGGTCTGCTAATCCACACTGTCAGTGCTGGGGTGCTAACCACCTGCCAAAGAAGCCAGCACTAAATGCTATGAAGAGTCATCCTGAATCAACCTTCTCCACAGACACTGCACACATTTAAGATGCCTTCTCAGATAATACAGATCTCTTTCACCTGTACCAGTCAAGTAATAATGTACTAATATTTCCAAAGTTTAAAGGTCTCACCTCAGGTGACATCTGTAATTGACTTTAGACTGTGAATCCAACTTCTGCCCTCTCTGGCTCATGAAATGTAGTCTTGAACAGCCATAGACACTCACATCCAAAACAGCCAGCACTTAATTCAGAGAACAAAAGGTTTCTCCTTCACACATGTTGCAAGAAAAACATGAGAGATGTACCCACTGTTTATCATCAACCCTTCCATTCCTAACTAAATTTATAGAGGGGCTAGGAAAAAACATCTGCAAGGTCACTTGGGTGATGCAGAGACTATATATTTGAGACTACACAGACTTAGGTCATCTTGCTGAGTAGAAGCAGCTTTAGTGTTTTGTTAGATGATTGCCGCCTGTCAGTGCGTAGGTGTGCAAGATATCCACTCTCATCATCTGGAGTGATCAGCTTCACCAGCAGGAGATAGTGGGGGCTTTCCTCACTGAGGTGCTGGAGGCAAGCTGAATGAATTAGAAGGATTTACATCCTTCCTGGCAGGACATACCCAAAATAGTTATGGGAGAACACTCCTCTGTGGCTCAGTCCCTCTTTTATCAATCCCACATTCTTTCTCCGCATCTATTCGGTATCTGCTTGCAGCAGCAAGAAATGCTCAGACAGCACAGGTCCCAGAGGAGGTAATATTTACATGATGCAAACTTTGCCTTTCTCTTCAATGCTTAGGATGGTCTAATGTTTGGAGAAAATCAGCTCACCAATTAAGAACAGCTTATTGAAGCTGAACCTAAGTGAAATACAGATAATGTTGATGGTCAGGGAAAAATCGCTTTGAGAACTGGCGTTTATCACAGAGTTTCCTTTGGCTGAATACATATAATTTACTCTTCCTGGGTTCAGGCTGGAAATTTGTCCGTGCTGAGTTCCATGTTACCATAGCTGTAGCAGTAGTTTCTAAAAAACCTTTATGTATCTCTACATAACATTTTTTGTAGTCAACAGAATGACTTCCATAGAAGTACAGACCAGCATAAAAGCCACCATCTTTCATCCCCGATGCAAGGTACATTTCCCGTAAATTATATTGGAGATGACAAGCACCAAGGCATGGATATCTTTCCAAAGCAAATTGAAACAAATAAAAATCCAGTCAAAAGAAAATGTTACACACCATGTGTCACAGAAGGAACAAACCAGACTTGATAGATGTTAGTAATATGCCAGAAAGTTCTCAGTATAACAAGAGCAGTTGAATAGAATCAGACACTTGAAAGCCACTGCAAACTGTAAAATACTTTTGATTTCATGGAAATAAAATACCTTCTTTATGCCTCCAGTCCAATCCTTAAATAGAAGGAATGATGGAAATTATTACTTATATTGTAATATAGTAAAGAATCAAGCCATAAACCCAAACCCTCATAACAGTAAGTATTCGGATTTTCTGTACGTATCTCAAGACTGCAAAAAGATGTAAGAATAGCAGAGAACTTTGTATTTCTTTCTCTGCATACATAAAAATTGATTTTATTTCTATGTGACTTAATAAATTTGTATAGTAAAAAGTTTATGTGCCTTTTTATTGCTTAATGTTTTACTTTCCAGATTATTTGGTCAGTGGTTGATTAGCACAATTATATACAGAGCTACTAAATCAGCTGTTTAGTAAGGTTTAAGAAGTTTATTAGTCTCCTCAGTATTAAAACATTTGCTTAAATATAAAGGTATGATGACTTCCAACATTTAAGCAGCAGGTAAGGTATTCAGTCTTTCTAGACAAGCAATATAGTAGCTCAGTAATCCACTGAAATACGTATATCACTGCTAGGCAAACAATACGAAAAAGTATCAAATAAGCTTTCTGCATTCAGGAGCAAATACTTAATAGTGTTAAGTTATCTCTGCTGAAAGAAAATTAGCAACCAGCATAGAAAAACATAGTAAGAGTTCCCTGATGTATATAATTGTATAATATTCACCTTATTCTTTTTCTCTGACACAGAACAGTAGCTAACCATATCTTAGCTTTGGCATATATTATTGCTATTAATGTAATAAAAATAGCTATAATGTTTTGCTCTCTCTTTTTCATGTATTCCCTACAATGCACCACTGGTGGGCAGCAGCCAAGTGCAGTATGGGTGAGAGGGATTGCAAGATCAAAATGAAACTTTACCAATCAGTACAAAAACTTACATAAACCACAGATATGGTGTTGCAGGGTAAGGGGGTTCTTGCTCTCAGATGTTCTGCTTCAAAAATTCATCATACTGCTTTCTAAAAGTCAGGCTGACCCCTAAAGTAATTCAGAAATTGGTATCACAAATATCAGAAAAAGACATTGAAGCAATAAAATTCAGAGTAAAATGACAGTGATTTTAGTCTCCTTAGATGGCACGGCGCCTTCCATTTTTAAAGTTATTTCCACAAAAAATGTAGATGTCATGCATTGGCAGCAAATTATTGCAACAGTGGTCTGAACTTTTTGTCAAGTCAAAAATTCAGAGGTGCAGGAGAAATCAGAAAGGAAAAATACTTTAAAGTTATGTAAGTTCAAGGAAAAATGGTAAGAGACAAAACCCACTGGCATACCAGGCATTGCATTGCTCTCAAGAAAGGTGAGGCAAACTGTCCTCGTTGTGCCGCTGAAGTGATGTATGATGTCAGGGAAGCATTTGTCCTGCATATTTAAATTGCATATTTAATTGCATATTTAAAAGCTCCCTGAAACTCTGACAGCCCAGCACAAAGAGGTCCTGTACTTGAAAGGGGCTTTTAGGCACAACAGCAATGTGAAAAGTCAACAGTAGCAACTACAGTATCTACTTCATATTTTAAGTAATTATTACTTATCACTATAAGTAATTCTTTTTAGCTCATAGTTACTGTTTTTATTGTTGCTACTGGTTTGGATAGAGTTGTGCTTGGAGGGAAAGCAGCTTTCTTCCTCTCATCCTTTTGCAGTCTTGCTCTTCATTTTAGTCACTGAACCTGATGTTCACATTACATTTGTCAGCTTCTCCTACTACAGCTATTTTAGCAACCAATGAAAACCATCTTGAACAACACCCAGTAGAACGTAACAGAGACATCATACACCATATGACTTTTAAACCTAAGCAACTCTTGCTTTGGATATGCTGACTGTGACTGTTTTTTCTTTAAAAGAAGAAAAATTCATCTCTACAATCTATCAGTATCTTTAGCACAGGTCAATGCTTTTAAAACACACTCATTTCCCAAATTTAAATAAAAAAATGTTATAGCTGTGTGTTAATAGTCCCTTTTGCAGCTATTTCATTATGCAGTTCTCTTTGCCTCTCAGTTGTCCATCTTTAGATCACGTGCAATGGGGACAGCCCTCCCCACCACATTTTACAGATTAAGCTATTTCTGATGTCCCTCTCCCCTGTTGCAGAGGCTGTGCACTCCTCCCTTTGTCCATCCCACGTGAAGGGACATTCTCAAGTCTCAGTAAGCTTCCTTGGAGTGATCCAAGACTTATGAAAGCTGTCTGCTTAGGACTGAGTTTGGTTGATTGACATTAGTATGTGCAAGGTTGTTAGCTTCAGTTGAAGCTTTTGGGGCATTCATAAAGTAACTCTCCTGTGTCTCTGGACAAGTGGGAATTAATGCATCCGTTTCTCTCACTGTCTGGATATTTAACAGTATCTCTGTCTTCTGAAGATCTCATGAAGCTTAGAGGAAGTTAGTCGTATTTGGTTAAAATCAGCAGAAGCATTCAAAACTTGCAGAGATAAAGAAGAGATGAAGGAGACATAAATAGGCAGATAGGCACATATCAAATCACCTCGGAAATCTGTAAGGCTTGAAAACATGCACGCACCAAGAAAATTTCATAGTGGAGAGATGAATGCTTCCATCATAGAACTCAAGAGACGGGAAGGTCCTCCTAAATGCACTTTCTGGAGTCCTTTAACTGAATAGAAAGAAATGTGTTAGTAAAATATGTACCATCATAGACTCAAATTTGAAAATGCACATAAAATAATAATTTTTAAAAAAACCTACAGGAATAATGGTTTATAGTTGTATAGCGGTATGGTATTCTTCATTCTAAAAATACCAAAGCCACCCTTACAAACGGCACATGAAAGATGGTGAAATGAAGTTACTTTTAAATTTCAGGATGAAATTTCAGGTTAGACACCAGTATTTGCAATATACTTACAATGACAAGAGAGAAGGGAAAAGTTTAAGGAAAAAAAAAGCAGCAACTGGGGAAAAAACACTCACATGGCGAAGATAAATGTACAGATGTAATTCAGAAAAGTTATCGGCCAAGTGATATCCTCCCTCATACCCCCCTAAAAAAAGGGGGGAGGGGGGATGATAACAACAAGAAATTAAAGAGTAATAATAGATTAATGCAATGGGTTGGGTTAAAATGAGAAAGTTTTATGCTTAGCAATGAACATATACAGCCCAAAAGAATTTTCATTGTTAACAGACAAGACAAATGTTGGATACAATTGGTACAAGTGGAATTTAAAACGTGATGGTATCCAGTTGGAGTTTCACAAAAGTTGGATAAAAATCAGTTACACTATTCACTGTAAAAGAAGGAATGCTGTACAAATCTGTATTTCCTGCTGCCTTCACAGATCGCAGGGCTACTATCCAAAAAGCCTTCTTGGGTCTCAGAGACCAGCATCCTTTAAGCAGTACAGATCAATGACCCATCTAGGCTTAGGTGGACCTCTGACTTTGTTTCTGAAGCACAGTATTTTTTATTTACTATTTATGATCATCTAAACTATCTAATGTTACTTCTGCTCCTGAACTGAAATCCCTCAAAAACTTAGTAAGAGATGAAAAGATTCCTAATACAAAAACTTCTAAAAATATAATGTCAATTAATTTGAGCTATTAGCTTCCAGTATTAGGAATTATGATTCTATATAGGCGATAAAACAAAATTGATTTTTTCACTAAATAGGAGAGTGTTATATAGCAGATATCCTGTGAGGGAAGTGTAAGTAGGTTCCCTTATTTGTCTTAATTTTAATATATTTAAGAAGAGCATTAAAAATAAAATTATGATGTTATTAACTGGCCAATATAGTATATTAATACATACTCCAAAACTGAAGCAAATAAGCGTAATCAGGTTCTGTCTCCTGCTATTACTGAAAATATGACATATAATACTTTGTGTACACTGATTAAGATTTATCTTTAAAATATATATTATTATAAGTTAACTGCACAATTCTGCTACAGAGTGATTGTTTCTAACAACTCTGGCACAAAAATTCTCGCTTGTTTGTAGCCATATTTGTCCATGGGCAGTTTATATCCTCATTGCTTCTGTGTGAACATCGTCCTTTACTTTACCTGACCTTTCTCCTTTCCCAGTGTTTATCTCCACACCTTGATATTTTTATGCAAAACAATCATAACCCATCTCTCTTTCCATTTCACTGGACCACACGTATGAAGCTTATCTTGACTTCTGTTATGCTGTAGGTCCAGCATTTCTCTGATCATCCCTATACATGTGTGGTGGGTTGACCCTGGCTGGACCTCAGGTGCCCACCAAAGCCACTTTGTCACTCCCCTCTTGAGCTGGATAGAGGAGAGAAAAATATAACAAAAATATAAGGACAGGGAGACATCTTTTACTAATTATGTCATGCGCAAAACAGACTCAACTTGGGGGGGGGGAGATTAATTTAATTTATTACCAATCAAATCAGAGTAGGATAATAAGAAATAAAAGCAAATCTTTAAAACACTTTCCTCCCACTCTTCCCTTCTTCCCAGGCTTAACTTCACTGCTGACTTCTCTACTTCCTCCCGAGTGGCACAGGGGGACGAGGAATGGGGGCAGCGGTCAGTTCATCACGCATCTCTGCTGCTCCTTCCTCCTTATAGGTAGGATTCCTCACACTCTTCCCCTGCTCCAGTGTGGGGTCCCTCCCACAGGAGACAGTCTTCCATGAAATTCTCCGATGTGAGTCCATCCCATGGGCTGCTGTTCTCAACAAACTGCTCCAGTGTGTGTGTCCTTTCCACAGGTTGCAGTCCTTCGGGAACAGACTGCTCCAGTGTGGGTCCCCCATGGGGTCACAAGTCCTGCCAGCAAACCTGCTCCAGCATGGGCTCCTCTATTCACGGGTCCACGGGTCCTGCCAGGAGCTTGCTCCAGCACGGGCTTCCCATGGGATCACAGGCGTGGGGTCTTCCATGGGCTGCAGGTGGATACCTGCTCCACCGTTAACCTCCACGGGCTGCAGGGGGATAGCCTGCCTCACCATGGTCTTCACCTCCAGCTGCAGCAGAATCTCTGCTCTGATGCCTGGAGCACCTCCTCCCCCTCCTTCTTCACTGACCTTGGTGTCTGCAGAGTTGTTTCTCTCACATATTCTCACTCCTCTCTCCAGCTGCAATTGCGGTTGTGCACGTGGGGATTTTTTCCCCTCCCTGTTAACTATGTTACCCCAGGGGCAATACCACCATCACTGATGGGCTCGGCCTTGGCCAGCGGCAGGTCTGTCTTGGAGCTGGTTGGCACTGTCTCTGTCGGATATGGGGGAAGGTTCTAGCAGCTTCTCACAGAAGCCACCCATATAGCTTTCCCCCCGCCAAAAAAAACCCTTGTCACGTAAAGCCAATGCAATATGTTTTCATGGTTTTTCTTTTCTCTTGAACGTGACCATCCAGAATTATACACAGAGTTCAAGAGGAGGGTATATCTGGACTCGTGTTTGCCTTTTCCTGAAGAAATGGGGGTGGAGGGAACCTCTCAAGATACACTGTGGGGCATCTTTTGCCAGTGCACATCATGCTTGCAAGTTATTAATATAATCATCTATTACATTTACATATTTCTTCTCCTCTGTTATTTCCAACTGGTGAATTACAAGTTTATAGAAATTCTTCATACTAGTACTCTGAAAGAATTACTTTTCTTTCTGCAATATTATGTAACATTTCTGTAATACTATTTCTTTCTATTGCCATTGCTTCCAGTCTCAAGGTATTTCAGTTTTTCCTGTATGCCAGTCTAGTCCTTCATCATGTTGACAGCACCTCCTGTCATCAGTATATTTTATCATTTTAACATGCTTTGTTTCATAATAAAAGCATTCAGTAAGATCTGTGCTTAAAGAATCTCCCTCCAGCTTCAACGGTTCTTTTCTTTTTATTTTCTGGATCTACTGTGGTGAGTCAATTAATCGCAAGTCTTCTCAAAGACTTTCTTCTCCTCAGTGTCAGTATAAAGCTCTAGTGCCTCATTTTGCCGTCTTTTTGTCCCTTAAATAAGTGATTTTGTCTTGCCAGTCCTCCAGGAAGCCTCCTTTAACTTCAGGGCTCAAAATTGTCCCACCTGTATTAGGTCAGTGACCTGATAACATTTTTAAGGGTGCCATATTTCTCTCCAAGATTTCTATTTGAATTTGTTAAGAGAATCAGCCTCTGGCCCTGCTGGTTGTGACGAATGCAGAGGTGTCTGTCTGAGTCTGAAATCTTCAAACAACAGCTTTAGGGTCTCGAGTTACCTTCTCCTTTCAGTCTGGTAGTACTATTTCAAGTATCTTGCTATGATGATTAAAATGCCAACATTGTTACAATCGTAAAATTACTTCTGCTGAAAGTACAGAGAAGGAAGAGAACAGATAGTGTTATGAAGGTCTCATATTGTGTGTGATGCTCAGCCTGGTGCCGCTTGCGGATGATGCTCAGAAGAATGTCAGCACCTGTTCCATCTCCTGATCCCTAGGAAAAAAGCTAGAGGAAGGAAAAGCCACAGAGAATACTTTGCAGAGCTCACTGGTGTATATATGCACGCACGATTTTTTCCCCGTTCAGCATTTTGCAAGTGACATTCAGACTCAGAAAGCAGTCATTATTGAATCATTTTTTATCACTTTACAGTGAGTTTGGGAATAGTCTCCTTTGCAAATTTCACAGGGCTCTGAGCCCAGAGACCTTAGCATCTGTGTACTGTACCCATATCCTGAACCGTATTTGCTGGGTGGGAGCAAGCCTCAGGAGCCTAGCAAAATACTTACCAACATATTTCTAACACCAGTAACTAGTGACATCTCAAATAGCTAGAATTTAGTTTGTGGGCAAAACCTGGGATGGTACCATTGCTTTCATCACCTTGTCTCAGACTCCAGCCCTTAGGAGCATATGGCCTGAAGAACAGCTTTGGCTATCTCTCCCAGAATAGCACTATGAGCCACTACTGCTTTTCCTGTAGGAGAGATAGATACATTGTGCTTTGTGCTGAAAAAAATTTTTACTTTTTCCTCTTCTTTGTTTTTGGGGGTTTTGTTGTCGATATTTTGGGGTTTTTTAAATGAAAAAAAGGTGAGGTGAAGCATACTCACATAGTTACCTAACTCATTGAGTTATGTTTTGCATCAGCATTTCACTGTCGATGAAAGATCAAGATTAAGAAATTGTGTGTGTCGTTAAATTTGGCACCAGCTGGTAAAATCCCACTTAGCAGTGAATGTATGTTTTTTCCATTCCATTTGATCAATGAATGCCAGCTGTATAGAGCACAGTGGACCAAATTGAGATTATGACATCATGAGTACACAATATATAATTACTAATTTCTGTACCACATATATCTTCATTTAGGTAGAGTGTATTTTCTAGCAAATGAACTTTGATGTACACAATTTCCTCAGGTAAAAAAACCTGAAATTTTCTCACGTTTAATGCAAATATTCTATCATGATGTTGTAAAATTTTATAGTAAGCCACTTCCAGTCCAATCAACCCTTTTTCTCTAAAGATGTCATTTTTAGCTCAGTTAACACCTAATTAAATAATATTGCCTAGACTGACAAAAGACTAGTACCAAGAATAGCTTGCAAGAGATTTCTTATGATAATGAGGTCTGGAAGTGATTAATTTAGAGACGTACATAAACATTTCCAGTCTATCGTGAGCTATCATATTACTGTATACAGATTAAGAAAATTATATCAAATTTACATTACAAGTGCAATCACGTATATCCTAGATGTTACATGTTCAGTTTTTCTGGGGTGTGAGAGAAGAGATACTACAACTTTTTTCTTGCCAGTATCCGGCTAGACACATACTCCCACTAACACTTTTGTTACACTATATTAAACCAAATCAGTGAAACAGCTGAACTGGAATAATTCAACTTCCTCACCAAGTCAGATTTCCACATTAGTACAGAAAGAAAAGATATATCTGCCCTTTTTCAGAGATTATGTTTTGATTACATATTATCAGTCTACTTTGTACATGGATAGCGATGCGTAAAATCTTGTACAGTCTAATGAATCACAAAGTTAAAAATGCTCTTGCAACACTGAATGCTCTGTACTTTTTACATGTCGGTACTGTTATATTTCAAGCTGCATATAAAGGAAACACCTCAGCTTGGGAATGAACTCATTCTCAAGTTTCTGTTTTGGCTAGAGCCTTATATGTCCTAATTATCTAAGGCTCGCCTACATGAACAAGGAGTGCAGCAATATTGTTGCAGACCTGCAGAACAAAAGAATCTGTGCTGAAGACATGACCTACATGTCATGTCCTACAGACATTTTGGGGTTATTTCTTCAGATAAGCTCTGTGACTATTGAACAACTCAGTGAGCATTAGTGGTTGCAGCTTGTGAGGTGCACTCCTGGAATGCACCTTCTGGTTTAATTTTATCCAACATTTAGTCCACGTTCTTTGAGATATGTGCCAAAACGTGGTAAGTGATCATGATGTCAAGATTCACTTCAGATCCACAGTAAAACTTGTTTGACATAACTTAAGTCATAAAAAGCCTTAAGGAAGAGCAAAGATGAGTGTAAAACACCTATTCATAAAAAGATGCGTATACTTTTCTCATCGCATCACAAGTAAGCTAGGACATTTTTTGCAGGAAATCAAGAATAAAACATTGTTTATATACTTAAAACCAAATACATATAAAATATATAGTATTCAAACACTTGTAATGATCACATGATCAAACATTTTTTACTGAAATGTCTGAGATCTGAGTCTGTGGTCTTCAAAAGTTCTTTGTAGGATTCAAATAGATACTTGCTCCTTAAACAGAAAGAATGATGAAGTTAATTTGAAGATATTACATTAAGTATCCTAAGCTTAAAAAAAAAAAAAATATATATTTTTTTACTCCTGAAAAATAATCAGATGTTAGGAAAATTCACCCACCTGACTCCTCACTTTATTCCTGTTTAGCATTGCTAAGAGTCTACACTAATGAAAAAATATACTATTAGGAGCTGTTGACTGAATATTTAAAGCTGGCAATGATGACTATTTAAACTGCAGCTTTAATACATATGTGTTAAACAAAGTAAATCTTACAGTTCATCTATGATCTCTGCTGAAGAACTAATGTATGAAAAATCACAAATTCTCCTGCCTAAATAAGACCTAAGATTGGTTAACACGCGCGTGCACGTGTTTCCCCTCCCTGCCAAGTGCAAGATCTCAGACTCGGTTTCCATAATAAGCTCTTTTGCACTCTATGCTAACAGTGAAACAGCTAGCAATGTGACACGGAAAATATTTTTAAAAGCATCTAACAGCCTAGTAAATGATGAATATCATTCTGAAGATCCTAAGATGTCATAACGTTTTCAGAATCCCCACTACCCCTCTATTTCTGCCGATATAGTTTAAATCACAGAATAACAGAGCTACAGGAACGTCGGTGGGGAGAGACCTCTGTGAGTCCCCAGCACTGCCTCCCACGTGACTAACAGCCAGCAACAAAGCAGGTCAGCCATAGCTTTGTACAGCTAAGTCTTGCAAACTTCTTAGGAGGGAGTCTCTACAGTTGCTCGGGATGGCCAGTCCCAATGCTGCACTAGTCTACCAGTGCGTAAGGACTGCCCTTTTTTCTGTGCCCCCCTCCACACCATCCCGACAGCATCTTGTGGGTGGTGTGATGCCATCCCCACCAGTGCTCTACAGGGCTTTGTCTGACTGCTTTTGCCTGTCTGTACAGTATCTTCAATCATATTGATTACACCTTAGTCCTCCACTACCCTCTCTTTATCATTCCTGATATTGCATTGCCTACTGCATTGTTGCTTCCCTAAAGCTAGTGTTCAGTCTCCTACCTGAAAGGTGACGAGGAAAACACATTTAATTTCCACCACCTTTTATTAGATCATGAACTTTTATACAGTTGGATCTACTACTGCAAATACTGAATCGTGGCCAGGACTCTGGGAGCATGCTTTAGAGACTTTGAGTACTGCTACAAATTGAGGAGGGCTCCTCAAGCAATTAATTACCTTCAGTATAAAAAAAAAAAAAAAGACTTCCAGCTCCAGTTTGTCCAGTTTCAACTTCTAATGAATGTGACTTGTTACAAATTTTTCACGCAGGTTAAAGAATTTAAAATCTTTCCTGCATACATGTCCCAAGGTTACCTTCCATGCCCATCTTTGGAAGAACACAATAGATTGAGATTTTACTACTCCCTTTGTTTAAGGCAATGTTCCCAGGTCTCAAGTCATTCTCCAGGTATAGGGGTGGTCTCTTGCAAGGCAACTACATTTTCTAGCATTCCTCTTGCTATCCTCTTGTCGAAAGCAAAAAGTCAGTGGTGGCCGACGTACCTAGTCTCAACACCCAAAGGGCATTAGATTAAAAAAAAATCTTTGTAAATACTTTAAAGAAAAGTTTATAAAATACATTCCTGTTAGGAAAACAAAGGTGGCTCCTCCTTATTTCAGCAGCACAAGCCTGTTTTCTATCAGGTGATTGACAGAGGGATTTAAGCAGAACTATCCAGGTATTGGTTTCTGGCCTGCGTGGTGTACTGGTAAGTTTTGGAAGAGTCTTGAGAGAGGCTTTGCTACAGAACACTTACAAATCACAGGGGCCTTTTGGCTTTACATCTGTGAATTACAAAAGTACATAGAATCGACTGTGAAAGACATTCCAATTCTGTGATATAAATGAAATAGCAAGAAGGAAAATAATACAACTTCTTCCTTTCCCACAAAAACTATAAGGCTTGATGCCAAAAGGCTGTAAGGATTTTATTGCTTAAATAATAACTGGCTGCAGGGATCTGGACTCTGCAACATGTTTATTCTGATGCAAAGCCAATAACTTTTTTCTGAAAAGCTAGAAGACACTCATCTTTCTCCTAACGAAGCAGTTAACTGCCCTCTGCCTAGAATGGTCATAAAATGGTAATTTACACAAGGTCATGAGAAATCAGAAGAGCAGAGCCCTGTGGGCTTCCACATCACACCAATGAGGACAATCCAGTCTCTTCCCTAAAACAATTAGCCTCCTCTTTAAGTGTCACTTAGGCTTGATTTGTTCCAACACAGGCATGAGGTTTGCGGGTTTCTTCCTGACTGCAGCCTTGCTAACATGTTTGCAGTCTCAAGAAAATGTTTGCATTTCCATCCATAGCATCAAAGTATGAGGTTTGAAAACAATTTTTAAAATGAAAACTTAAACTTCATCCAAGATTCTGGAGCTAGTGTCTTGGGTATAAGTTTTTGCCTTAACCTAGCCAAACTCCAGAGTAAAACCAAATACTTCATAAAGAATGATGTCAATCAAGCAGTTACTACTGGCATCTTGTGAAGGATGTCTGCTCATATTTTAAGTGGCCACACAGTCTCACCCACAAAACCTGTTCTGTATGTCAGGTCACTTCAGCTTCTCAAGCAGGTGGACCTCAGTTTGTAGATGGAATTTGGCACAATGCCTTTACCTATTTTCTTTCAATAGAAAACCCATGGGGAGGAAAATCTGATCCAGGAAAAAACAAACATAGGGGGACGTTATTACTGATTCACTTTTCTGAATAGAATTCCCCATTAACCAGGCTGGCAACATTCAAAGTTAAGCACACACCCTTTCAAGTCAGGTGGTTTTTGACTGTTTCTGGCTTTGGATGCGAGTCACAATCGCCTTTAACTTCTGTTTGTGCAGGGAACGCCTTTTAGCCCACAAGATATTCATCCAAGTGAGTGACCTGGAGACCTCTACAGACTGCAGTCATAGCTCAGACTTTTCCACTATCCTACACTGTTAGCTACCTATCTGTCCACCTGTATCCTGGGTTATAGTAACAGGATTATAGCCAGTAGGCCAAGGGAAGTTATTTTTCCTCTTTACTCAGCAATCATTTGAACCATCTAGAATGCTGAGTCCAGTTTTGGGCTCAGAAAATAAAAATGTTGATTGAATGAAACAGGTACAGCATGGGGACCACCAAGATGGTCAGAAGCTGGAGAACTTGCCCTTTGAGAGGCTGAGGCAATAAGGTTTGTTCAGTTTGGGGAAGAGACAGTTTTGAAGAGACCCAATACCAGCTCCAGCTCCAGCACCGAAGAGGAGCTTTTGAGGAGATAAAGCCAGACTCTTCCGAGTGGTGTATGGTGGGAGGATGAGACCCAAAGGTACAAGTTGAAACAGGAGAGATTCAGTCAAGCAAAGGCTGTGCAAGCCTAATCCTTGAGTATTTCAAGACCAGATAAAGCCCTGAGCAACCTGGTCTGACCTCATAGCTGACCCGGCTTTGAGCAGGAGGTTGGACTAGAGGTCTCCTGAGGTCCCTTCCTACCTTCATTACTCTGTGAGTCTACCATCCTGTGCTGTGAGTCAGATGTAACTTTTCACAGCTTCATCTTAATACTTCTTATCTGGACATAAATGGAATAATTACACGTGAAACTGTAGTCTGGTCTATAACGGTTACAGCTACATTGTTCACAGAGGGTTTCTTCATCAGACTAAATTTGGTTTCTGGAAAAAAGTATCAGCTGTTAAAGATGGAAGATTCTATACCCTGTTTAATATTTAATTCCATATTTGACTAACTTTTCTATTACCAGACATAACTGAATTCCCAGTTTATATGTCAAGTGTTGCATATAAAACTCAAACATCACCACAGATGGTGGGTATGTTTTTGTGACCATTTGTAATGTGATAGTTTGTGGGTCACTCCACAATAAATGGGCATCTGGAATGGCCATTAGGGTTTGTCAAAATTATTACACATCTTCAAATGATGGTGGGGATGGGCGGGTTAGAACTTAACCTCAGTAATAAGATCCATCCATAATTGGCAGAGACTGTAACAATACCCCAGCTGTGCCAAACCAAGAGCAAGGATCCTCCACAGTGCCAAAAGAAAATAAGCTTGCTGAGGATCTGCTCTCAGAGGAAGAAGCCCCAAATCAGGCAGGATGTGAAGAAAACTGAGTAGCCTTAGCAGAATAAAGTCTTTCCATAGGTAAAAATTGGCTAAGATATATGACAGAGAATGTAGGAATATATGGTCAGTTTTCAACATTGAGAGAAGTAGTTTGTGGAGTTCAAAAGGGTCAGTAGTGGAACTATGCCGATAAATCTGTTCAGAATTGGCCTAGAGCAGAGGGTAAGCCCTGAAGTGACTGGTGGTTTGCTGATGCCTGCTGTCTCATGGGAAGCAGGTGGCGCTAGTCCTTCTCCCCCTCCTGGCTTCTGCCAGAAGACGAGAATCTGGCACTAATCCTTTGGTCTTATCCAGTAAAGCTCTTTTGATATATCACGTAAAGGTACAAACCATAGAAGACAAAACCAATTTTAATCTCATGCGGACCTATACCAGAAAAGCAATAAAATGGAAAAGATGATCAGGTAGGTATGCTTCTACATAGTAATATTTTAATGCATGCTTCTTTGCAATATCAGCAACTTTTCTACTTTAGCTATGCAAAATGGCTTCTGCTGGCAGTAAGTACAAAATAATGGAATCCAAGAACACAGCAACTATTAAAAAACACTCATTTAAAAGAACAAGTCCTCAAAGAACCAGAATTGTAAGTCAAACCCCAGCAAGCTAACAAACAGAGATTGCAGAAGATAGTTGCTTACTGTGAAGACTAGACAGGTGTCTCTATCTTCTGCTATGCTTGGGACAGCAAAGAGACAAAAGAGGTAGAGGAGGTAGCAGTAGCAAAGGTGGTTGCAAGTAGCATGCTAAGGGGTGAAAAGTGCCATCAAATTGGCGCTGAGACACAAGAAAAGAATTTCTGTCAGCATTGTTATGCCATTTCCTTGCATGTCTTAAGTGAAACCATCCAAACCTCCCTTAGAGCAATACTGTGTCCTTACAGTGCTGGGTTTTAGTGTTTTCCAACACAGTGAGGTCAGCAAAAAAGTGCAAATTTTCAGACTCTGAACAAACACAGCTATGCCAGGAGAAGACTTAGTGCAAACTTGACCCCAGAGATTTCATAGGCAATGGACATTTTTTTGTCTCAGCAGCCACTCTAGCTTGATTATTCCTTTTCTACACATGTGGGGGGAAAAAAAGGTCACCAGCTTATTACATGCTATTAATGTTAAATAACAACAATAAAAAAGCAACACCTCATTTGTTAATATGATCTCTTTTGTACACCTGTCACAATACTGGGAAACTGAAGGGCTTAGTCTTTGATATTACATATTTACAAGCCTTGGAGATCAAACTCAAACGGTATTTCAACTGTACTTTACCTAGAGCAAGAAATGTCTAGGCAGATAGCCCAGAGCATATTTAGAGATGCCCTGCAGTCAGTGAGACACATGAAGTGAGTGTACATCGTCAAAGTACTGTAAAAATAAGTCAGCTAGAATATAATTGGCTTGGATCACAGGTCTACAGGGCTAAGGCACCCGAGCCATTGGTAAATTACACAGCCATTTTTACTTGATTTCCTGTTTCTTCAACTCTGAAGTGATAATTCTGTTGAAGATGATAAAGACTGTTGAGGAGATTTTATTTAATACAGATGGACATGTTAATGCAGAGTGATCTACCCATCCCTCCAATTAGCCTACTAGGTGCAGCTTGATATAAAGCAGAGACTGGAGCCCCGAGGACATAAAGCAAGACAGGGAGAGCAACATAGCTCAGCATGTTTTCAGGAAATCCAATTATTTGTCTGAAGCTTTGAATTCAAAAGTGGATTCAGAAAGTCCTAGAGCAATTATGATTTGCACTGAAAGAGACTGGCTAAAGCCAGCAGCTAAACGTTTGTATTGTTTTTGGCTTGTGTGCTCCATTTATACAGTAAGACCCTTTAGCACAATCACTTCAGCATGTAACTGAAATGAGTTTAGTTTTCAATAGAATTCTTCTTTCAAATAAGTTGATAAGAAGCACACCAGTTTTCTTATTTTTAGTACAAACTGAAGGGCTCAGAAACAATTCTGGATTCTAAAAATTATTTGAAAACTTTTATCAGCTTTAAAGACAGGGTTGTGTTAAATATCTTGCACAAGATGATAATGCTAAAACATTTGTGTGGGTGTGTACCTTTCAGTTGGTCTACTATCTGTCTTTATATGCTAACATGTATGTGCTGTGCCATCATGATCTGAGGCAGGAAACACATGAACAAGATATGTAAATATTTTTTACTTGATCTGTTTGTTAGTTACTATGTTGAAAAAAACCCAAAATGTTTATAATGGTATTCTCTGCAGATTTTAATATTATTACCACCAATAATGCTCTGTATTTATGAAAATCTACCTAATACTTTGGATACTTAAATATGCATATTTATGTATGTTATATATGTAGTCCATCTATATTACAACCTCAAACCGCTTTATTAATGGTAGCAAGAGATACCTGAAATAATTCTAAAGGAACTGAGATATGCAAAATTATCTTTTGAGATTTTAGACATTTACCTCTTGAATAGACACTGACCCTGAACATATTTAAGTAAAATTACTTTATTCACATTTTATGTGTGTGTGAATTTATTTTTTCACTTTACACTTTGGTAATGAACACTATGTCTGTTATTTGTTTTCAAAAGTCACCAAATACAGCAAATTAAGTGCTGTGAGACATCTGAATCACTAGGAACTTTATTTTTTTTATAAATATATATTTAATGCATATATTCCTAAAAGGTCAGTTGTAGGCTAATTTGTTTCTATCTCAGAGCCTCTTTAGAGATTATAGCAGAAGATAACGTGCATTTTTAGTCACATTCTTCTAATTTTAAATAGTTTATGTGGCTTTTCTTGAAGATGAAAATCTATTCTATAAAAAACACCCTCCTGAGCTGTAGCTGCTAGATACAAAGTTTTCTTTTTTAAATAGCAGTAAAAATACCTCATAAGCAAAGCTGGCCCAAACCTGGGATTCCAAGTTCACTGGAAGTTTCTTTTTAATTTAGTTTTGATCTGACCTGTGGTGGCTGTTTCCAATGTCCGTAGCCCAGGCAGACTCTGCAGGAATCCAGGCAGGGTTCTCTTTGAACTCTGCCTTGAGTTTGCTAAAATCTCATTGAACCCAAGATGTTTTAAATGAAAGACTTCAGACTGGATGAAGTAGCATTTTTTGACAAAACTTTGTTTCCTTTGATAATTTCTGAACACTTCTGTTTACAACATGCTTTGATTGAAGACAGACTGTTATGATGAAATGACAGACGTTTCATAATTATTCCCCTCCAAAGTCTTTTGGATGCCAGCTTCGTCATAATTCACAAATGGGTCAGTCTACTTCTCTTTGACTCGGCATTTTCAGTCACTTAATAAGAACCAATGTCTACCCAAGTAATCAGCTCAACATATTTTAACAGACCTCCAAAACAAAATGACAAGGATAACCTTGTGACTAATATCCAGGACTAGTTATTAGAAAAACTGAATTCTGCTCAGTTTTTCTGCAAATACTGTGTCACAATTTTTGTCCTGCCACATGAAACCTCTGAGAATGTCTATATTAGCTTTTGTGATGCATCCTGAGGCTGCTTTCTGCATTAGATTTCCAGTCCCTTTTCTAGCATTTCATCAATTTCCTTGTCTTTTCTGATTATTACTTAGGCCTGTTGTTCATTGATATGAAGTTTGGTTTTTGTCAACATTGAATATCTGACACATAACCATCCCAGTGTGCCAGGATGGTTACCCAGCCCTATCCCAAGTTGTTTTGATCGTTACTGGGAAAAAACAATGCTGTCAATCCTCTGCCTCGTATGTGAGTAGCTAACAACCAATGAAACAGAAATTGTGTTGGAAAGTGCTCCAGGCACACCACCCCTCTGATTTAGCATCTCTGGGCAGCTGACCAGACTGGCTGAAGGATGGGATGATCCTGCTGTTAGTTAATTGTGCATACATAAGAGTTAGAATCAGACTGTCAAGCTGCATAACTGCAATTAAGTGCCCAATCTCCATATCCAGCAGTACTCGTGGGTTTTCTTATTTACTAAACACTCTTGCTAGTTACTTTACTTTCTGAAGTGTTTGCAGGAGGTAAACATATATGTCAATAGCTATACTTTGAGATATATATATACACACCTATACAGACATACACAGGCGTAAGTGTAAATATGTGTACATAAAGGACACATAAAGCTTTTGTGATGTTTTTAAAGCTTATAGAAAAGCAATAATTTCAATAGATGTAGGGTGCTTTGCACATTAATACTTCTATGACCATTTAAATGTTTGAGAAATTCTTCACCCGTTCTGCATTTTTTGCTGTTTATGAGTTGTGCCAGTCAGTTCTTACAGTAAATCTCTTTGTCTCCCTCTGGTGGGTACCTACAGAAAATAGAGTCTGAACCTCCCTTCTTAGGGCGGTGCCACATCCTTAACTCAAGCAGAACTCACATATGGAAAAAAGGCTAGGTTCAGTTCTTATGGATAATCCATATGACAAGCAAGGCCACTTTTTTTTCTATATCATCCTCAGTTAACAAGACACTTTCATTTTTAAGAGTAAGGAAAAAACAGATTTCAAAAATAATAATAAATAAGTAATAAATGTACAGAATACACAAAATAGAATGCATTATGTTAGCTTAGCTTGTACCAAAAGGTGGTTTTTGTTCATAAAATATAATACATTCTGCTTCTGTCCTTTTAAACTTTAAATATATTCGTACACACACACATAGATATATACACACAAGATTTTTTTTTGGAAAACAATTTTAAAAAGTCAAAATATTCACAAAATCACTACAAATATTTACACATCAGAAAGATACTTCATATCTGCTTTAAAAATAAAATGTTCCTCGCCCTTCAGAAGAGTAAAATATTGATTGTCTGTGACATCAGAGGAGCGGAAGAGTCACTGGTGTAGAAATTAATCTTCCCCAGTAGGGACCGTGAGTAAAGCTTGTTTTGGAGAAAACCGTGATCAATATCCCTATTTTGATTGCATTTTTTATAAGGTTGCACCTTAATAATATTCAACATGATGAAATTGTTGCTCTGTCTTTCTGAAAAGAAGATGCAAACAGTGACTATAGTGCAGAAATCTGTACTGGCTGTTGCTTAATCCCCTGGTGGAATTTAAGACAGAGCTGACCTATGGAGTCCTAAGTGGCTTGGTCTGGGCTATCTAAGTGCCTCCCTCTGTACGTTACATTACATTAGATTTGTTCTTTGAAGGCATTTGACGTAGAATTGTCTTTGGAAAACAAGACAAAGAAGCATTACTAGGGTGTTCTTCATGAATAGTCTTCCTGATCTGCAGGTTTGCTTCATTATGTGTTACCTTAGCTTTGTATTACGGTCTTCATAGATCTCTGGAGTACCCTGCAAATCTGACTTTTTTTTTTTATATACCTTTCTGAGAGAGGCATACTCTTAACAGTAAGAAAGGTTTTAGGGTTTATGGTACCATGGTGCTTTGGCAACACCAGTCTGTGATGGAAAGCAATTTTCCACTACGGTTACTAAGCAATAAAGGCATAAGAGGCACTTTTAGAAACCAAACAGTCCTTCAGCATTTTAAGAATTAGAATAAACTCTATCTTGAATACATTTTATTGCTCTTTTTATTGTTCTGAATATTAAGTGTACACTTTGGGTAACAGTACTGTAAAATTATCTATGAATTATTTTGAATAAATCTCTTGTGGAAGTTTTGTCCAAGTGAGGATGATGTTGGACTGAGTCTTTTGTGACCATATAGACAAAACAGAACAGGTGTATATTCACAGATACGCATAACTCCACTGTTTATACTAAAATGAAGTTAAACCTTTACAAACCATGGTTTAATATTTGCCTTACATTAGGTTTAAAATACTAGTAAAACCTACATTATGTGCACTTCCATCATCTGCAAATGTAGAAATGATGGCAGATTCCTACCCTTTTGAACGTTTAAAGGGCAAGCCACAGAAAACATCCCTGGCTTTGTATTGCTAAGGAGGGCTGCTGGGGAGGGGGCAGGCCAACACCTGCTTTGCGCAGCCTTATGGAGAAGCTTGTGTGGAAGTCTGTGCCCTGTGATTCCTTTTGGTTTCCCTTCTTCAATCACCGCCATTGCTCACTGCTTCCTTTCCCTCCACCTCCAGCCGCTGCCGCCTTGGAGCTCACCTTGAGTTTTAATTTCCCTGTGTCATTTATATCTTCATGCATTCAATTTTGAAAGCTTGCTTTCTTTTTCTTGAAAGCTCCCTTTGTCAGTGTAAGGATTATTGACAAATAAGATTGCACTACAGGAAAATGCCTCCAGAAAGCAGTCTGTGCATTACAAAAGACTACTTTGTTAAAAGGCTATTACATTTCTCCCAGCTTTCTACTTTAGAAGTTAGTTGTTTATACTGGACGTGGCTCTGTGGGGAGCTATTCCAAGCTCCACCACCTTGGGAATCACTCTGAGAGGCACATTGGATTAGAATGACATAGAGTTTATATATCATGACACCAGGGATGCCCAATATCTCGCTCCGTGGCAGGCTTGTGAAATCCAGTTTCTGGAGTTCCTGATCTGGTTAAAGATGCAGAAATGGGTGCCTAAGAACAAGATCCCAGGTGCTAGCATGTTATCTGAGGAGCTGGTAAAACTAGCTACTTACAGACACAAAGGCAAGAGAAGAGTCCAGCGTACTCTGCCAAATTACACCTGAACACGCTTGGAAAGAAGAATGCAGGATGTGCTTTGGGGACAAGATCAGTCTCAGGGCCTGGGTAGACTTATAATGGCTTTTCTCTGCTTTACCTGTGGGGCCAGGAAACTATTTCTCTCCTTAATAGAATTTGGTTTCTGAGGAGGAGAGTTATTCATGGAAATTTCTTTCCACCTTCCCCTGCATCAGAAGTTGGTTATATTAGACACTGAATAGAGAACCTGTAATGAAGGACATCAGACTATAAATAACTAAGGGATAACCGACCCTTCTCTGGGGTTTGATATGTCAGAAATCACTGCCCAGAATCTTCTTATACACTTAGGCATAGAAGAGAGCTCGTTCACACAAAGTTTTACAGGTGTAGAAGTGGTAGTCAACTCCTGCTATGCAACAGCACACTCAGCTCATTGGCACGTTTTTACTACCAGTCTCTGCCCAAGCACTTTTCAGCTCTCAATACAGATTTCTCAAGTGAAAGCCATAATTATTTGCTTATAGGGTTTGCTGGGGTAAAGGTTCTGTCATTGTGCTAGTGGAAGCTATGTTTACAGAGACAAATCAACATTAGTTGTGCTGGAAGGAAAAAATTAATTACTCTATTGAACAAAACACTCCTTCAGAAAGCGGACACCTGAGTTCTCATTCCTGATCCAATGAATCTTGAATTCTACTGCCCTGGATCTTGAAGTCAGCTAGCCCCAGGGGCAGTTAAATGGGACTCAGGCTCTGAAGTCCTGCAGATCTCCTGCATTGCCTTCTGGACCAAGAGCAATGTACCTGTCATGCTAGTCCTTAGAGTGGTACTGTCTGTCCCGTTCCCTGTGGCAGACTGCGTGGCATGGAAGAAAAAACTGGGTAGGGCTCTGCTTTCCCCTTTTTTTAGGGGCACTGTACCTAAAACAGCAAGTAGTAAAAATGGACAGACTTAACAAAAGAGATTGCCAACTTTCATAATACTTTGAATCAGAATGCATAGAACATTGTTTAAACTGAATTCCCTCATGATTTGTGTTCCTCTATTTTCTTTCTTTTCTTTTTTTTTCCCAAAGAAAGATGCATTCTCGTTTGATGATTTGTCCTTCAAACCGTGCTGTTTCTTCACCAAATATAGCCTTCATACAAAATGTAATATTTCTTTTGTTAACTATGTCAATTAATTTTTGTTCATGTGGTTATATAGCTTAAAATATGTTTTGATTCTTAATTTTTATATTATTGTATTAAGGATGAAGAATGGCCCATTTTTTAGTGATTAGATGATTGTTTCTTCTTCTCCCTCCCCCCCAGGATTTATACTAAGCAAGTTTTAGATGAAAACCAGCACTGAATTAAAAGTGCACAAATATAGCATTACTGCATTGTTTTGTTAGCTGAGCTGCACTCTATTGTATGTGCTGGCAGAAAAAAAAGACAAATAATAATATTAAAATATTAGTGTATTTTTAAAGTGGAATTATTTACTGCAGTTTGCAAACAGTTTCTTTACATGTTTCTGGTTTCCATGGATAAAATTCCAAAAAGCAAACAAGCGCCTTATGGGAATTTCAGAAGCACTTACTCTTCCTTTCCTCCTTGATGGTATAAGTGGGTACTGGGAGTCAACTTCTTTAAGTACCTCTGAAATCCTGCCTCATTCTTCACCCTCAGAAAAGACAAACAAGCTACTGTAGCTACAGTGGGGACAGACACACTGGTGATCATCTCTTCTGACACAGCTGCAGTGGTGACATGCTCCAGGAGTTCTGGCTTGGGCTGTGATTCTCCAAACACCTCAGCTGAGCAGATGTTGTTCAGGCGTTCATTGCCTACTCCAAAGCGATGTCACAACTGCCTGACAACAAATCTCATCGTTAGGATGACGATTTTTAAATGTCCTCAAGAGGACATAATGATTGGTGTGAAAAAGTGCTCTTCACTATAGCCTGATGTGCTATACGAACACACACTATTCATACTTATCTCTGAATCCTTAGAGTAACACCAATAACAAGGGAATTCAGAGCAGCGCTTTGCCTGTCCTATATCTTTTTTTGTTTGTTTCAGAGTGTGAGGAGTGACAAGGATTTTTTTTATTCATCAAGAGTGCAAGTTCCAAACCACAAGTCCCAGGAGTCCAAAGTAAGGTGTCCAAATCAATTGTGCTGCTGCTAAGTTATAACTTGACTTTCCCGTTGGCAGGCTGAGGCACTCTGCCTCTACGTATTCAACACATGCTTGCATTCCTGTTTTGTTGAACTCATCAGAGATGCCTAACTCCTCTTCCACATAGCAAAGACAAACTTTATACGATCTGAGAAACACAAGGTGCTTTCCATATTGCAGTTTTGCAAGTTTAGGGGGAAAACACCCTCCAGACCATGCCCTTCTAAGTATGCCAGAGCCCTGTAGGTCCAAGGATAGCTGGTGCATCAGCTGCATACACCTGGCAGGCTCACACAGACACTCCACGCAGCAATAATATGCACAGAAAGTAAATAAGAGGAGAAAATGTCCTCTCTTTCAGTATGGTGAAATCCCAAAAGTGTCACTCAAGGCTGTGTATTCCACTCACTGGCCAGACTTGCTTTGGGGACAAAATCATTTTTCTGGATCTTAGCCTCACTCCCAAACAATATTTGTTTGTTACTAATTTAAATAGCTGATTGTATGAAATCTCTTTCTTCAGCTTTTGGCTTTTATTGCTGAGAAATAAACATTTTACTTAAAGGCTGCTGAAATAAGTTAAATGTAAGGACGTTAAAAATACCAGTTGTTTCAACATGTGGCTCCATCATCAGAGTACTATTGCATTCCTGTCTCCAGGTATTTATTTTCTTATACCACATCTGATATTGAGATACTTGGTAACACATATGATGCCTGGTTTTGTTTCATGGCTTGCACTTCTAAAACAAATTTCAAATTCACAATTGAGAACTATTCAGCTCTACAACATCTGAATCAAGTTTATTGCCTTAACAGTGAAAAACAATGCAGTTTGATCTGGTAAATGTGTAGTATGTCTTGTGTTTGTGATCAGTGGTTTACATCATATTAGAAAAGCCCTGCTTGGACTACATGGTCTAACAGATCTTCCCTATGGCTACATCTTGAAATAATAAGCTCCCCTTAATTCTGGAAGACATTAAGCTACTGAAGATTTGTTTATATTCTGGTATAAATAACAGGAATCCATGAGTTCTATATACCTCTTATTTAAAACAAAAAGTGTCCTATCCATGGTGTGATAGTACCCAGTGTAAATACAGATTGTCCAATTTAGTTCCACGTAAAGACTGTACACTTTGCAATGTACAATCCTTGTTATTGCATGGCTTTAGAAGGTCAGCTGTTTCCTCATTACAAGGCATTGCTAGTTTACAGGTTATTTGTAAGAAGTATCAAGCCAAAGTTGTTGTTTCTGGTAGAAATGCTGGCAATGGCAAAAAAAACCCCTCAGATTTTGACCTCCCCAGGTTACATGCTAAAGGACCATCAAGACTGAATAATATGAACAGCCAAGTGTATATTAAACTAAGCAGACTTTTTAATCTACTTCCAATTTAGTCTTATTTAATTTAGCTTTTAATGAAATGCATTTCTGTTAACCATCACTTCACCCTATTGTCTGTACAGCTTCAAATGACTGCCTTTTAGAGCTATGAATAGCCAAAGTAAAAATCTATAGTTACATTAGTTGCAGGTTATTGGTCAATAAGTGTTCATTAAACACTACACTTATTCTTTTCAATTTACAGTGCTATTTGTTTTCTTATTTCATTGGCTTTGATAGGCCTTTTAAGACTTATTTTTACAAAAGTATCAGTGCCTCTGATAGTAGAGCATAGCCAAGCTGTGCTCCATTCTGTTATAACTCTCAATCCCTACTCATTCTCCTGAAACTTATGGTGATTGTTTGCTCAAAATACATGCAGATAAAAATGAATCTGAAGCTGAGAAGAATTTTGGAAGCTGATTTATTTTAACCAGGATCATCAAGGCTTTTTTTCTATTTCAATGGATCATGGAAAAGCCAGATGACAGCCAATAAGCATTTATGGTGGAAAAAATTATTACACACAAGTGTTAAGCTTAAATGTACTATGTTGATCCTTTAACTTTGATTCACAGTTTCTGTGTCTTCTTTTTTAAAAAACTCAGCAATCTAATCCAGTATCTAACTGAATTCACAACAATTGGTTTAAAGTTTATAGTAATTTACAATATGACAAATGTAGAAGCTTAGTTTTGGTAAATGTCACCCAAGACACTTCCCAAAGGCAGTGATTTCAGCAAAATTACAGTAGTTTTCGTTTTAATTGTGGTTAAAACAAATGGAGAAAGTGTAAAACAAAGTAAAACAAAAATCTACAGCAAAATTTAAGATTCCGGGCATGTTAAGGTACGAGGAACTAACTTATCTTCAAAGTGAAAGGTTTTTAATCTGATGTTAGAAAATAGAGGTTTTATTTCAGAGCTACACATATCTAATTCTTATTCTGGTTGTGTGACAAAACTTGCTGGTTTCCTGAAACTAGACATAATTAGATATATATTTTGGATGCTTTCTTCTGTTGCTGACAATAAATGGATCTTAATGTATTCAAACACTGATGACAGCAACAACACGTTTGTATAAAAAATAAAGATTTGTGATTTTCTGCATGGAAAACTGGACTGTCATCCCACAAAAAAAAAAAAAAAAAAAAAAAAAAAAAAAGATGCCAAGTAGCTAAGTAGCCATGGATCTACAGGAGAAACAAACAAACAAATCTGCTTGAAATTGCAAATGGATCATCAGGAGAATACAATGAAAAGCTGTTAAGCATGTTAACTGTTAGGGTAGCAGTCTTGACCTGTCACAGCAAGGTGCTCATCAGTTAAAGCAAACATTTCCATATTAAACCAGCTCTGCATTCATAGCTGGGAAGATCTGCTGTTATATTTGACCTAGTACATACCAGGTTTTTATGGCTGCTGAAACAAAATTTTGTACTGCACTGTGCCTTTCTATGTTGGATACGGTTTAACAAAATAGGGAAAGAGATCGATGAAGTAGTCTTGTAGCAGTCTCCAAGTGTCATCCCTATTCTGATAATCTTACTGAAAGTGAATAAGAAGATTGAGAAACTCAGTGCAGAAAGAAATGCTTTGAGCAAATAGACATATCAGCCGATGACCTAAAATCTATTTCAATTAATAGATTTTTACAATTTTGTTTGATTTTACATCACTCTTTGCATGGCTTGATTTTGGTTTCATGTAATGATTTCTTACTGATTCATTGCAACTACAGGAATAAAGAAGAATGTGCCAGATTCAGCAGGTCAGTTCATGAATATATGACAGATAATTTTTGTTTGTTAAGTGCTATGCAGGATCACATCTATTCCAAATGTTTTTTCCAAATCTGCATAAGATCAGTTATTAATAATAGTAATAATACATTTCCCTTCTAGCCTCATTCTGTCCATCCTATTCATGCCTTCCCGACAGTATGCATACTCTGTCCTTGTGGATTTAACCACAGTGCTTCCCAAGCCAGACTGACCTGTATGGTTTTTGCCATTTCTTCTCTGGCACTTCTTCCAGTACCAGCTTTAACACACCAATTAATAAGAGGTTAACTTTCTTAAAGAATAAGTAGTTCAGTGCAGTGAATAAGGAAGATTTCTTTTTTCTTTTTTTCAGCCCACGAAATGTGATGTTCAAAGAGGATGTTCAATGGCAAACTCATCAGTTGTTAAAGCTATCTGATAAAATTTCATGGTTTTGCCGCACCCACGTGGCTATGTTGTAGGAATATAGCCTGGGAAAGGTCAGTAGGGAGTTTGCTCTTCCAGGAGCTGTCCAGGGTCCATGGCTGAACCTACTGCCAGAAGAATGTGATTAGATGAAGGATGTTTGCAATTAATGTGAACTCTCCCCGGACCATTATGGTGAACTATTAGAGTGTCATGAGTCTTTCTTTGCTGAGCAACAGTCGCATTCCATGAAGATAAAATCTCAAAAGTGCTGGGGCAAAACCAAGTAAAGCCTTCATTCATTTTTATTTATTTCATCACTGCTACAGTGAGTAATATTTCATAGAGGTCTATCTATGACATAAATGCATAAGAAAAGTATCTTATGCTATTGTCAACCATGCTGTTAGGAAATTCTTCTCATTCTGTTTGAAGTGCCATGTATTTTCATTCCGTGAAACATAATTTCATTTTTTAAAATATTCTTGATTGTGCTTTCAACAATTTTGTGAATTCTTTCAACAGTGTAATTCAATCTGTTCTCAAAACTGTTGTTATCAAATGTTTCCAAGCTATCAAGTGGTCCCTGTGTCCATGCCAGCTAACAGCTGATGGCTCAAGCTGCTACTGAAGATGACTAGTTCTTAGGGACACTTCAGTTCTAGAACACAAAAAAGGTGTTAGTTGATTATGCAAGCACAAAACTGAATGCCCTCAAAAAAGGCCAAAATAAGATACAAAGGCTTCATTTAGTTATAATTTAAATCTTTCTACATGGTGGACTGTCTGCCCTACAATGTTACTAAGTAATTAAATCCGTCAGCAAATGTGTTCTTAATATTATTCATTTCTATTAGTAGGAAAGTAGAATGTGTGATAGAAAAAAATAAAAAAAAAAGATGCAAAGTTACAGAAAAAAACACTTATCAGAAAGAGACTATTTAAACCTTGATTTTGCTGTGACAGAGTGTGAAGGGAAGAAAAAAGTCTTTAAAGGCACATTATAAATCCCTTTGAGATGACTGAACTATGATTGGTCGCCCTAGCTTCCCTTCCCTTCCCTTCCCTTCCCTTCCCTTCCCTTCCCTTCCCTTCCCTTCCCTTCCC
>VFFE01009111.1:2758953-2832627 GCA_008921705.1 Burhinus oedicnemus
TTTTTTTTTTTTTTTTTTTTTTTTTTCCTCAAGACCTGTTTGTCTACCATGTGAGGCCTGGATCTAAAAAAAGAAAGCCAATTTTACGTATGTATGTAATAATGGCTTGCAGTCCTTCCAGTAAGCCAGATTTTTTAAAAGCCAGAATAGGACCAAAATATTTGCTGTAAATTTCCCTTTAGCATCCAGGCAATTAGCTCATTTTTCTTTTATCTTCCACAAGCTCAGTGCTCTTTGATGTTTTCAAAACTGTCAGTGAAGTGGCCTTTGATGTCTTCAAATCAAAACTAGATATCCATCTGGAAGATACGCTTTAGTCAAATACACATTATTCAGCTCAGTGCAGGGATAACCAGGTGAAATTCTACAGCCCATGTTTCAAAGGTAGTCAACCAGATTAGCTAATGGTTTTTTTGCCATTACATTTTATGAAGCTATAAAAATGAAGCACTATGTATCTTTATGCAGACCCTCAGAAAGGGATCGTAAAAGGAAGTATGAGAGAAAGCAGACATAGTTACAGAATGGTGAATTTTAGACCATGATAGTACGTAGAACAGTGGGGAAAAATCAGAAAGATCAGAGATGGACAAGTTTTTATGCAAAAATGACCACTGCAGAGCTTCCATTACACAGTTACTCATTACTGAGAGTAGAAATATAAAGGTGGAATGACAGATGCCCAAAAAAAGCATAGCTATCCAACAATGAATATCTGACCATGGCAGAGTTAAGTCTACCTTTTCTGCTGCCTATATTCTTGTCTGGGCAAGTTACTAAATTCCATAGGCATTCTTCTAAGATGTCTTCAGCAGCACTTTAACAAATCTGCATAAATCAGCATAATGCTTGAATCAGGTAACAGTAGATCTATCTCATTGACTGGAACATGATTTTGAGATTTGTTTTCAGAGCTCCTTTTTATACAACCTGTGCAATATCAATAGCCCCATTTTTAGAGGTAAAAAACCTCCAGCACCTATAGACTACTTTCCATTTATACACCCGAGAGTCAACATCAGCCCACTCTGTCTCATCATGTCACAGATGTTCACACTAAATACTTGTCCACTGTTGCTCTTAAATCTTTTGAAACTCATTTCTCATCTATGTCTTTTCTTCTTTTATATGCCTTTTCCCAAAGTCAGATGAGTTGCGTTTGAAAAAGTGTGTTATTTACATAAGTCCATGTAATCTAGTGATTTACATTGCTTAGTGAGATTACTTCCACTCCTTGACCAAGGTGCAAGTTCTTGGAACACATGATATTTCATCCTATCTTCCACAGTTTTCCTTCCCTTTTTTTTCTTGTCATTAAATTGCTCTAACAGAATTTATTGGTTTTCTGCTCTGTTTCTTTCTGAGCTCTTTTCCTGCACTATAGCACTTTCTGTGTAAATATGCAAACTTAGGTTTCTGTGCATTACTTTGCTGAGAAAAAGAGATTGCTTCCTTTGGTTTACCTAAACTAGATTAAGTTTTCTAAAGGCTGAATCAAAGAAGAAACATAGTTCATAAACAAAGGATCTCCTGACTGTACTAACTCAATTCTTTTTTGCACTTGCTTATTGTTCTCATTGTTCTTTTGAGCCAAATAAAAGGACTTAAGTCACATTAAACAGCTTCATTTTCTGTCTAGGTGCTTCCTAGACAGAACCCTATCTAAGAATGGGATTATTATTATTATACATACTTGGAGAAAAGCATAATTTGCAAACTGACCCTCTCTTCCCATTATACAGACAAACCATGTTTTTCCCACTCAGATGCTCAGTCATGTAGACATTTAGAAGATCTTTCCTGGTGTCTTCCAGTACGCCTGGTAACTCTGGTACAGTCTTACAGAAAAGAGAGAAAAGAAACTTCTAAATGTGTATACATTGACATATATGTCCTTGTGCCAATGTGTATGTCCCGCCACCTAGCTCAGGTGAAAAATTGGACCAAATGGCTGGTATAAAACATACTTATCTGACAACAGAATTCAATTGCTTTCTTATATTTATATTCATTCACCTGGTGCTATTCTGGAATTAAACGACTGTAACCAAGCAGAATTTAGTTGTCTTCACATTAGGAATAAACACTGGACACCGCATTAAAATTTCAGAGAAAAGTTAGTCAGAATATTATCATAAGTGCAAATATTTAAAAGTTTGCACACAAAAACATATGCAAAACACTTGGTGACTGCACACAAGCTGCAAATGCATACAAATGCAAAAATATGCTTTTCAAATAATGTTTTTAAATGTGGTGCCCATCATACACAGAATGCATCTCGTTAAATCTTCAAATCTTTGTAAATTTTTTTTTTTAAGGAGTTTTAGATTACTAAAACTCATCTCTAGGAATAAAAAAGAGAGAACCCCACTCAGTATTTGTGCTGGCATTTTGATCTCTTCTAACACACCTACACCTGTAACTGTGACGCCCTATCTCTATATAACTTCATTCTAATTCTGACTTTTAGCCATGTAACCAGAGAATGAACTGTTATTTTTAAGGAGGTTCTTATGTAATCCACTGAACCAAAATAATGTCCAGCAAAGTAGCTTTTATTAATGCTGAGATATGAAAAGCCCCTTTGTGAGAAGCGTTCTGGCACCCACCGGCCTCTCTGAAAGAGGCTGCTGAGTACATCCCTTTTGAAACTTTTCTCTTAATATTTCCCCATTTCCCCTGAGTTAAGCCACCATATCTCAGGTCATAGCAAAGGCAGCAGCAGGCCAGAGTGAAGGCTGCTCATGCTGTTGCACATTGAAGAGAGAGTGTTGACCGCTGTGAGAATCATAAACCTCTCAGTTTGATGATCAACTGAGCAGTAAATTAATTAATCATCATTTTATGCCTCATCAAGCACTTTGCTGAGACTCTCAACAGGGGCCAGCTCAATTAGCCAATGGGAAGCAGACTGTTTTGTTTAGCTGGGTGAGTCTTCCATAAACAGAGGAAGCTTTGACAAGCTAATAAATATGTCATCTGTCTGTGTCACTAGCTGCAATGTGGCTCCACCTGTAAAGTTGTGGGATTCTGCTCGGTATGGTGAATAGCAACTTGAAAGGATGAGAGTAAGGTATCCTAACTCCTCAAACAAAGCATTTCTCATAGATTATCAGGATCTGTAGCCAATGAATTTGGGCTTGATTGTTAGGAATCAGATACTTATTTTTTATTACGGAATCAGATATTCATATACTTTTAAAACAGATTCCTGTGTTAGGCACAGTAAAACCAGTGAGGTGCATTTATAATTTTAAAATGCTCATTTCCTTTTTTCTTTCTTCCCTAGAGAAAAAAAAGTGCCCACTCCTCTCAGTAAATGCTTGTGGTAACAAGCTTCTCAAGGTAAAAGCTTTTGATTAAGTGGCAATAATGCTTCTGTCAAAACAGACAGGTTTGAAAAGTCCTTGTATCAAATCCTGTTGTTCCACCAAAGTTACTGAAGTTGCATCAATCTAACTGCAGCTAGAATTCAGCTCCTGTCGCATTAGACATTTCATCATTCAGAATGGAAAACAGAAATCTGTATTTAGAAGTTTCAGCCTTGAACCAAATCACTGACTGTTGCAAATTTGTGCCATTGACTTTCATGTACCTTTACGGCCATAAGGGTCCACTATGAGTTTCTAATCTGATTTTCTGCATAACACCGCCCATAACCTCTGGCTGAACAAAAGATAATCACTAACATATCCAATCTTTGCTGAAAGATATCAGGTGGTGGAAAATCTAGCACATCCTTTGATAAGCAATTCCTCTAATTAAGTATCATCACCAGTAAAAATGTGCATCATATTTCAGACTTTATTTTATCTGGCTTCAAATTCCAAAGATTTCATTTTCCTAAATCTTGTCTCAGGGGAAGGAGCCCCAAATTCCTTGTAACAGAGATCTCAGCAGAAACAGTTTCTCCCAACTTCTCTATACTTTTCCTCTCTTGAAACAGTGTTCTTGGGAGATTGAATGGCATTTTCATTCACTCAGCATCCCATAGCCTTGTGCATAACACTGACATGTTGCCAGAGTTGGAAGGAACCGCCTTCTCCCTCCTTGTTCCTGACCATACACACTCAAGCTCTGAAGAGGTAAATGTTACTTTTCTATAATTTTGTGAGTTTTATGCCACCCTCCTGGTTCTGGACTGCTGAGGCTGATCACAGTGGTAAGATGCTAACACTTTGGTACAATGGTGTTGAGAGGCAGAAGGGATGAAAGGATGACTTGTTAGGAAATGCATCTACAGAGCCCTCATATGACTATTGGTGCTTAGGAACATGGTTTAGGGGTGGTTTGGGCAGCGTTAGGTAGACGGTTGGACTTGATGATCTTAAAGGTTCCTTCCAACCTAGGTGATCCTATGATTCTATGATTCTAAATTGTCAAGGCACAGCATAACTCTTAGTCCAATGTAGAAAGGGCTTCCGTTTCCCAAAAAGAAGGTGGAGAAACACCAACAACATTCAGAAGTAGTGACTCCAGAGTCTCCTCAAGGGTCCATACAAACTAGAATGGCAACTGACTACACTCGTCACCGCAACTGGTAGCAATGGTAGCAGCTCAACTGGAAACAACAGCTCAAATGTTGGAAACCAATTCATAAATCACAGCCAGCCTTAAAACTTCATCCTAGAGTTAGATCATCATGTGAAGGAGTGCAGGAGATACTTATACGTGACCCAATTTAGACACTAAGAGGATTCTGTCAGCCCTGTGATCCCACCTTAAAATGTCTGGTATTTTCCTGTCACGCAGTTTACCAAAATGTCTAGATTGCTCCCTGTATGAGCACTTCATATGTACAGGTCCATCAGTCTTTGTACCATGTACAAATTTCATTAGCAAAGGTTTTCTATAGTCCTTCCAAGCCATTGCAAACGATAGAGTGTAGCAAAAATCTTTGCGTTCCCTTGTAAATGACTGCACACAGTGATGACTCCTTTTAGCTGTTCTATTTTAAACTCAGTCAGTCTGGTTTTAATCTATTTACTTTTCTACAATGATTTCACATAGGACTAACTTTTGGCCATGTGAAGTGACATGCGTTAGAGCCTTCCAACTGTTAAAAAAAAAAAAAAACAAGCCCCAAAAAAACAACCACAAAACTGAGCCTAAATGAGCTCTTCACCTCAGTAGAGATTACTACACTGACATCTTGAATGATGCCCTTTCCCAGACAATGGGAAAAGAAAAAATGGAAATTAGGGAATTGTGGAAAGAAGGAAAATAAGAAGCTGACATTCATGCAGCTCCAAGGATGGTGAGGGCTTTCTGGAATAGAGGAAGGAGTAACAGGATTGATGGGAGCATCTGAGGAATGGTGAGATGGGAAAGTGGCACACAGTGACTTTCCACAGAAGACCTTGTGGCATAACACATCTGACCTGGAGAAACAAGAATTGATCCTATCCCTTATCAGAATGGTGAGCCCTACATACATCTGTACAGATACACCTACAGAGGCCTCTCTGTAAGCAAATTTCTAATTCCACTGAAAAGTAATACCAATTTTATTTGACCAGCCTACTTCCCACAGATCAGACTGATCATCACTGAGTTGCCAGTACCTGGAGACCTAGTTTCATGCTTAGTTTTGAAAAAAGTTTCTCATGGAATTCGTGCATGGAAATTAATCATTTTATTACCATACATGTGCCTGCGAAGGAATATTTGTATTCTTTCATACTTCTTGTTATACTCCTGTAAGCAAATGCAAGTGTGCATGCACTTTTCAAAATTTTGCTCCTGTTGCCTAGGTAAATGGTTATCAGTCTATTACTCTCTTTCTTACAAAACATTTTACAGTATCTAATTATTTCAAGGGATGGGAGGGTGCCAAACGATGCAGCAATAAATTTCATAAACTAAAAATAACAAGTTTGTTTTGCTGATATTTATGAAACTATTTTTTTTCCTGACTATTCAGATGAATGGCTGATATTTCTTCCAAACTCAGCAATTTTGCCTCGCAAGGGTTGGTGTGAACACTGGTTTCTGCTTCAGGTCATGTGGGTTCAAAGCTCTAGAGTTTCACTTTGAATTTGATGATTGCTTACTGAGAACCATTTGTCTTCACTCGCATAAATCAACCTACATTCAGCAAGAATAGGCCATGGTTTCCTCAATGCTTCAAAAAAGAGGGAGTGAGCTTCTAGCATGTTTTTAATGGTTATAGATTTCATAGTGAAAACTTTGCAGAGTGGTACTCAAAACAATTCTTTGGAAAATACATATGTTTCTAGTCCGCATATCTCTCACACTTGTGTGTCAATGTCTTTTGAAAACAGCAGAGACTCTTTTCAAGCCTATGATTTAAAAAGAAACCCAGCCTGAAATGGGCTTCTAGTGCACTCATGGGTCCTGATCCGGTTCTCATTAGAGTCTGATCAGAGGCTTTCAGCGACCTCAGGGAACACTGAACTGTAGGGCATTAGTAGCAATATGTCATTACAAAACCAAGTAGAGACAAGTAACATAGGGGAAGAACTTTCCCTCATTTTACCTTTACTTTCCTCTTCTAGAAATCTCTGTATGCCACTAGTCTTAAACAAGAAGCAAATCTGAGTGACTTTAGCTCATTTTTCCACTTAGCTTTTGTGGATAATTTTTGGTGATAATTTTTCTTTGTTCCCAATGTGAAATTCACTCTGCCTTGTTCTATTTTACAATAACCATTCTTAAAGATACTTTGAAGTGAACAACTCAGAATAATCATAAATCTCACTGTCATACAGACATATGTGAACTTTCTTTTGAAAGCTTCATTGTTACTCATCTATTCTGTCTGGAATTACCCCAACCCCATACTTTTCATCCTTTATCCCTTTTATGAAGGGCAGAAACTTTAAATATTTGACAAACTCTAATCTCAACTCAATTATAATTTAACTAATTACATCACATGAATTTTACTCCTTGTGTTTTTGTCCAAGATTAATACTGGAATGTCTCAGAGGAATTTATAGGCAGTCCCTTTATGCATCCAAAGTGTAATGCTGAAATGAAGAAATACATAGCACAAAGAAACTTCACTTAAGAGCATTGGGAATATGACTATGCTGGTGATTAAACAACAAGATCTAATCTGGTTTCAGGCCTACAGCTGAAAATCATCTTTCGTAGAAGTGTGCCTGCCAAGGTTATTGTAAAATTATCCCAGGCACCAAAGTGATGAATGGTCCCAGCATTTGCTGTGATATGGATGCCATCCCTGTGGGGCTTCACCAAGCGGGATTTTTCATGTGGACAGACTCACATGGAGGACAGATGGGAAAGAAAACAAAATTAGTTGATCTGCGCTAGAGCAAAAATCCATCTTTCCTTTGCTACCCAGATTGTGCACTTGCTTTTTTGCAGACACGGAAATGTGTTCTTAAATTATACGACTCTTCCCTTTTTTCCTTTGTGGAGCGATCTGAATGTTTTATGCTGACCTTGGGTTTAGTGCTGATTTGCATTCTTGAACTTTCATGCCAGCCTAATTTTAGACATGCTAAGCAGCAAGCCTAATATCTAAGTTAGCACAAAAATACTGTGTCTCCAGTTGCATTAATAACAGTTTTAGTCCGATTTTGAAGACAGGCAGTTCTTAACAGTAAAAAAGTTTCAAATGGAAACAATCACTCAAGCTTAGCTTTGTCAAAACCCAACTAATGAGCCAGTCAGAGAGTAACAGTTTCATTTAGCAGACAGGCAGGCTTCCTAGGCCCCAGTCCTGGGATGATACGAGCAATCCCACTGACAAAGACACTATAAACAGTGCCTTGCAGGATTGGGGCCAATCATGGTTTGGGCAGCACATCTGAGAAAAATCAGCTCTTAGACATTTTAAATGTTTCACAGCGAAAAGACGCCTCTTTGATACATCGCTATGTGCTTGTGACAGAGAAAGAGGGAAGCAGCTATACTATCCCTCCGTTGCATCTGTAAGTGGTGCAATTTTGATTTTGAGATAACAGAAAAGTTGCAGATCTTGTAATGTATTTGCCTAAAAAGCAGATTTTGGATAAGTCACTATTAGACTGCTCTAAATTGTCCACATCATTTGAAATGTACTGTTAACTACATATCACCACATTTTGGATGTAGGAAGTATTATACCAACAACTGTTCCAGAGGGGAGAGAAATGCAACAAATTCTTGGTGTATTTTGCCATCTACGTTTATCTCTTAATCAGATTTCCCAGGGTGAGAGGTTAAACTTAGAAAGCCAGCAGAGATGTTAAGATTATTTAACTGCAATATAACTAACACCTTAAGAACTGATTTGTCAGAATGAATTGCAGTCCAGAGTGCTCCGAGTTTTCAAACTAAATATGTTCTTAAGATAAAAGGCACTTTCTAAAGAATCACAGTTCTTGTTCTAACCATTCCCCCACCCTTGCCTCCAAGGCATTTCTTATAACTCTGATAAAATCACAGACCAGGTGCTCCAAGACTTTCAAAATAATAAATTCCAATCTGTCACTAAAAAATAAAAGGTTAAACAAGTTTATAGATGGAGTTCTGTTCCAGGTGTTATTTTGAAAATGTATGCCTAATTTATCATTTTTCAGTAGTAGTTACAAGTGATAAAGATCATGTAAATACTCTGTATTAGAAATAAGCTTTCATTTTGTCATGCAGATAGTACTAATGACTAAATAGACTTTAATCAGGAGATCTCCACCTACTAACATCAGGCCTTCTTAAGAGTAATGCTGTAATCAGATTTTCTCTAAAATAAAATGCTCACACTGTAGAAACAAAACCAAAATGAAACTCAAACATTGGTTATATACCAGTTTTTATAAGAACCAGAAGCATGAAAACTTTTCACAAATCACCTACTTTGGAATGGACCTTGTATAGGTTCAGTGGGTACGTCTACCAAGTGGAACGAGGCAATGGAAACTGCTAACATCTTCCATATGTGACAGCCTTTAAATTATAATACCTTTTTGGATACAGCGAACGGGCTGTTCTAAAACCACAGTGTGTCAGACGGGTGACTGGATTTCCCTGCAGTTCCTCTTTCACTGTTTTCAGTGTTGTACAGTTCTAATTCTGCTATCTTGTCTATTATTTGTTAAAGTGTATAGCTAAACAAATAGCACAAGTTTTGCCCAAGAGGTCTGAAATGTGTGTTTTGGCCCACCATAAATCAAAGGGAAGGTTATAGTTCTCAGCCATTCTGAAGCCAGGAGGAAAATCCAGGCCCCGGTTAAACAAAGCACACGGGTATGTTCTTGAGTCCTGTTCAATTCAGTGTTTTTTCTCTATCTGCAGAATGGGTTGCTCCGTCTCTGTCAGCTTCTGTGGTTTCTAAATCAAGTATGGAAGCATTTGGGGTGGCATTATGCTGCAAGCAGGTAGTAAAGGCTTATGGATAGGCTTCCACACATCTCTCTATACATATATTTCACAGGCTCCACAAAGAGAGGCTGCCTCACTCAACAAGGAACAAAATTTCTCTCCTGTTACTTCCCTCTATGCTACTTTAAAACCTCTCTCTTTTTTCCCCAGCTTTTAAAGTTGTTGTTTTTTAAATTGTTCTTTCTTTTTAGCCCCTTCCTTCCCTGATCCCACACAAATACAGTGGCAGAAGTGAAATGCCCTGAAACTTTCCTATTGAACTAATTCTCGGAAAAGTAGTAAACAGCTCACTCTAAGCTTAGCTTGTATAGATTGCAGAGGTGAACTTATAAACTCTTCAGATACAGTTAACATATCAACTCAGGGCACTTTCCTGTACAAAACTTGAAAAGGGTAAAACTGCAGATTGAACAGAACTGACAACCGAGTTTCCTCATACATGGTTAAAGACTGTTCTTTAAAAGGAAAAGAAGTGCTTCCCCACGAACTCTTCTGTTACATTTTGAAATTCCAGGGAAGATTTATACCAACTTCCCTCAAGGAGCAAAAAAGAAGATGAATGACTATAGCTATACTTCATAGCTGTATTGAGGTTTCTCAATATGGAAATAAGTTTCTACTGTTAACACAGAAATTAAGCTGAAGTTTCTATTGCTTACTCATAAGATTACAATGCAAGTTTCACAACGCATACAACGCTGAAGCTTTGCAGCGTTGCAGCTATTCTGTGTGTTTAACTCTGTTGCGTTTTAATATGTAGCGATTACCCTTAAATGTGGAGTCTTTTAGCAAGGCAAGTAAATTACTCTAAATTAATACCTTTAATTTTTTAGGAACAGTAAAAGAATCATTCTCCAAGTAATTTGTGGTAGTTCTTATTAAAAAATAAGCAGCTGAGTTATTTAGTATGAATTGAACTGAGATAAATGGACTGGCAATTTCTTGAAACTAAAAACAGTTATTCAATTCAGAATGTAAAAATAACACTTAGAAAAGTTACTACTAATTAATATTGTTAGCTCTTACTTAAATGCCATAACCAGCTATGCTTTACTGTGTACTCTTGTAGAGTGTGTAAGACTCTTTGCATTACTTGCAAAGTGGGCATTTCTTATACCCCATCAAGGTAGATGAGTTTTGAGTGTTCTGTATTTGTCGTGCATTTCTTTCTTTTAGGCATGTAAATCTTTTTTTTTTGAAGATGAGAAATTTTGTGGCACACCAAAGTTATTTTTTCATAGTACATTACTCCTCATAGGTAATGAAAAGAATTCATAATGAAGAGTTTCACAAAACCTTTATTTTACAGCTAGAGAGATGGGAGGAAATGGTGGTACTGAGCTTCAGCACCAGAGAGCAGCACCATCTAAGAATTGTGATTCAAAGTTCCTCCCTTGAACCCCAATCCTGTCCTAGATGAAGCAGACATGCCCTCGCTTCTTTAGGGGTATAGAGGATGTAATGCTCCTCTTCGATTACTTTCCCAAGTGACACATGTAAAGAGGGACCCATAGCAATGTGCAGGGGTTTTTACCACTTTGATACACACCCAGCACATTTGCTTGTGGAATAGCACTGGTAAGTAGCCCAAGTTTGGACACCACAGCACATAATTAGTCTAGGTGTAACGTGATCAGGAAAAGGACTGCCAACCATAAGACCAGCTCTGTACCCCAAGCAGGTGGATTTGGGTTAGCAATATCTTTGCTATCCCTTTATTTTCTTTTGTTTAGATTTATAAATAACAATAATGTCAAAGTGACTAGTAGACATTACCGTTCTCCTTGGGAACAGTTCAGCAACGCCCTCCGGCAGTTTTTGCACTGAGCATGGGAGCGCAAAAGAAAGTCTAAAAAGCATGCAATTACCCCCAGGAAATAATTACAATGCAAAAAGCACTGGATGGTACAAGTGACATTCCAATAAACGAGGTGAACTTGTATCATCGCCCTGCTTTGCCTCAGGGATATTCCTGCCAAAGGAATATCATCCAGTTCCAAGAACAGCCAAGGACGGAGGTGGGGCTGCGCATCAGCCGTTCCAGGTCCGAGCCTCAGGGAGCCAGAAGTTGTGGGCAAAGAAAACTCCTGCTAAGCCAAGCACTGACATTGCAACTCCCAAAAGCCAGGGCAACAAGGCTTGCTGGAGGTGATTTTTAACCACCAGGTTGGGAAACCAAACCACACCCAGGGCAACCTTGCCTGTGTATGAGACTTTCTTATTCCAAACTTAAAGATTAAGAGAAATATGGAAACGAAGTATTTTTTATGCCTAGTTCTGTTCCTACTCACTCTCATGGGAGCAGGACCAAACTCTTCTCTCTTCTTGGACTATGTTAAACTTCAAATTTTAACCAAATGCTGGACTTCTTTCAATGCTAACCTTTTTTCAGTCTCTGCTGAAGGAGTCTCTCTTTGTCTGCAGTAGGGAGAAGCCATACCCAAACCACATTGCAGAAACAATGGCTGGAAGAGCAAACAATTAAGGTGAATGTGGCCAGGTTTTATCCAGCAACTTTTCCCCCTCGCTACAACCTTTTAAACCAACTCAGCTAGCCTCACATATATGCACACAAAACCTGTATTTACGCAGGCAGATTTTGCTACCTAGCTACTGTTTCCAGTGGCATACAGAATAGCAGCATTTGGTACATGGTACTATTGTTCCCTTTAACTTGCTTTCAAAATGCCTTCAAATATTGCATATTGACCATTTTATAATTGGAATCAACTCTTCCACATTTTCTATGTGGATGTCTTCTAGGAGTATGCAAAATAATGCTGATAGGACAAGAAATTAATGCACTTACATACTTTTTTCTGTCTCTGGATTACCACTATCATAAAAATGGAATTTGACTTGAAAGTCTGCAGCATCTGAATACACTGCTCAGTACTATGCAGCTCTGTACTACGGTGCTGGGTTCTAGACACTTGGTCAAACCAGCTCCTCTTCTGAGCCTTCCAAGGTATGTTGTCAATAATGCTCAGAGATGGGCCTGCCAAAACTGTCGGATTATCTGCTCTCCAAATAAAACAAGCAAATACACAAAAATGCTTAAGTTGAAGTTGCCTCAAGCACTTTTACCTCACATAACCAGTACTTTTGGAAAGGTCCCATTGACCTTGGCAGCATATTCGAACATGGCTGAACAGTTCTTGAGCAATTTTTCCAATGAATTAGGCACAAACAGGCATGTGTCATTGGGCACACATGCAGCCTTTTTTATCTCCTCTTTCCTCTTAAAAATTAATAATGTCTCAAAACTGCCATGCAAAAAAAGTCACAGCAAGCAGTATGTCCTAGTGTATTACTGGCTTTTGTTTGGTATTTGAAATTATTTAGCTAGATGCTTTGTAAACACCACACAGTTGAGTTCTGACCAGAGACCAGTTAGTCAAAAGTATTTATCTTTTCTGACATTCATCCCAATCACAGAGTTATCAGAAACTGGACATGTGAACTGACTGTGCATAGTTTCATTACCAAAGAGGGAAAACTTATGAATTTGGAAGTATTGACACTGTGTATTAAACCCAGTCATCGACTTTTCACAAATGTGAAAGCTACACCAGTGAAACCAGAGAACAGTGATAAATGTATTATGCGATGCACATAAAGTCTATCTATTCACTAGTTTTAAAATGCTTTAGGAAAGTGTACAAAAAACATCCCACTACTACAATTGTAATCTCACAAAAGACTTCAACTCTGATTTTATTGCCAGGTGATTCTACAGATGAGCTCTTTTCCTGCCAATTTGTTGTCAGACATCATTACCCCAGCACTATCAGTACTTTGACCTGGGCAGGGAACCAGTGTTACATTGATGCTGCTGCACTGATGAGTACCCCCTACCTGTCTGCCTTTCTCCATTTCCTCACCTGTCCCATCAAGTGCCATTCTTCATTTGTCTACATTCATCCCATCACTCATTCTTTTCTGCACCTATACCTTAACTAGCAAGTTGGCCTTCCTTCTTTCATGAACTTCACAACTCCACTACCTTTCTTTCCTCCTCTCACACTTCTATTTCTTCCTTTTCCCCATGGGTTATATGAAAAAAAAAAAAAAAGATTCTCAAAGCTTGGGAGGAGAGAAAGGGAAAATTAAATATCTTGTGTTGTAAGACAGCACCTCAACTAGAAAAATTATGACTCATCTGTAGCTTTCAGCACACATCTTTTTTGTACTTTGACTGGCACCAAACACAAACATCTGTTACCATGAGAATCTCCACTTGCCATTCTACCTTGTTTCTTCACACTTTCCCACATTGATAACATGTTCCAAGAGGTTTCTTGCTGTAACATCATGTGTTACGGAAACAGCTTTGGGCTGCTATGAAACACTCATCCCAACTCAATCAACATGCAACAGAAGCCTTAGCTCTATATTTTCATCTGCAGATGTCAGGACACAGTACAAAGTTCAATGCCATTATCCCACTTCACAAAGGGAAAGACCAAGAAAGGGAAACCGATTATCTCAACAAACCAGTAGCATAGCCACATGGTCACTAAGGCATACTGCCACACAGAGAAAGCCACCTACAGCTTGAGTAGAAGTCCAGTCCCCTCATTGCTATAGCTTCAGCTGGAACTTCAGCTACAGAAAGAATGTGGGGTTGGATTCATAATAGACATTTAATTATGTTTTCTTACTTTCTTATAATGTTTATAATTGAAATGCCTATATAGGACTGTTTCTTACAGTTCAGAAAACATTCAACAAAACTTAGGAGTTACTATAAATCAATATTACTTTTAAAGACTAGCTAGGCACAAAGAGGATTTTATGAAACTGTTAAAAGAGAATTATGCTATTTTGCTCAGTAGCATACTAACTCAACTAATATGATTCCACAATTTCTTTCAAACATATATTTGCAACGTATGTTTGAATTAATTTACAATGGGGCAGTAAGTCAGTAAACTGCAGTATTCCAAACTCTACTATTCATTAGCACAAGTACAGACAATTAGCTATCTTGGATCTTTTATTTAGAATTAAGAGAAGAGGGAAACGTGAGAGCAGTTGAAAGCAAGATTTCTCAGGAAAAAAAGCAAAGCTATTTAATGTTCATTTCAATTTGGTTTGATGTTTATTTGTTTTTTCAGTTTGCAATAAGTGCCTTGTTATGATCACGTGAAAAGTTATTAGAGAAAAGAAGAAAGCTTTGTAAGGTTTATTTGTTCCAACAAAAGCTAAGGGAATTAAATAAAAACAAACTGAACATAAATATGTAAAGATAGTACACGTTGCAAATTAATAGCTTATTTTTAAAAAGGAAATTTAATAAAGCAATGCCGTTAGCTATTTGAAAACTGGAAAAATTATACTTAACATGCCGGAAATGTTGGCAAATTTTCCTACCTGAGCTGGAGTGTGAATAACTACTTATTATGCTCATTTTATTTGCAATCAGAATGAACTAGATGACAATATTATTCAAACATGCAACTGGAAATATCAATATGTTTCCAAAATATCACATGGCATAAATAATATAGATTTTCACTGTGGGGTTTTAAAAGCAAGGTGTTTTCTTATGTTCACTGTGTCTGTAGTTCCATCACATAAACCTAAACTACTACAGTTCACTGTCACTGAACTCTGATACAATTTTGAATCCCAAAACTAATTTTTGTTATTGTAATATACTGAAGGAATTAAAATCAAAATGATACTGCAAAGGAAAAATGTTCCTCTCCACAATACATAATCATGATTAAAAAGAATGTAAAATCAACCTATTGTCACAATCTCAATGTAAGTAGTATTAATGATAGCACAAATGCTTGATTTTTAAGTGTCTGCTCTGAAAAGATATATTTGATGTGACAGTTACCATGGCAACTACTTGGTTTCAGTGCATACCAGAGTATATAGTTGTGTAAAAGCTGTTGATGCATGAGACCTCACTGTGACAGCCTTACAATGTATATTTATATATAATTTTTTTATTTCTTTCTTAAATGGAAAGAAATTTCAGGAGTAATATTTAGCTGTCCTGCAATTTGTGTTGGTTTATGAGTGGTGGTAGGATCTTTTAATAGCCCTGTAAAAAGAACAGTCACACAGGCAACCAGCAAGGAAGGAGAAAAAGTTTTCACGTCATTGTATTTTCACACTTAACATTTCTCTAGATTCTTGGCTGCAAAACCAAATTTGTGGTTTGAAATCATTGTTCATTTCTTGCTCATTACCACTTACAGATTTTCTTTTTTTTTTTTGGCTCGGGCAGACTTTTACTTTGGACTTCCCAATCTGAATATAAGTATTATTCAAATATTTCTAGAAAAAATAACCTTTCCAAATACAAAAAATACTGGTCATTTGGCCTGTCTTGTATATACCATACAAAGCCTATGACAACTTTGCCTCTAGGAAGAGACTTGTGCTCTACAGGGGGAAAAAAAAAAAAAAGCAAGATTAATGAAAAAGCAAAAGAGCCCTGAGAAACTCAGAAAATATTAGAAAATACCCAGAAATTTCTAAAGGTCTTGCATGGGTGCATCTGAAGCATGAATTAGTTCTGCAATACAAAACCTTGGTTTTGGAAAGGAAACGATCAAGAAAGAGCTTGGTGCAAAGTGATAATGAAAAGTCCTTCTGTGAAGTGGTAGTTGGACTTCATGAATACTCCTCCTAGGAACTGCAGTGAGATATTTCAAAATCCTGAAACCTGGTTTCCTCTGAAGTACTAAAACTCGTCAGAGGAGCATTGAGGCTACACCAGAGAGGACTCATGTAAACTTTCTTGTCTTGCTGTTACCATTAGTGGCAAAGTGGTATTTATTATTTCAGATTAAAAGCTGCTGGCAGCTCAACAGCTGCCATCTCGTGTCATGGGATATAGAGACTTACAGAACTTGTTAGACTCAACAACAGAGTCCTGAAGTTTGGGTCTTCACATCAAAGGTGGGTGACACAAGTTTTCCAAGACAGAGGGTCAGAAGAGCCATCTCCTCTACTCGTGTAGAGAGCTCCTCCATAGCCAGACTGAGTGGTGTGGCCCAAGCACAATGAATACAGCTTTCTCCTGGTTGACATGTGTCTGTCTTTTTCCTACCAAGGTTTGGTAGTTGTTTTTTTTTTTTTTTTTTGGGGGGGGGGGGGGGGGGGGGCAGGGAGGGGCAGGAGGACAGGGGCAGGAGGAAGGGAAAAACTCACCCTTATCTGCTCTTACCCAGATATAGCCTGGGAACACACCCACACCAGACAGCTCTGAATTAGTCTAGGCATACCCAGCAACTTGGGTCACATTCCCTCCAGCTCTCCTACCTTGCCTGCCTGAAGCCAGCTCTCTTCATGGTTATGTGGTCTACCTCAGGTTTAGTTCACCCCAGCTGCATGTACCTGCTGCGCGGTGCCAGAGCTGTGGAAAGAAGGAAGCGCTGGTGGAGGTCTGGAGAGCAGGAAGACAACCCCAAGCTACATTCCAGAGAAAGCAGCAGTCTCAGGTGCTGCCCCAAGGCAAAGATGGCTGTCTACTGCCCCCCAGCTGCCCCTCCCAAGGGGCGGGTTGTGGGGCAGGGATGGTTTAACAGGTTTCAAAATGTGTGGTGATGAGGGGAAGGCAGAGAACATAATGTAAGCCTGCAAGAAAAGCATTTCAGATCTTTTATTTCTTATTGCTGCCCCTCTGGTAGTCTCTGAAGCTCATAAACTTCCCAGAAGGTCATGCCACATTTAAATGCTTTGACATATTAAATATCTTTATTTGGGTTTGGTTCCAAGATCTTCAAATTTTTATGATTTTCTAAAGTTAAGATTATAATCATTTACTTTTACAGATGCCTGAATCTTTTTGTGTTATATATAATAGTTCTTATTAATTTCTGCACTCATATGTTTAGAAAAGGAGACTTCATCTAGAAATCTGTACCAGACATAGGTCCTTGTGTAGGCAGGGCTCTGTCCTTTCCTCTGCTGGTAGCCATGGCACCATTTTTCTGTGGTAGAAGCGACAGAAACCCTTCATGACATCTTCAGATGTATCTGTGTTGTCCCTTCCACCTGCATGATGGAGGCAAAGGAGAACCAAGCAGAAAGCAGACCTAGACTTCACTAGACCTGACAGAGAGCAGAGAAGATATTTATGTTCCTGAAGGGAGGACTTATATGAGGGTCTGAAGAGAGCCACTCAGATGCCCATCTTTTCCATTGTGCTACCTCACTACTTTTCAGTAAAGTCAAACTAGAGCAGTGACAAAGGTCACCTGTGCACACAGACTGAAAAGAGTACTCCTTTTCAAGGAATAACTAATATAAGCCCTTCCTCACTATGGATTTAGGCGAAAAACTTCTCCCACTTCAGACAGTGAAGAAGCAGATTCTGCAGCTGCTTGACTGTGCTTCAGCCATTTGCTCAAAGCTCACAGGGATTGCCGTCAGAATCACATGGACATGATAGCGGTTATCCTAATACATGAGCTGCACTCACGTGCCCACAATATATGAACAAGAGACAGAGTTACTAGACAAGACTCCTACAGATAATATAACATTCCTTCTGCAGGGTCTCCAAAGGCTCCTCTGCAGGCTGATGTGAAACAGCTTGTGGGGAAATCTGTTTCTTCTCCTTCCTTTCTATTTTTCCCCTCCACCCAAGAATACCCAGACCAAACATCCGGAATATCCATCTGTTGTTCCAGATTCACTCTTCAGGAGTTATATTCAACTTGTACTGTCTACCAAATGCCTTTCTTTAGTGATTATTGATGTCTTTTACTGTTAATATTCTCCACATTTTTAAGGTCCAAATCTGTTTTCTCATGAATAACCACCAACAGATACAGTCACTAGGAGTACCATGTTGACCGCATGGATGTATGACCCATGGCCAACCAGCCATGAAGAGAAAACAGTAAAGATTGGTCTTACAAAATTCAGAGAGGATTTACCCCCAGAGATGCTCCAGCAGCACCAAGGAGGCACAATGTTTAGCCCTTTTATAACAAAAGATTTGGAACTTCCCGCATAACACTCAAGTCTGAGCTTCCTCATACCTGGGAGGACTGGCTGCCAGAAGAGCCACACCAGATTTTCCACCACCTTTGCAGTAAGCTCCCATTTTGACCAACCAGGCAAGGGCTTCTGGGAGGCTTTGAGAAAAATTGTTAGTGCTGTGGGACTGGTAGCCTTCTTTAGATCTCTGATTCTCTTCTTTTCATGTATGCCATTCTAAGGGTAAAATATTCTTTCATCTATCTGTCAGTCCTGGATTGGATACAGCTATAATTTGCAATAGTCTACAGGGCACAGTTAGAGGCCTGATGGACACACAACTCAACTTGAGGGCAAGGTTATGATTAAAAGAAGATTTGAAGCTTCTTCACAGAACTTACTTTAACTTTCAATATTTCAGGGTTTTTTGATTGAATAATCTTTGAAAATTATTTTACCAATTATGTTGCTCGTCTCAATTACTAGGAGAACTATTAGTAAAAATTGGTTATTACTGTGAACAAAAATTTGCTACAATGTGGAGTGAGTCCAACTAAGAAGCCACTTCAATTTGAGGAAGTCACATATCTTTTCCCATTTTTCTGAAAACAAAAACAGCTGGCAATGAAATAGTACAACAAGAGGAGTAGCTACTATCCAATACACCCATACCTGAGGCCCTAGGCTTCAAACTATGAAAGAAGGGTGTAACAGAAAGGTGTACCAGTCATTGCTAAGACTGTTACATGTAATCATGCTGCAGAACAGGCCTACTTAGGTCGTCATAAGAATAAATCAAATCCCTGCTGGAACTTTTATGCTTGCTGCTCTTGAGTTTGACTCGACTGTGTTGGGACACAGAAAAAAATTGTGATTTCTTTGTGACTGTGGAGTTTGCTTTATCGTGCCCTACATCAATGAACTATAGTCAAAAATTGCAATTAACTTTTTACACAAAGTTTTGTCACCACAACTACGTGAATGACTGTCCTTTAGTGACATTCAGATGTAGCACTAACAAAGTGTATGGAAGCAATTGCTTTATCCAGCGTAAACCAGGGCAGGTTACTGAAAAATTCCTTAAAAGTGTCAGGTTGGGCAAGTTCCCAAGGAAACATAAAATGCTTTAAAGACTTAAAAGACTTCCAATCTAGTACTCCACAAAGTTATTGCATTGGTACTTTAATGAATAAAACCAAGGCAAAACACTTGAGTGTTTTATCTCAAGTGAGTATACTTCAGTGCAGCTTCTTTAAATATCCAGAACCCTACTCACTGATAAACCTTAATGCTGTTCCTTCCTCATGGGCAAGTGGTCTGTGAAGAGCTGACCAGGTCAGCAGAAGAAGTGCACATCTGGATATAGTCATGTGGCAGCCAGGTCAAGAAAACAGTGAAACTGTTCTTGCAAGCAGTGAAGATACAACCAATAAAATCGCTCATTAGAGAACAGATGTCCTCCTGTTAGTGTGTCAGACACGTAGGCATCCTTCCCTTCTCTCCTCTTCTCTCATTTTATAAACAAGTTTAATTTTGTAACTAAGAATTAGCAAAGACCAGACTAGTATGTCGGACTTATATTAGCCCAGTGATTGATTCTGCATACAGTACGTACACATCTTTGAAACTGACTATGGAGCCTGTGAAGTCATATCTCCTAGTCTACTTCTCCTTCCCACCAAGGCCTACAGTCCTAGATGCTTGGAAACCAACTTCTTCCTACTCTAAGCAGTAGAATACAAAGTACTAACGAGGAAGAAAATAAGATACTTGACTTCCGAACACCCATATTAGCCACTGGATCACATATTATCTCTCTGCTGGCAAGAGAATGTATACATCCCAAATGATATTTTATTGCTGATCCTTATGGTTAGTGAAATGTTCAACATCCTTTTATGCCACTGGGTCTGCATGAAAGCCAACAGCAAGTCAATTATTGGCATTCTGAAGTAAGGTACAGAAAGTTTACATTCTAATAGCAACCTCACTGGTGATACTTATGGCTGCCTACAGTAACATTACAGGGTGGTTTTTGCCTTCTTTTAAAGGTTCGTGACATTCACATGATGCAAAACTCTCTTACAAGCTTTATAATGGAAAAGCCTTTACAATCTTTCAGCTATGGCCTGCCACAAAAGAAAACACAGTTGTTATATATTCTGAGAACTTAGAGTACACTGTGATTGTGTCATATTTTGGCAGGCTTGAAAGTTCAAATATATAATTGCAAATTTTAAGAAAGAGGTCTGCCATTTCCCTGCGGCAGCCTGTAACTTGAATGTCATTGGAAAAATGAGAGTCAGTGGCCAGTCAGACCACTACTGATGCCGCAACTGTCTGAACATAAGTATTTCCATTCTGCTGATTGGCTAAAATACCATTGTGAGTTGTTGGAAAGAGTGGCTATTTTGGTAAACAGTTATTGAAATAACATTGGAAAAAATAGACAAAAGGTAGTAAATTTTATAACCACAATTTCATTTCTCGCAATGTATATTTAAAAGTTAGGAAGACAGTAACTATCAGATTTTTGGAGAAGCCAAAAGGTTGTACAGGAGCTATTTATTAGTAGAGGAGTTCCAAAAAGTTCATATTATTTCTAAAATGAGATCTTCAAGAATTTTGCCTTCAAATTTGAACTCATAAGATTTGAGGATATGCGCTAAATTATTCCTATAAAACAGAAGCTACAAAGAGAATTAAATGGGAAATTAAATCAAACCTTAAGTCAGAAGCATCACAGTAATGAGATCATATTTTTCCCTTTATTTCCTCCTGCTTCGGCTCCTTCCTGAAGTTCTCAAAGGAAGCAAATAAAAAACATGTTCTAGTGAACAACTGTGGGTTTAGATACAGGGACATTCAGTTAGCTGAGCTCTCCTGTGCATTCGTGCCACAGATGTGCTGTATTATTCCTCTTTTGTGTTAGTCCAAAAGCACTTTTGTAAACCATCAATACATAGAATATTATGACACCATCACACCTGGACAGCAAAAAGGCCATGGCCTGGGTTGGCCTCAAGAATGAACTACCTTGCCTCTTTGTTCCTTTACGTCAGGAATATAGCACAGTAGAGAGTTGGTACATCAGTCTTCCTGTCTCCTTTGCACTGAAAAGAGATATTTCTCCTCCAGGATCACTTGCGTAGCCATGTGTAATAATCTAGTCCATTACAAATCAGAAATATATACATACTGCCTCCCCATAGTGACATTCACGCATGCAGTTCTTCCTAACAAAAGCAAGGGTTTTTTTGTTTTACTCACAGTATTTGCAGAGCCAAGGATGGCTCAACAAGCATTAGAAAAGCTAGTAAATTCTGGTCTACCTTTTATAATGAGAGCGATTTTTACTATAAACCTAAGTTCAAGTGTCTTCTGACAGTAAGCCAGATTTTTGGGGGTTTTAGTTTAAATAGTTGAATAAATTAAATAATACAACAAAGTCTAATACAGGAAGGGGACCCTTATTAAAACAAAATGGAACTTCATGTGTTTCTGACTGTTTGAGCCTGAGGCTTCTCCCAGGTGCTAGTAATATATTGGCAGCCAAAGTCAGGCAAAAGTTCAAGGAAACACTTCTCTGCTTTTAAAAATCTGACAAGCAAAACTTCCAGTTACTGTTTTGAATAAATGATTTATAGCCAACTTTCTTAGGAACAGTTATCTGTCAAGGATATTTTGCTGAGAGTCCACCTCTTGAAAAAGCTGTTAATTAACTGGTCCACCCAGGTAGTGAACTATTTAGTGAAATATAACTCTCCCTTCCGTTTACAGCATCAAGCTTTTTTGCATGATCACAAAGAAAAAGTAGCCACTCAGCCTTGGGAAAAAACTTAACTTCTGCACTTTAATGCATCCACGATCCCCTTTTTCTTTCCTTTGACTTTTACTGCTGTGATTTCTATTATGCTGTAGTACAGCATGAGCCTGTCTGAGCTACCACTCTCCAGGCTTCACCAGTAGCCGCAAATTTGTCTGTGAGAATTTTTAATATACTCTTCAGAATTGTTCTATTGTCTCTTTAAGATTAAAAAAGGACATTGGTTTTTCTATATTTTTTTTAATAAAAAAATGTAGAATTGTTTCAAATTATAAATGGTTGGTTGGGGTTTTTTTTTAGCAAAAGTTAGTAACTTAAAGCAAGCTTGTACTTCACTCATTTTAAGGCTACTTTACACTTCTAAAGTAATACACAGAAGTCTTAATTTACCTGAGAATACAGATACTTATATTATTTAAGGATAAGATTGCTTTAATGCATAACACTGTGCCCAATCCCGTATGCTATAATCATCACAGGACACACTGAGCTAGCAGAAAAAATTACACATAAAACAATGAACCCTTGGAAATGGATTTAGTTTACTGATACAGGTAGCCTCTGCTTTCAAAACTTAATAATTTCACTATTAAACCTCTCTGATTTGCAGTTAGATTTTCACTGGAACAGCTATCTTATTAAAAAGAGTAATTAAAAAGAAAATCAAAACACCTGTGAAGTTTGTTTCTCATGCAGAGATAAAGTTGTGATCTAAATGTTGGCTATCTAAGAAACAGGCTCCCAAGTTCCCAAGAACATTTTTTGCGCTTTGATCACACTTCAAAATGGAGAAAGAGACAATGTACCCATTCACTGTGTTGAACTGCATTCTGTGCATGAAGAATGTGGGTATCCTTATAAAAAAACCCAGAATCCTAGAACTCCAAACAGCGAGGGTGTCTATGGTATATTTTCAAGAAAAAATCGATACAGTTGTTGATTTTTAGTCACTCCGCTTCCTTATTCAGCTGCTGCCATCTGCACGTAAGCTTTCTTCTTGCAATTCAGAAATGAAAATCCCAACTAATCTTTAAAATCTTTAATGAGTTACCTCTGTTTTGCACTTAGGCCCTCAAGATGAATAGTCATGGATAAGTTATGTGTTAAGTTCACACTGACATATACACCTAGGCCGCAACATTTGCAAGATTAAAGCCTTCCACCATTTTAAATATTTGGCAAATGTAGTAATTCTTTATTCTCTAGACTGGGTTAGATTTCAGAGGGGGGGGAAAAAGCCCCTTATAGCTCCTGTTAAGTGACAAAGGTTTATTGGAGATTTTAATTTTTTGTTGAGTTTGTATTTGCTTTTTAAATGGGGGCACTCATTTACAATTGCATCAGCATCTCATGACCCCACTCAGAAGAACTGTGGCACAGTACAATTTTCTGAGAAGTGTTTTCTTAAATGCCAGTATAACTAAACTGCACTACATTGACATTTGGCTTCTCTGAAATGGGAGACTTAACACTACATAAGTAGAAGGGAGAAGGGTGATATCTAAAGGATAACAGCTTAGAAAGGGAGAAAATCTAAATTTAAGTGGACAAGTACTTGAAAATATTTCACTTTCTGGATAAATCAAGACCAGAATTGAAGTATGGTGATCTGATTTGCAACTATCTTTCTTTTTTTTCTGTTTTCTTTTTTTTTTTTCTTTGAAGAGAGAATGTTAGAGATCTCAGTGAGGAATGAATCATAGAATCCTTTAGGTTGAAAAAGACGTTTAAGATCATTGAGTCCAACCATTAACCTAGCATTGCCAGGTCCACCACTAAACCATGTCTCTAAGCGTCACATCTGCCTGTCTTTTAAATACCTCCAGGGATGGTGACTCAACCACTTCCCTGGGCAGCCTATTCCAATGCTTGAGAACCCTTTCAGTGAAGAATTTTTCCTAATATCCCATCTAAACCTCCCCTGGTGCAATTTGAGGCCGTTTCCTTTTGTCTTATTATGTGTTACTTGGGAGAAGAGACTGACCCCCACCTCACTACAGCCTCCTTTCAGGCAGTTGTAGAGAGCGATAAGGTCTCCCCTCAGCCTCCTTTTCTCCAGGCTAAACAACTCCACTACCCTCAGCGACTCCCAGTACATTATTGGGTTGATGTGTTCTTTATGTGTGTTTTTGCCCATTTGTCAATCCAGAATAAGACATTTTTCTAGAAATTACACAATGTAGAATATATCCCAGAAGGGCTCAATTACACTATGGTAAAGTTCTAAGGAGATATTGCTAAGTATTTCCATATTCATCGCTGGGCACTGCTTTTGAGACTTCACAAAGGCAATCAACTAAATGAAGAAAAGAACTTCCTTTCAAATAGTAGATCTATCCATAGGCAAAATAAATGATTCAACTAAAACATGTTTCTGAATTCTTGGATTTGTTCCCAGTTTAACTGGCAATTATTTAGCTCTTTCTTGGTAGGGATAATTTCCTTGGTCTGGATAAAGTATTGAAATGCATTTTCAGATGTACAAAGGTGGATATTGATTTTTCTTTGTCCCACAGAGTTATAAAATATTATTTTAGCAATTTACAAAATATTGGTTTTTATCAAGAACTAATTCTTATTTATGTATGACTGATGAGCACCACACCAGCAGTGTGAAGAAGTATTAAACACATATAGTCCTTCAAAATGCTCATAGTCTGAAAAAAGTTAAGTTTATAATAAGAATTACTGTATTTGCAATTTTTTTCCTTTATTTTCTTAACAGAAAAATTTGGAGGAAACAGTTTTTTTTCTTTTTTTGATTAAATAAGTCACCTTCCGACTACATAAATGAGAAATGGACTGAGCTAGTCACTTAATTCTGGATACAACTTTCTTTCCCTTACTTTCTGCAAAAGTTGTTGAAGGAGAGGGTTTGCCTGAATAACCACAGACACATTAAACTACACTCTTATCACTATGTCGAATGAGAAAATCATAAAAAGGGATTCTGGTGCTCTAAACTCCTTCAGTACACGATTCAAGAGGTGCCTGGCTGAGCCAACTTTCCTTGACTTGACTCCACTGACAACCAAATCAATGGACCAGGTTCCTTTCCATCTCAGAAAAATTCTGGAAGAAGTCATCTCCTTGTGCAGAACAACTGAATTCCACTCTTAGTACGCTCTCATACCTTATTCTTGAGATCCACTTGATTAGGTACACAAGTAGATAAACTTAGAAAACTCCAGTATTTGTTTTTTGAGCTAACTTTACTGCTACTTACTAAAAACCTACCATAAACAGTGTGTTTTCCTGACAACGTATTAACCATCTTCTTGGACAGATATGAAAAAACTCTGCCTCGGAGAGGGAGGAACACAGAACAGTAAATGATGTTTCTTCATGTGGAATTATAGATAAGAACTCTGAAATATCTTGGGAAAGATCACTCTAAAATCCAGTCAGCCAAACAAAACTGGAGGATGTTTCAAGTTTCCCTACTAATAAGCTTGGGTTTAATCATCCTCTAATGAGTATTCTCACAAAATAAAAAAAGAAGTTTTTAAAATATGATATGAACATGTTTATGGAAATATTTCAAAATAGTAGGAGAATTTTTGAAATTGGTATGCCATCCTTAATATGGTTGTTGGTTTCTATTATAGCCAGATATTCAAACTGCTGGATCTCTGCACTATAAACACGTATATAGGTACCTGGGAACTAGGAACACAAGCACTGACAGTGAAATATGAAAGGAATGGTAAAAATAAATAGTTAAGAGAAATCCCAGCTAAAATAAAGAAGCAATAGTGGTCTTGAAATAAAATGTTAAACTTCAAAAGAAACTTGAACAAAACAATAAGAAAAAAAACAAACATTTTTGTCCCTGCTTTTTATGCTGGGAAAGAGGGAGACTAAGATCGTTTTCGTGGAATCAGTTGAACATATCATTTCTGTTCTCTCTTCTCAGGAGAAAGGAGATAAGATTTGAAATAAAAGTTTTTAAAACGAAAATAAGATTTCATTTAAAACTAGACAATACTGACCAAATAAAGATGAAAATGCAAATGAGAAAGAATGTATTTTTTTAAACGGTGGAAAAATGACATTTTAGCAATATAACAAGAAAAGAGGAGATATTTCATTTTTACACTGTAGTTCACCCCCAAATACATTAGCAGGTGGGAGTGGGGAGGTGGGAGTGATTTTAACAGTGTAATTCTTTTTAGTTTTCTGTGTACGATGATTCTTCAGAAAAGCTGTAGCTAAGCAGCCAAGGCATAGCTGCATCTGTGATTTGTCCTGGCTCCGCTACCCGAGACTGAGGGGAGCTTGTGGCTGGGGGGGACATTGCTCTTCTCCAGAGTCACACCAAACACCCACAGCTGGGCGCTGCTTTTGGAGCACCTGGTGAAACTGGCAGTGGGGGAGAAACACAGCAAGCAGCAAATCTGCAGCAAGGGTGCAGGGTAAGAAACATGCTGTGAGGAGCACAAGGGGCCAAGCATCAGGAGCGACAGAAAGTAGGTGACTTTCCAGCAGACCCCAGAGAATATTTGGTGTTTTCCCAATCAAAAAGCCAGAGGTTGTTGCCGGATGGGACCTGCAGCACAGGGGCACTGTGGGCAGGACCTCCTTTTGCACCTGACAGACTGCATTTGCACCTTCAGCAAGTTAATTTCTAGGCAATTCTCTTCTGTTTTTGTAAAACTCCACTTGAGACACTGGACGCCTTCTGCTGCACTCACTCCAAAGGAAAGAAGGCAAAGGACGAAGCGCTGCAGTATTGAAGCACTTCGCAACAGCAGCCATCTCACACCTGGAAAGCACAAATCTCACAACAGTGTAGAGAAAACAGTTATGATTACAGTTTTTCTTTGGTTTTGTTTTACTGAAGATCATGCCTTGAAACTTTCCTAGATCTTTGTAGGCAGCTTCTGTTACAAACACATGATGATTCATACCAACATTAACACAATGTTTACTATATATAAACATATATATCATATGTCTTTATGCATATATAAAAATCATGCATTGTGTATGAACACATATTCATATATTTTTATATAGCTTTATATATTAAAATTAATATTCAGCAATAAAACATAGATTCACTAGTTCCCAGATTTACCGTATGTCCAGTTTATGATGTCTTTTGGCACTGAGAATTTATTTGATACGTAAGGATTAAAAACTTTACTGGAACAGAATCCTGTCTGATAAGTTTAAGAGGCTTCTCCGGCTGTGGTTTGGAAACCACTGAAATGAATGCCATGAAGCAAGGCAGGCCAATTTAAAATAAAATGAAGAGCCTTGTCTATTTCATTTGCATTAGATATCTTTGTTGGTTCCAGTTACAAAGACTCTTGGGGAAGAATTATGTTTTAACAAGAACCAGTGTTCACCATTCAGTTTTATCAGGATTTAAACTTTAGAAATAGCCCTGTGGTTAAAGAAGAAAGTCAGAACCTTACATCCTTCAAGCAGAGCCCTCAAGATAAGATTTAGGCCTTCGGCAGTCAGGATTGTTCTGGTTAGTAAATGATATAAGTAGCTGAGCTTACTGCTTATTACTGATATGGAGGTTGTTCTCTAGTTAAGCAGAGTTATTACAGCTTCTATTTTTGTTGTGCAAATATTTTAACTGTCTATGCAAGTTGCTTGTGCAGGACACAATCGCATAGAAATAAGTTTGAAATCTTTTTTTCTCCTTTTTGATTCCAAAAGCTTTGAATTCAGAACTGCCAGATGGATTCTCTTTTTTCTGGAAAGGAGAATTCAGAGCTCTTTATAATCATCCAGGCCCTCTTGACCTCAGAGCCTACTCTGAAGAAAGTGGCATTTTAGTAAGTACTGTGTATTTTTTTACTGACCACTGAAGTATATCCCTATTGGTTTATGCTGGTTACCCATCACAGACCTAAGAAGACAGTTTACATTTGAAGCAAGTAGTCTAGCAATAAGGTCAGTTCACTATTTCCAAAGAAACAAAGTATCCCCATCCTTGTTAAAATATTTTGCCCTCACATTTAGTACTGGACAAGAGCAAAGCCCAAGACAAAATAATTTGTTCTGAAATGTCCATGCAAAGTTGCAGAAATAACATTTTTCATCAATAGACAACTAAAATTTTAGTAATGTTCACAGCTGCTATATAGAGTTTTCTCTGAGGACATCACTAAGTCATTCAGACTGAGGGACTTCTAGCAAGTATTTCCCCTATTAGTTTTTAACCTTAGAGAACTGGCTATTGCCTTTGCTAATAGTCTGTTATTTCCACTGCTTCTTAAATCTTGGGATGCAAGTGCAGCTCTTTGGATCTGATTGCTCATGTTTCCTTGAAGTTTCGTTGAAGGAACTGAAGTTACATGGGTGGCTTTCGCTCTTTTTGTGAGGTACAAGTTCTACAGGCTGCACATATAAATGGCATAGTAAATACTGCTCCTAATTAAAAAAAAAAATATATAAGAATGGCCCTATTAATATATTAAGGAGCTACAGTGTCTTCAGGAAATCATCTGGGTTCAAAAGACACAAAGACAAAGAGACAAGGTGACTTGCAAGTCATTCAAGACTATATTTTCAAATACAGATGAGGAAATTCAGTCTCATTAATCCATATTTAGAGATTAATAACACCATATTTGTTAATCCACATTTAAAGAGCTCAGCAATCTAATCAGACTCAGTAGTTCTAATTAGCAGCTTCTCTCATTGGCATCCAGAATGGAAATAAATACAGATGCTGAACTTAAACACCTCTTAAAACACTGGCAATGTTTTTTCCACTTCTGCAGAAAAGCGCTTTGAGCTTTGTCTTTTTAGGTGCATCTTTATCTTCAGCAATATGTAATTATCCACAACATTGTAGTATCTGAGCATTGATGCAAATGTTTTCCTACAGTAGAAATAGCTTAGGGGAGAAACAACAAACTAAATATTTGCTGTGTGTAACTGTCTCATGTTAGCACACTCCTTTGGGATCCTAGAGATGTGGGTTTGGATTCCTGTGAAGAGTGGTATGAAGTCTCATTTCCACACTGAAGGTGACCATTCTTCTGTCTCTGCAGAAAGAGTGGACCTGAACTCTGCAGCAGATCTGAACTATGCAGATCCACTGTCCACTATGCCAAAGAGAAGAAGCCAGAAGAATTTGGACAGGATGTTGATCAGTGTTTACACTGATGCGTGTAATTTCTGTGGCTCAGCCCATCTCACTTGTGCCATTGGCATAAGGTGTCCAAGTGGCAACAAATGCATATGGACTTGGCAGCCATCCTCACGCCTAAACTGTCAGACATTTAGATTAATCCTGCCTTCACTATGTTGGAGTATAAACAACAGACAAGAGATCTATAATGAAGGCAGCTACGATCTGCACCAGTAACTGACCAGTACATACTCTGCTCTTCTGCAGATCCTGAGAGCTGGGCTAATGACAGTGTATGATTGATAATTACATCTGTTCTTTCTCTTCTGTCTGCCTGTTCAGCAGAAAGTGTCTTGGCTCTCTGCGAAGACAGGGAGAGCTTACTTTTTACATGCAGCCACACATGTTTTCAAAGGTATCATTTCTCCTACTGGAAGGGTATAACTTTCTGATGAAGTCATTGACATACAACTTGAAATATGATACCATATGGAATCTGTTCTTTAGATTTCACGCACTTGTCACAAGAATGACTTGTGACTTTCTGTTAACTTCTGTTTTCAGACTTGTCAGTCTTAAAATAAAGTACCTCTTCTTATATATAACACAGTGGATTCACTACTCAACTGATTTAAAATGTCTCTATATTGCATCATTTGAATTATCTATTAGAAACAAAACACGGTGGTGTTTGGTCAAGTATGTTCAGATCCTTCTGTTTTACAGTGTAACACTGCAGGCTGATAGGCATTTATCACTTCAAAAGAATCTCTTGTAAATCAGACTGAACACTGAGACCAGCCACCTAATTTATCATCAAGTACAATCAAAGATTACAGTTCATCAAATACTAAGAGCAAAGCTGTTTTTCTATAGGTTTTTTCACAGCGCTCTTAAATTAAAAGAGGCTTCCTTCACTTTGATAATATGTAAATAATAAATAAAAGTGTCTGCTTATACTTTTCTTACTAGCTTCTGTAACAACCCTGTGGTGATGAAAACAACTATCATCTGCTAACTTGTATAACTGGCATGGTTTTAAGAACTCTGAAGCCCTGCTTCAAGGCATAACTAAATGTCAACAGAGAGGCATATTTCCCACCTACACAAGTAGGCTCATAAGCTGTGATTGGAGAAATACTTGGAGTATATTTGTTCTCATTAACAAGAATTTCAGAGCCTATTTCTATGAATAGATCAGAAAAAAAAAATCTAAAAGGTTTAGATATCTAAAGCAGGACTTAAACAAGAGACTGTTACGTCTTCATCTGTGGATGAATTTGTCACCACTTGAAGACTTCTTCTCGGCTGCCATTAAGACCAGTATTTATTGTAATGGATGACTTTAAAGGTCATAAGTTACCTGGTTACCTGGTTACTCTATACATCTATAGAAGTATGATATCGCTAATGTGAGGTTGGCCACTCTTGAGGACCCTTGAGTAGGCTCAGCTGCCCTTGATATGCCTGATCTTGTTGGTTATTCAGAGTGTGTGTTCTTGAAGGATCATTTTCCCAGCAAAACACAGCAGCTACTGTTGCTGTCTCTGCAAACAGAAAGACATGAACTAGTGGTACTGCTGCTTTGTTTTCCATAGACTCGTGGTCACCAACAACATGCAAAGCAGGCTTCATCACTCCTCTTCAGAGGAATTCAAACCTGTATCTTTCAGATGCCAAAGAAGCATAATAACACTCAAGCTTACAGGCAGTCAGGCTGGAGAAGGGAAAATGGGACATGTTCTTTCTCCCTTGCCTTATGGAAGATATAGGACTGAGGAGAGAAAAACCCTAGGCTACATAAACACAGCATAAGAAGGAATATTGACCGGCAACTAAGACATCAACAAGCAAGAGACAGGTTTAACATTTTATTGATGATCATAAATTTTAAGCTACTAAACCAACCTTCCTTTAGAAGAGACTTCTGAGCTCAAAACTCTGCAGGACAAAGGTTCTTTCCTCCATACCGATGTGGGAATTTCATACAGCCTGACTGCACAGTCACTGCAGCCTTTTCTCATTGCCAAGCCTAGAAATCCAAATGTTCCATTTGACATGTGGTTATTTCAGCTCCTAAATTATCCTACATGCCATACAAAAAACCCAAGAACTAAAAAACCCCCTTCACTTAGGTATCTGAATTCTGCAGATTAACAGCCTAAAATGTAGGCATCTAATCCTTATCACTTGACACCATAATGAATTAGACCATAAAGGACTTGCTCAAGATCACATAGGAAGCCTATGCCAGTAACTGAAACCCTGTCTTCTCATGCTTGGTCTGGTGTTTTACTTGACACTGAATTTACTTACTAAAAACAACGCCAGAGAATTCACTTATACCGATACATCTATGCAGAACAGTGGTGTATCACATTAGATTTATTAACACAAGGAAGACTGCAACCATCCTTGTACTATATTACTAATATATGTGACCATGAAGGATGACTTCTTGAAGGGAAAAGAATATCCACTAAATTCCTCATGAACTGTTCTGAGAATCACAATTATTGTGGAGTTTGTGATGAGAATTACTGACTACAGAATCTGGAATGAAATCACCAAGCTAGTTTCGTGAGACAACTAAAGTACTCTTCCTGCTCCCCACACCTGCCAGATTTCTCTATCCTTGATCTTCAAATTTACTGCTCTTAGCCAGCAAAGGTCATTTTTTCTGAAGCTTGAGTTCTTAAGTAGTGACGAAGGAGTAAGCTGCTGGCAAGACTGACACAATACCAATGTTCCTGTAGCCAGAATAAACACAAATGAGTGAAGGATCCTCCACCTGAGATGCTCCGTGTTGCATGAAGCTAGCAGTGTGAGAAAATTCTGCTTTTCGTTTTAGCCAATTCCAAAAACCCATGAGATGATTCAATAAAAATGTACCAAAGAAGGAAAGGAAGAATATGAGATAAATTTTGTGAATCAGGCCTAAAATTTCATCCTTTTCAACACATGGCACAGGCATATTTGGGGGAAACCTAAACTAAATGAATGGTGTTTTGCCTGCAGTACTCTAAAAGCACAATGAACTTGTCTCTATCTCTACTTAGTTTATAAGAAATCTAGGTTTGGGTCCTGCCTTTGCCAGTAGGATTTCCTGAGAGAATGTTCTAAATAACAAGTTCAGAGCTTTTCCACAGTGGCCGAGTGCAATGCACTTTTCTTTGCAATCTTTTGGAGCTTTTTCACTTTTTCTTCACTTTTTATGTCACCATTAAATAGTGACTGACATGGAAAAAGGCTCCCCAGTTCAGGATTTGAACACTGAGTTCCATTTTCTGTTCCATCAAATACGTAAAGATAAAGCTACAGTAACTGCCTCCTTACATGGATGTTCTGAACACCACGCCTGATACATCATGTCTCTTTCCCTCCTCTCACTCCCCAAACAGCATTCCATATGCATTCACCTGTTCATTCATGCAAAATGGAAGAATTGCAGGGGGAAAGCTATGAATTTTCTGTGGCCTGACTGTTAGGGTACTGCCTGGCCATATACAGATTTGAGTCTTACGTAGAAGGGGGCTTTGGGGACTTCTCTCAAAATGCCAACTACCATTTAGCCTAATCAGAAATTCCTGACTCATGCGCAGCACTGGGAGCCCAGGCCTCCCTTGAAAGTCCTAAGGCTCAGCTACTGCAAAATTCCGTCTTGAGGTGCCTTGGTGAATCTAGCTCCAGATAAGTATTCCATCATGCATCAGTAGTTGAAATTCGCAAATATCGCTCATCACCAAACAAGTGATGAGCATTTTGACTAGCAAATGACAATTATTTCACGCTTTAGCATTACACTTTTTTGTCCTTTGGAGTATGAAAGAACCTGCTTCTCTTTTAATATCCGTGTACTGAAAACCTCAGATGGGCATATCTCTCACTAAAGAATAGTTATTGCACAGTGTGTCAGAGCAGCAAAGGATAAAGGAAAGTCCTTAAGTACTTGCTCCAGTTGTTTTCCTTACACTTGCCTAACTCCAGCCTGCTCTACCAAAATAAGCGATAAAACCTTGTTCATTAATCTTCAGACTAAGTGTTTGGCACAGAAAAGTTGTACTAGGAATGTTTGAGTTTAGAAGCCTTGTCTTTAGTCTTACCTGGGAGTTGCTCTGTGTATTATTACTCACATATACATGCCCAAGAACAGCATTTAATTTTAGCATGTAATAAGAAAATAAACCTCCTGTTTACTTTTGTTCACCACTAATTAGATATAATACTTTCCTCAACATTTTGCAAATCATAATTACATAAAATTAAGGAAATTGAAAGAATGTTCATAAGGAAGGGAAACACACAATTCAGTGAGAGTCCTTCCTCTGTCGGGTAAATAAATTCCATCCAGCTACACACTCAAACCAAATTCTCTCAAAATCAATGGAAAGGCTCCCATTGGCCTCAGTGGCTTCTGGATCAGACCCAGCCTATTCCCATTAAAGTCAGCTCAGGACTTGAGCTAGATCATGATGTAACTGAATTAATTAGCATTAAATTATGAGAAACTACTCTCCATTACTACAAATTACTTGTAGAATAGCCAAGCTTTACTAGTATTAATGATTTCAGCAGTGTTAGATGAGAGTTTCTTTCCACGAATATTACTAATTACAACTTTAGGACCAAATTCAAACTTTCAGATTCCCATTGCCATTTTACAGTAACAGGCATACGAAAGCATAGGTGCCATCTCATACGCTAGTTACCACCCGCTCAAGTCGGGCAAATCAAATCCATCTTCGTGGCTTTTCTCCTGGTCTCTGCATTTTATTGTGTTGGACCATCACAAGGATCCTATTCCTTAGGAATTTTGCACAGCCTGAAAGTCCTCTGCTGTGAACTTTTAGGCTGTTTGGATTCAGTACTCTGATTTAATATATATGAGAGCTTCAAGCTGGGAATTTGATGTTGGGTCTGTACTTCTGGCTCAAGCCCAGCTGTCTATGTTTGGAAATGTATTTGATTTTGGAACACACTTTTCTGGAATGGAATGTCAAGAAAATACATAATCAAGAGGGCATCATAGATAACGAGCTACAAAAACCTGTTTGTCACCCTCCTCCCACAATGGCGAAGAGCCTTCTACAGCTGCTAATTAGAAAATTAGAACACCACAAATGGATTATATTTTACTGGCAGCATAGCGTCTTCCCCCCAGTGTTTTAAAGTACTTTTTGAATTGTTTGCTGTCAGCAAAACAAGTGCGCTACCCGCGATCCTATAGACAACAAAGCCCGGCAGCAGGATTTCAGTCAGGTGATGTCACCCAGGTAAAATTGTACTGACAAGCTTTTAATTAAAGTTTTCCCACACATCTTTCTGCTGGTCCCCAGGAGCTATTATTCATTATGTGCCGACTGTCAGCCAATTGTGAGTCGGGAGGGAAGTGTTTTATTTTCAAAGCCCTTGCTGACAGCTAGAGAACACTTTGTTATACAATCTGTTTACTTTTTTCACACACACAATCTTGCTAAAGGGGAAATGGTCATGCAGTAGTGTTTACAGTTTATGGCAATAATTAAATGCATCTGGCAGAGCAGTAGCTGAAAGGAGGTCGGTGTGGGTGTGGGTGAAAAGCCATAAAATTCCTCCTATAAACAGTTACTCTCACCTTGCAGAGCCCCTAGCGTTTTAAGACAAAGTTTCTTTGGGAAAGGACAGGTCCAAACAGGTGCACGGATTCTGAAATGGGAATATTTGGATTTAGCCATGTGGTACTTGATGCTAAGAAACACTGTCCAGGAACCAGGGTAACACTCTGTTCTCATCTGTGACTAGAACGGTTTGAAGTGGTTATAAAACAGCTGCTTGTCCTTTGCATTGTTAAATCCCAAAGTGCTTACCTCTATAAGAAGAAACGTACAGTGAGAAACAACTTGCCACCAGATGAAAGCGGAAGGTGGTGTGGTGTCCTGTTTCAGCAAAAGGCCAGTATTTGGCGCTTAATTCTTACAGAGAAACAGTCCTCTTGAAATTTTTAATGGCTTACAATAAAATGTTTTTTATCGGTTGACCGGTGATGTTAAATATTTATTTAGAGTTACGAACAATTTTAAATTATGGTAAAAAGTTGTAAGCAATAATCACTGCCTCACCTTAAGTATCTAATACTTCTGTTTATTAAGAATAATAGAAAGTCAACAAGTATTCTTAAAATGTTATTAGATGAATTAAAACTAGTGCAATATTCACATACAGAGGTAAAAAAGAAATTGCATGCCACTTGCTGCCAGGCCATTGGTAATTCTGTGGAAATCACTTCCACTACAAAGCAAAGAGACTGGAAAATAAATTAATCTATGAATAATTAGATACCATCTTTTACTGATATTATTATAAATTACTATGGAAATTATAGAAGGGATACACAGTTCCATTAATAATGAATGAAAATCTTTCAATGGTTTTAAGTGCCTCTAAATAACTACATTCTTAGGAAATCACTTTCTTAGATGGAAAAAGCTAAGGAAATCAAGGAATGGGTTCTTTAAAATGGGCTGTTTCTGCAATTATTGAGCATTAAATGGTGGGCCTTAGGTGTATATAGACAGGGATGGGAGGCAGTTGCTGTAGACAACGCAGTACGCCTGCCTTAAAAAGCCTTTTCTGTTTGGATGTCATAAAAAGTCTTTAGCCCACCAGCATATGAACACATCAGTGCAGGTTTCATTAGTGGAAAGGAAAACATTAACAATTCTAATTGCAAATTTCACTCATAGGTATCACTTTGTAGATTGTGTTTTCCCACTGTTACTGTATTTTTTTCGTCTCTAATGAAAGATTTGTTTTATAATTTTTTAATTTTACTGATTGATAGGAGCAAGATGATTTTTTAATATTTTTTGTCTCAGTCACAGACAGCAAACAGATCCTAAGATGCTACACAGTTACATTCAAATTAACATATTTGTGATCATACCGTTTTCATCTTCCTAAGCTTAACAAAACCAACATACTATGAATAATGTAAGTAGTTTATGTTAGTCTTTACTTTAAGATCAATGTTATAAGGGAGTATTATTACTTTAGGATCGGCATTATAAACACTAACAGCAAGATTCATCAGAGATTTCAGAAATCAAAGTATAGAGATTAGGTAACTTGCCTGAGATTTACGAGCAGAAAAAGTGAGGAAGCTCTTGCTTCAAAGTTCAAAGCTTCCCATGCATTTTAGTCAATGACTATTGCATCCAAAATGCACAGAGCAATAGGCACAGTTCTAGGCTCCTCGCTGATAAGGGGAAAAGGACTCATCAGCCAGTCATGACCCTTTCACTCTCTTCTTTCCCACGTGCTTTCTACCTCAGAAAGGCTGGGGGAGCTGCAAGGCAAAAAAGCCAAATATCTTCAGACAGAGCAGGTACTTAAATCCAGCAGGGATCATTCCTTCAGGCGCAGCGCTGTGCTAATGTGATTGCACATCTTCCTGCTGGAGCTAGTTCACATCTAGCTGATCTGAAGTGATAGGAAGCAACCGTCTGCAACTGGCTTCCCAGCTCCCTCCATAGGAATGCTCCTGCCTTTGTGATCCTGGGCTCAGGACTCTCATCTGACAAACGCAAGGGACAAGGAGCACCACTGGTTCAACTTCCATCAATTTTCACATGCAAAAAGAAACTGTCAGGTAAAAAAAACCTGTAAAATTTGAGGTGGAGAGATGCTTACAAACTGATACATTTTGAAGTTACCAGGAAGTTGTAGAGAATTCATTTTATGAAAAATAGTATTTTTCAAACAAATCTGATAAGGATTCTTTAGAAAAATCCAGGTCTGTCTGCTAAGGTTTAATTGTATTTGTGTGTACACATATTGTTGGACTTTATCAGGGACTGGACAGTAGGTAAGGCAAAACAACACAAGATAACACCTCCCGAAACCCAGCACACGTGTACTGGTGTACTGGTGAACTGGTGAAGCACGTACCACAGCCACTTCATTGCCACCAATACCTGGCTCAGTTAAAGCAGCGAGGACTACTGGTGCTACAAAAACACAGTCATGCGGAGTAACATATGAGAGAGAGATAATAAGGTATTAGCAATACACCATATTAATGGAGAAAATATTAAATTGTATATAGACAAGTTCGAATAGGCACTTGCCATCTAACTAACCCATTTTTAGCAGTGTGCTGCAAGGATCTATTTTTTGCCCAACACAATTTGATACTATCATCAAAAGTCTGAAAGGAAGCTAAAATAGGAGGGTAGCACAAAAAGAGATGGACTTAGGTGAATGATAAAGACTGGTCAGTTATGCAACCCATTGCATTTCAGGTTAAGGAATGTAATAGCCACTTGCTCTTGAAACAAAATGATTGGGGTTTAATAATAACCGGATAAGCATGAACTGCCCTTCTCCTAGGATACATCATCATTTAAATATCCTTTTATGCCTGGCCTCCCAGTTTTCCACCATCACCCATTACTTCTGATATTTACTGTTTCTTTCAGATCCTGGCCCCTATTTTCTAAACTGTGCTTAAGTTGGGGAGAAAAAGTAAAAAAATCCAGACATAATTTATGGAATATTTTTCACATATTACAAGCATTTAGAAAAGAGTATCTCCTAGACTCCTGCCCAAAATGGTCTGTTAGGAGTACATAACAGATCTGCATCTGAAAAAAAAAAAAAAAAAAAAAACAAAAACCAACCAAACAACTTTGACAGCTTTGCCTACCTTTCCCGGTCTCACCTCTCACCTTTCATTTCCAGATAAGATCTGAATAGCCACCAGAGAAACCAATCATGTTTATTTTCGAACGTGAATTCCCTCTGGCTGTATAACATATCTCTGGCCTAATAAAGGGAGAACTACTTCTGCCCTGGGTATACCCAATTCAGACTTGAAATTTTTTAATCTTTAACTGCTCAAAAATACTGGGTTTTATCAGTCACTATATGGTATGATTACTGCCATATCAAATAAAGTTACTTAGTATGACAGAGATCATAGCTTGAAAACGGACTACAGCTTGGCTTTCTTCCATCCACTGGACCCCTAGTTGTTGTCTAAGAAAATAAATAATAATACCTGTTTTCTGCTCTTTGTGTCTTCCTTGACAAAAAAATTTCCCTTCAATACACTTTCCATTCAATTTTTGCCATTCGTCTGGACTGGCACATTGTCTTCCTCCTGTAATGTGTTTTAGCTGATTTGCAGTTACCAAGAAGCACTTTTTTAATTCTAAAAAGGGATTTACAAAAAGGTCCCTCTGGAAACTGACAGTGCCCTGCAGGGCTCTTGCCCCAGGCAGCTGAAAATGCACATAAAGATACCGTAAAGGCTTCTGTTTGAACAATTCTTCTTTCCTCACCTTCAGCCAGGTTATTTCCCCTAGTAAACTGCAGGTTAGACTGTCAGATATCTTGCCTGTCTTCCTCTCCCTTTTCTTTTTTTTCCTCTGTTTATATTTTCCGTGAACAGATGCATCTCCAAACATGCCCATTATATTTCACATTAGTCAGTGCAGGAAATTGCTCTAGTTGTGGTCTCTCTCTCTTGTTTCTCTATTCAGGTGCTCGCAATATGAATCTGTCTTAATTTCCAACTTCTTACAGTGTAATACCTGTTTTAGGGTGTTGTGTGTGTTGGGTTTTTCTTAAAGCAGAGGAGAAGATACAGCAGGTATCTTTCAGTAACACAGATCATTCTTGTCCCTCTTCTTTCACTATTTTCACAACACTGTGAATGAAGTAAGCACTAGGGATAGGAGGCAAATTGCATGAGGACACCCATGCAGAATCACATTGGCAGCCTGAAGACGTGCACTGTAACTCACTGTTCATCACCGCACACATGTGCTGGAGCTACGAGTTCACTCACAGTTCGTGTCTCTGCAATGCAACATAAACAAGAGTTAGCTCTGGAGATAGTATTTCTCTTCTCGCACTCATCAGTGTGGGTCTCCCTATCATCAGCTCCCCATAAAGTGGGCTCTGTCCTTGTTCTAATTGAGTCTTCAGTCTTCCTATACCTCCTCCTCTTCGTGTGAACAGTGTGAACAGCAAGTAAAATGAGCATAAATATCAGGCTCACTCTACAAGCAGCTGACACATGCAAGCTTATGGCAAGCCAGCCTTCACGCGGCTCAACCTCTTCCCTTGAACACAGAATAAGTGCAAACCTCACACCTGAGCTACCACACCCATTTGTCTGGTGGCAGTGAGTGACAGTGTCCTTTGGGGCATGGGCTTCTGAGCAGTCAGTGTCTGGAAGGAAATAACAGATGAAAACATTAGGACAGCAACACCTTGTCAGAGCAAAGAACTTGGTAATCCTTTCTCTGGCAATACCTGTCAGAAGACACCTCTAAAACATTTAGGAAACAGGACAAACTCCTGCTGATGTTTCTGCTGGATAACCTGTCGTCCCTCAGTGGCAACTCAAACTTCCAGCCAGAAATAGCGTTTTCATATTTATAACTTTTTCTTCTGTTAGTTTGTCCAATCACTTTTTATCTCAGGGAAATTTCTAACATTCAAAACATCCTTTTGGCAGGGGATTCCACAACTAACCACACATTATGAGAAAAACTGCCTTCCTTGTTTGGGACCTGCCGATGACTTGCTTCGTTTGATGACTTTAAAGTTATTGCAGTAGTATAAACAGTGCTAACTATTCTTGTTACCTTCCCATCATGAGTATATAGACCTGTATCACATGTGTCCTGTGACATCTCCTTTACAAAAAATCCCAGTCATATGAGATATTTACTTGCGTGGGAGTCATTCCATACCTCTGGTCATCCCTACTGTCCTTTGACTGTCCCAGATCCTGTGCTCTTTTCAAAGTCGGGATACAAGTTCTACATCCAATATTAACAAAGCAGATGTGGGATTTCTGCAGCTTAACAGTAACATCTTCTATTTGTCATCATACTTCATAATACTTTGGTTTGGTTTTTTTTAACTAGTGTTGAGCATAGTTTGCAAAAGATAGGAGCGTCCCCTGATACATATCACTTCAAATTTATCTACCCCAAATTTCATTTGCCATTTGGTCTGTCACTCACTCATCATCATTATGTCCTTGTGCAGTACTTTGCAGGTATCTCTCATTTTTGTAACCTTGACTAACTTAGTAACACCTGTGAATTTTTTCACCTGGCTGCTCACTTTCTTCTTAAATCATTCATTAGTATGGTGAACAGCACATATATGACACAGAGCCATGTAAGACTCCACTGGTGATCTCCTTCCACTGTGAAAATTTATTTCTACATGATTTCTCTCATACCAATTTTTGTATCCATGTGAGAAGATTCTCTTTTGTCTCATGGCAAGTCAGCTCAAGAGCTTTTGGAGAAAAAACTCCAAACAGAAATGTTTTTGCCTACATCAATTGATCTTCCTTATCCACATACTTGTTGACTTCTTCAAAGAAGTCATAGCTCATTAATTGATTAGAATTCTTTTAACAACAACTTGATGATTCTTTCCTAATATATTATAGTCATTATTATATTCATCCCTAATATATTATATTTATCCGTGTTTTATCTAATTCTATCCTACAGTGTAGTTTCTACCAATTTTCTGGGCACATACATACCTTAGAGACTTATGTTAGTTCCTGAGTGATCTCCTAAAAAGTTGCATTTTAAGTCTGTGTTACAAGAGAAACTATACACTACATTTAATATTTCAGCTATTTCATCCAAGGGAACCTACAGAATCAGCGAGTCAGGTGAACATGAACTGTTTTTGACAGTTTTTAGAATTCAGTTTATTGATTTATTCCTCAGCTCCTTCTACTTACATCTTTATTTTGAGACAGATCCTGTGAGTTGCACCCAAAACCAGGAATTACTCTGTTTGAACCTCCCAAAACTTTTGTTAGGAAAAAACCTTTTAAAAAAAAGTATTTCTTCTTTTACTGTAAAATTATCTTCTCTGAGCTCCCTTCAGATTTCCTGGCAGGCTTCTTAGTCCTGATATGTTTGAAAAATTATTAGGACTTTTTATGCCTTTTGTGAATTGTTTCTCAGACCCTTTCTTGCCTTTTTTAATATGTTCAAATCAACAGTTATCCTAATGTTCTTTTTTGTTTTCCTCCTTTGGATAAGATATCAGGCTTCGGCTTTGCTGCACTGAGGAGGCACAGCAGCCTGTGCAAACACAAAGAGATTCCTGGATACTCATAGGGGGTGCAAACTAAGGGATGAGAACTGTGTGGATTTCTGGACATGTCTTTTGAGAGTAGTGGCTTAAGTGTGAAAAACACCAGTGAACATGTGTGGCATGAAATCTCACTGTATTTCATATGTCTGAAAAGTGGAAGCATATATAAGAAATACTGTAGTATATAAGAAATAATATAGTATGAGCCGAGAAGAGTGTTATTCAAACCTCCAAATTTAAGCCAACTGACATTTGTTGGCTCTACTTACACTCTATCTCACCAAACATATAAGTCAAGCTGTGCTGACAGGTATACAATCATATACCAACAGATTTCAGCCACTGGCGGAAAATAGGCTGCACCTTGTGGTCATAGGTTTCTTGCTTTCCAGCCAATATTCATGCTTAAAACAAGTAGAGGCTCCACAGTTTGACCATAATACTTCAAAGCACCATTCCACAGAGTCAAAAGGTAAATCAAATTCCTTCTAAAATACCAAGTTCCTAGGATTGTTTGTGGTGCCAGGCAGGAACCATGAACATCAGTGGACGTGTGAGTGACTTATTATTGAAAACTATTCTAAGAAAATTCTAAAAATAGATGTAGAATTTGGTCATTTTAGAGATGGTTGTATCCCAGGAACTCCTTAGCTAAAGTAACCTGGGTCTTAACCTAGCAAAGCAATTTTACAGAACAAACCCATGAGTTATTTGAAATTTACTTAAAAACAAAACAAACAAACAAAAAACCAAACCAAAACAAAACAAAACCAAAACCAAACAAAACCAAACCAAACAAACAAACAAACAAAAAAACAAAACCAAAACCAAACCCCAAAACCATCAGGAAAACAAAATAAAAAGCCCTACAGAAATTGCAATACAAAAAAAAAATTTTGTAGGCCCTAGATACACACACAAACAAGTGATCATAGACTCTCCCGCATCACCGTTAGCAAAGGGAAAAATCATTTTTGTATTCTGTACAAAGAGTGGTTTGCTTCCACCATCTGTCCAGCTGAGCTATTGAGCAAAACCTGAAGTGAATGAGGGTGTTTTGCATTAAAACAGTCTTTGCCTTCTTGAGACTCAGCACTATACAAGGAACACATTTTAAGTTCACAGGAAAATTGTTTCTTCCAACCAATGCTCAGATTTACTACACATAATTAAGTCCATACTCAAATGTGTAAAAATAATCAAAATAAATGCTCATATGGTCTTTAATTCTGTAAAAATCAGTTTGGTTAACCGTTCTGCTCCATACAGAATAACACATTGAAATAAGAAGGGCACCAGTCAGTGAAACGCTTTACAGAGAACAAAATATAAGTACTTTGTTTCATCGGAGAACTGCCATAATCATATGACAGTTATAGTACAAGTTATGGGTAAGGAGACAGGACGGTGCATTAGATTAATACTTTGCCTTTTTAATCTATTAATCTACCACCTTTGGGACATGATTTTAAATCCACTGCAGAGCAAAGTGACTGAAAATCATTCCATCCTGACAGCTTTGAAAGATCACAAGTGAAGCGTGTTAAGAAGGTCTCAACCCAGTTGATACTGAACAGGAGCAGTCATCTCAGAAGATACCCAGCATTGGTCCTCTTTCAGCGTTCTCACCAAAACAGATCGCTTTATCACAGCGAGGGGTATTTCATACCAGACTGGTGGTAAAATGATTGAAATACATGCTAAAACAGCCCAGGATGAGTGCACTACAGGTTCACTGTCAAAGAATACTGTATGTCCACTAGTCATGTATAAAGAGTTGGGAAAACATTTTCCCTACTGATGCTGCTATGAAAAGACCAGAAGGATATGGTGTAAAAGCAATGCATTTGACTGTTTTTTAACTTTTTAGAACAGATAAGAAAATGCCAAAATCATCTGAATGGCAGAAAGAAGCTAGGTAAGTTGTTCTGCAGCATTAATGTGCTACTTTAAATTATAACGGCAAACTCTCTAGCTGTTTTTTTCTAACTGCAGTAAGTTTGTTTAAAAATGCCTTTTCAAAGATGCAAAATATTCCAGCAACTGCTGTGGTTTCTTTTCTCTCACTAATAAATGTGAGTAAAGACAAATAACAGCTTTAGTACTTTTCCTGCTGGCAAATTCCTAATTAAATAGTTTATTAGTAGATTATCTAACCTTCATTTAATGAGGCCCTCCAGATGTTGTATCTTAAGTGAAGCAAAAAGGAAAACAGCTGAATGCTAAGCACAACATAATTGGTTACGGTCAACTTGGAAAAGACTGCATTCTCATGTTACCATTACTGTAATAACATATGATTTTCTCGAGGAATTGTCAATGAGTGATGACCTACAGAAAATCCTTTAACTATCTCCAGTTATAATTTTAAATATACTCGGCTGTATTTGCGTCACTTCTATTTAACATTAGTCTTCTCCCCACTACTTGTATGCAGCTGTTTCTAACACTTAGAGATTCCAGCTTGCACTTTTCTGCTCTCTTTATGACACTTCCATTTTTATGATGAAGTTTCTTCTATTTGTTACTCCTAAAGAACTGTGTCCAGTACAGATTCATATTTCCTTTCTTTAGTAGTTAGACAGAAATCTCATCTCAAGTCATTCTATTCAAGATTTTTCATGGGATCATAACTGATCAGAAATAAGGCATTTAAGATTTCAGTAGAACAAATAGAATTTTCATATAGGACAGAAAACGGCCTATGATTATAATTGACCATCAAAAAGTCTAAATTTAAGCCACTGCCTACATAAGCATGATGAGAAGCATTTGAAAAACAGAATAATATTTTTATTTTTTTTTAGTAATCATATTGGATCTTATGGGTAAAGTACCAAGTTTTCTTCTGGAAAAACATGGAGACGATTCATTTATCTTTTCAGTGCTTATTAGCATTAGTCATGTGACACTTATTTGAAGAATTCAACAATAGAATGTAGAAAAAGGAAGATAAAGATATTTTTCGTGAATGTCCAAAAGATTTTCAAAGAAACTATGTAGTCATGGGATAACAGGGATTATAGCATGGATAAATACTTTATTGCAGTGCTGGAAACAGAGGGTAGGAAGAGATGGTCAATTTTTATGACGGAAGGTGGTTTTTCAATAGAGTGATCTGCCCCAGGGTTCATGCTCCTGGGAGAAAGGTAACCAGGTGACAAATTTTCTGATGACACTATTAAGGATATAGTAAAACAAGGGCCAACTCTTAGGAACATCGAAAGGATCTCATGTGATTCAGGGTCTCAGCAATAAAACAACAGATGAAATTTAGTTTTGAGAAACCTGGACTGATGCCTAGGGTAAAATCAGTTCTACCTTTCCATATAAAGGAATGGTCCCTGAGCTGTCAATGAAGTAAGAGATCTTGGAGTTATGATGGAAAATTCCATGGAAACATCAACTTGATGCACTCTGGCAGTCAAAAAGGCAAATCAACCATTAGGAATTAGAAGGAAAAAGGTATATTATTATGTCACTTCGTAAACAGATGGCTGACCCACATCTTGCATGGCACAAGTTCTTGTACCCTCATGCCCAGGAAGAGATCACTGAATTGGGAAAGGTTCAGAGGAGGACAAGAACAACCAAGAGTATGGATCAATAAGGAAGGATTTCAGTTTATTCAATTTGGAAAATTAACAACTCTAATGAGGTATGATAAAATCATCTTTAGGATGCAAATGATGGGCAGAGGTGGTCTGTCACTTGTGCTATAATAACTGAGGCGCTAAATGTTGCTAGAAAGAGGAAGGTTCAAAACAAAGAAAATAAGGTGATCTTTCCTAAAGCAGTGTAGTTAGGCTGGCATGCCCTGTTGCAAAATGATGAAATACTGAAAGCTTATATATGTTCAGCAGGAGTCGAGGCAAGCCCCTGTTAGGGAAATACAATGAAGCTATTAAATATGCAGGAATCACAGCTGGCTGAGGAGCTCTCAGATCACTGGATGGTGGGGAAGCACTCTTTCCTTTTCTTTTAGAAAAGATTCCTTTCTTTTTCAAGAACATAAAATAATAAACCAAACTCCTTTGAGAGCACTTTTCCTCTTTCATTTCTATAATTCTATATTTTTTCTCTTTTTCCTTCAAACTTCATGAAGATACAGATAAGATTGTATGTTTTTATTATTCCTTTGCCTATCAGCAATTTTTCTGATCTTGAAAAAGGTCTGGAAAGTTCCACAGTGAAAAGGGAAGAAAAAAACCCAGAAATTTGAAAAGAAATATTTCCATGCTTTTAATTTTTTATATTTGTTATCAAAAAAGGAGAATAATGAAGGAGAAATAAATATGGACCATTTTCCAAAGAAACATGATAGAGATGGAAATTTTAAACACAGTAAGAACAAGTTAATTTCAAATTTCCTATAGAAGCATTCAAGTGCAATAAAAGTAATGCTTTCTCATTAAAGTTTTTTCTAAATGAAGATTAATTTTCTAGCAGGATATGCTTGCATTTGATATGTTAATATTTGAATAAAAATCCCAGGACAATTGAGCATTTTGCCATTTTTCTATACAGTTTTTACATCCAGTTTATACATTTTTACCTATTTTTTTAACCTATTTTTACCTATTTTTCAAAAACTGAGACAGTTGGATCCTCTGTTATTGTTGAGGTTTATATCGCTTTATATGCATGCATTCTATGAATAAACATATTTTTCAAATATTGTAATAAATTGATAATGACATTTAAAATAATTCTATTTTTGCTACATCATTTGAGAAACTTTTTTTAAAAAAAGGCAATCTGCAGTCATTTAAAACTGACAGCATGCACAAATGCTAGCAAGAGTCTTTTGGGCCATGAGGACATAAGGGGGGAAAAATGAGGGGAAATAGTTTGATGCCCACATTATTTTGCAAGAACTGTGCTCAAAATGTAAGCAAGCAGACTACAAGGGCAACACTTTAACTCATTCTGACCTTTTGCATTATGGAGTTGCACTTGTTCCTTTGATCATCAGCCCTGCTGAACTCAGGCTAAACTAAAACTGCCTGGGTTTCATCCAGGTATTTATTTATTCTAAGAAAGCTAGTAAACAGCATGTTTTATTCAAAATGGGGGTGATATGTTTAGCTGAGTATTGTAAAACCTACTCTTAAGACCTGACCGTCTCACATTACCATCAGGAAGTTTAATGTGATGCTGAATAAGACCAAGTAGAGAGTAAAGACTGCATAAAGACTCAGAACACCTCTCCATGGCACAGGGCACCTGCACCTTGCTACTTTCAGACCATCCTCTAAGAGTGAACCATCTGCAAGGAGATCATCATGACTGACTGGTTTTCTGTCTGGCACTTTTCAGCGAACAGTCATATTGATGTATTTGATCCATGAGTTGTGCTGAGATTGACTATTTGATGGAATACTCATAGCAACCATTTTTCTGTTTGTTATTACAGGTTAGTGACAGGTCACCCCCACCACATGGTCTTGTTTCTGTACACTAATTGGATCATCTAATCTTGCCAGATTCTTTCTACCTTCATCAAAATCAAATTGAGTTTTATTTCTTTAATAAATTAATCTTGACTGCACTTCTCTAATTATAGTAAATAATTACAGGAATAAAACTTAGCTCAAAGTGGTGTTTATGCAGCATGAATATATAAGATGCATCAAATTCAAACTGCCATTTGATATTTTTGAAAAATATTTATGAATATTTTTCTTAAATTGTCAGTTAGTACCAGCATGGATGATTGCCATCAATAAATAATAATCAATAAATAATAGATACCCAAACAATGAGGATGTAGGAGGTATTTGGAACTTAGTATGCAGAAGACATTTAACCAAGCTTTTACAAAACTGATCTTGCAACAGTTATAGAGTCATAGAATCATTTAAGTTGGAAAAGACCTTTAAAGTCATTGAGTTCAACTGCAAATGTAACACGGCCAAGTCCACCCCTAAACCATGTCCCTAAGTGCCACATCTACATGTCCTTTAAATACCTCCAGGGATGGTGACTCAACCATTTCCCCAGGCAGCTTGTTCCAATGCTTGACAACCCTTTTGGTGAAGAAATTTTTCCTAATATCCAATTCAAACCTCCCCTGGCGCAACTTGAGGAGTTTCTTCTTGTCCTATACTTTGTTACTTGGAGAAGAGACTGACCCCCACCTGGCTGCAACCTCCTTTCTGGTAGCTGTAGAGAGCAATAAGGTCTCCTCTCAGCCTCCTTTTCTCCAGACTGTGAATGACTGTACTTAAGCTCCAGGACTTTTGGGAAGCAGATCATTCAGACTAGGTAGGACTCCGTTCTTAAAGGAAATGTGTGAACTAAGGTGAAATTATTTATAATTCAGACTAACTGTGGTCGAAATCTGAATCCACACCAGTCTATACTGTGTGTTTGAAAACTACATAGCAAAACTCAATGGATATCAAGGTAGTTACTTGGCCAATGGCTTAGAAACACGTTCTCCAGGTAAGTGCAAGTATCCTAGGACAAAGATCCCTTACAAAACCAGGGCTCAGCTTGTGACCAGTTGTTTTTTCTCTAAGGATAATCACTTAGAGCTGTTAGGACGTTCAGATACAGCTGTCTGGGCTTATTTGAAATCAAATAGTCTTCAAACAATTTCCCCCTCTGTATCAGAGTTTGCAAAAATACATCATGCTTTCCTCATTTGACATTGCTGTGAGTTATTTGAGAGAAGAGCTTGGTGAAATATGAAAAAGCAACAGCAAATTCCCATGCTAGGTGTCAGCAGCATGAATTCGATCTATTCCTACTTCCACAACTTAGTTATGCCAATTTAAAAGCCACGCTTCTATTCTAAAGTATAAGTAAACACTAATGAACCGCTCCATGGAATATGCAGGTTAGAAATCCTCACTTGGTACAGAAACGTAGTAATGACCAACACTGGACTCTAGTCAAATCTCACACCAATCTGCAGAAAAATCTATGGGGAAAGCTAAGCTCTTCGGCATGACTCAAAGACTGATACCCACAGGTAGGCCAAGCTAAAAAGCAAATCCAACATAAAAAGCCACGGACAGAGACTGCTCTTCCACTACATTCCCTTTAGACTATGTCAGTCAAACCCAGAGCCTTACGCTGTACCTCACAGCAGGAGCATGGCCGAGCTGATGGTGGAACACCTCTCTCTAAAACCACATTTAATACGTGATTCAAAGCCATCCACACAAAGCATTGCACAAAATCCTGTGAAGATCGTATCTCAGTGTGACAAAGGGATGGATTATTGTAGCAGGGTCCGTATCTGAGAGAGGCAGTCGCAATCTTCCGAGAAAGCACAAAAGATAAGAAGAAATCTGTGGAAAACAGATCAGCCTGTTTATTTCACCTGTGGAGGTGTGGGCCTTTTCTACATGACAAAACACACTCTAATTTAGTGGGAAATGTATTTATTTTAATTATGCTATTTGCAAATTCTCTGCAGGATTACCATAAAAGTAATGAGGTTATGTTATTACAAGGTATCTATCATAACACTCTGCTATTAAACTATTTTACTACTTTTGTGTAGATTACAAAGCAGCAAGTAGTGGAACGTAGTTAAAATATTACAGTTCTCCTGTAGATGAAATACTGTACAAAGGGTACAGTAGCCTTTATTCCAGTAGCCTGATTACCCACAAGTATGAAGTGTAACAAATCACTGGCAGGAAGGATTACTTGGAACAGAACAAACTACTATTTTATCAATCATTTCTTTTAAAAACATGAAGTAGTATATTATAGTCACATTTTATGGATGCACGTGTCGACTAAATTCCTGTTTAAAATGTTGTATTTTTCTTTGACCTTATTATTTGATGGGCACATACAGTTCAGTTACTTGTAAAAACAAAATACCAGAAAGTAATCCAAGAAGAAAATCTCTGTCAAACTCAGATTCATATGATTATTTTGTCTTGTACCTGTGAAGGATGTCAGTTGACTTATACTTTAACTCATTTTAAAGAAAAATACCAAGAACTAAGACTAAAAGAAAACAAGAAGATTAAGTTGAAAGTCATATATTAACTAGGTCCTAACTGTGAAAGTCTCTAAGCCTAACAGTGAAAATTAAAGATTTTACTTATGAACCAAATATTTCATGTGTGTGAGAACAAAAAACTAATGTGGAGGCCAGGAGCTGTGAGGTTTCTTGCATTGGTTTACAAACCACAGATTATACATAAAACCTAAGCAAGCGTCAGAAGTTTTTAATGCCAAAGCTTAATACTGAAAATAATGGCAGCTAATGCTAAGCACATTTTCTCTTTGAAAATATACATTTGGCTTTTCATTTATACTCTAATATCATACTTTGAGCCTTCCATCAGTTTGTAAGCTCCTACTAGGACTCTGAAATTATCTTTGCAGCCAGAAGTTCTAGAAGCTTTGTGGTAAAACTGCAAGCACCTGTACAAACCCAAAAAGTCTTATAAATTCAGGAATTGTATTTACACATACACATATTCGTTGTATTTAAACATAAATGATTGTTGCATTTAGACAAATGACCACCACCTTTTTAGAACAGGTAAAATTCAAAATGCCAAGGTAAGACAAAATAGAATTAAAGGTAGTTATAAACCTCTACCTACGTGCACATCTGTGCTGCCATCCAGACTCGACTCCAGTATGTTGCCTTTGTTTAACCCGCAGAAATGCTGCTCTGGCTCCTTCAGCAGCCTTTCTTCACACCTCCTGCAAGGCCCTGCTCTGCGTGCTCTCTGCTCATCTCAGCAGTGGACAAACTCCTTGCTGTCCTCCAAACACTTGGCCGGCAACTCCGTCCCGCTCATGGCTCTCCAGGGAAAGGGCAGCCCTGAGCCCTGGCCAGGTCCTTCTGGAGGAAACATGACACTGTAGAACCCACAAGTAAAGCAAGTACCATCAGTCATAGCGAGCCAGGGGAAAAAAAAAAAAAAAAAGAAAACAACCACCACTCTTTTGGTAGGTTTCCCAAATTGTAGGAAATATACATTACTTCATTTCCCAAATGGTAAGAAATGCATTTCATTTAGCTCCCAATGTTTTGTCTGAATTTGACATCGTCGTCCTGCTTTGCCAAAAAACAAGCTACCCCATCTGAAGTATAGCAAACACATTCTTAGCTAAAACAAAGCACTTAAGTAACTGTGATAAATATATACATACATTTCAAAAAAGAAGAGTGAATGACATGCCATACTTATTCTGAAAAGAGGCCCTTCGGCCATGCCAGTTGTTAAAGGCTTAAACACCCATGCTTTTCTGCCTTTTAATGTTAAAAAATATGGTTCCTCTTAATCAGACAGAATAACAACATCAGACTTTCATGTACAGGTCATTAAAGATGAAATATTAACCTAGAATTTCAAGCAGTTTTAGAATTCAGAAGAAATATTTTTAAAATAATGTAGATCTTAAAAAAACTCCTCACTAGGTATCTGTCAAGTCTGTTCAAAATCAGAATCGGTACTAGCTTACACTAAAAGAAATGAAACTGAAATAACTAGAGGTGATGATAGCCTAGAATTATTCATTGCATTAAGCACAGGTGTCCTTAAATTTGTGTTAAATTCCATTTAAATGCCATCAAACCAAGATGAAGGAAGTAGTATATGATTAATTTTTTCATTTAAATAGTGACAGTAAGTTTTATTTTCCTACTGTGTAGTAAGGTGATGTGGACTTTTTTATATGTTGCACAGAAATATTACATCCTGTACAATTTTTGTGGAAAGGTTTTACCTTATATACAGTTCACTTTATATTTTCAAAGGTATTAAGGAAAGCTCGGAAATTTATTTGTATATAACTCAAATTCTTTCTCTACTATTCATATCTTGCTGCTGTACTACTCAATTGCATCATTATAATTGAGCTTTTTGTTACTTAATATGTAGAAAATCAGAAGTGAAAAATAAATACTTTGGGGTAATTCATTAGCTCCTTTGTATTAAAAAAAAGCTACAGCTGAGACACCGAGACTCTAATTCCAAAATAATGAAACTCTCATCTGTTGAAAATTCACTCAAGTCAAGCTACCTACAGTTTTCCCAAAATTAAAATGAATGTAGTAGCTGGCCTTATATCTCCATGCCTAATTTAGAGTTTATGGCATTCAGTCTGAGAATATTTTGACATGGTTACTAAGTTTTCCACTAATTGAAACAAGAATGCCATCCCTTTAGACATGCACCCCTACAGATATCTCTATAAGCACATACAACAGCTTCCTAACACAAGGTAGTAGCTCTTTGTAAACTTAGATGCCTAAAGTCAGGCTCCTAAATCCACAGTCAGAAAGCTATTCCTTTGCGGCTATGCCTGCAAATCACACTGCAATCAATGCAAACTCACCTCCTGACAAATTTTTTATCTTATCCATGTGCTTGTGTATGGATTTAGAACTCATTCTTCGGGAGACATGGTTTGATCACTTTGGATTATTATTTTTGTTTGATCCTTCTTAATCATGAGAACATGATTTCTGCAATATGGAACAGTTTGGGCAACATACTTTAAACTTCCTCCTGTAGATTCAGATTACAGTTTCAAATTATTCTTTGAGCACTTGAACATCTGCAAGGAATGCTTAAAAATTGTAAAAGAAAATGGAAAAGATGTCTTTTGATTTTTTCCTTTCTTCAGTTGTAAAAGACAAGACTGTTGCAGAATTGGACAATTCTGAAATCAGACTTCTGTAGAAAGCGGTCCTCTGCTTCCACAAAAAAAGTGTCACATGCTGCAACACTGTATTTGCACGCTGTTAGTATCTGTATCTCCTGTGCAAATATTTCACATGGGAATAAATTCTGATAACATAGTTTCATGTCTTTTAAATGGCCAAGTTGGCATTTTTTGATTAAAAAGGACACAGAAGAAATGTTTCTTATTTGTAATTATCATTCTTAATTTGAGATTTCTTTTCTTCATGTGGCTTACAGTACTGAGACTTCTATCAGTGTTTTGTAATCCAAGAATATTGCGCCTTCAAAAAAGACCCTGGAACTCCTGTTGGGCTATTATAATTACTTATTCCAAATCTTCAGTTAGATTCTTCATAACATGGTGTTATCTTGTCAATCGTTTAAAAAAAATGAGACCAAGCCAAATGGTTTGTGTTTATTTGTCATTAACGCACTCTTGAATATTTTGCTGATAAGGCAATGCATGTGAAGAGCTATTTTATCAGCTGTTCTTTGACGTAGCCATAGTCCAAACTCTGCAGAACTTCAAGTAGTTCTTGAACTGCAAAGCCTTTTTACAAACTTGTGCTAATGGGGAAATAAAAAACCCAAAGATTTAAGCTTACAAACCACAATCCATTTCTTCCTCCAGATTCACTATCCAATTCTATTAGATACACAGACAAGAAGCTGAATTTACATGGTGATGTTAATTAGTAAATTAGTTCCAATTAATAAATATATCATTAAAAGTTGGTATCAAAGAGATTATAAGACAGAGGCTTTGCACTGCAGAGTCTTTGGTGTTAAAGTGAATATATGGAACTGAGCTCCTAATTTTAGGAAAAAAATCGAACTGGTGCCTGTCACTTATTGCTCCACTGTTACACCAGGACATGATCTAATTTACCTTGTTACAAAAATCCTTTATGCACAGTACTCAAACATTTCCTTTGGGAGAATATTTGTGAGAGGCTGTTACTACCAACACCTCCAGAACTGAAGGTCCCTTTAATTTCACTTAGGTGTGTTTTGAGTGCAGCCTCTGGCTTACGCAGTGCTTTGGCTGTTACCATGTAGTTTCACTCACTCCTTTCCTAAGGCCCATGATGACAGGCTTCTTTCTTTATTTTTTAACCTCAGTATCCCCCCCCTTGTGTTCATTGCCCATTTATACCACCCACATCCACCTCTCTTTGACTTCATTCCCCCCTTCTTTCCTTCCTCTTCCTTCTGCTTTTATTTTTCTGTTTAGACTGCATGCCATTCAGTCCCTCTCTGATTGTCTCTTTCTTTGTTTTTGTAAGTCACTGCTCATGAAATGGAGTGGTCTTCTCCATTGTTCTTGATGCATTTAATTGAGAAAATGTCATTTTATTCCAAGGTGCCAGATAAAATGAATGCAACCTCAGCCTACATATCAGGATTTACTTCTGAGCTGCAGGAGGACCGCACACCAGGCCTAAGGGTTACCAAGCAGAGTACACAAGAATGCTGGTATGCTCATCATAGCACAATGGTGGCTCACGTTACCCAAGATCTTCTGGTCTTCTCAACATACAAATATGCTGCTTCCACAACAAATGGGAAAAAAAGTCAGACTAATGATAAATTTGAGAAAAACTGAGATGATACGTCAATTGACATGGAGAAGGACATATTGTCCCTTCCACTAAACACAGTGAGACTGAGCTGTTTGTTGCTTGTGACTTGACTTACATTCAAATTATTTCAAATTGCTGTGCTAGTGTTGATGGAGAGGTAGTTTCCTGCATTCACAGAAATAAGGCAGTTTTCTGCCAGGTTTACTAAGCAAATATGCAATCAGTGTCAGATCAGACTACAATGCAGTCTAAAATTGTACAAGGCTGTTGTGCTGAACAGACGCAAGATTTTGACATAGTATAGAAAGCACATCTGCCAGCTGGAGAAGTTCCACCAGAGGCACCTATGTGTCTTACTCTGAGTCAGATGCTACACTAAGCTGACCAGTGATGAATTCCTGCAGTGTATCCACATGGAAGGCCCAGGTGTAATGGGCCGGACATATGGCTTGGATCAATGATGTACATATGTTCAAGTACCTCCTATGCAGGGAACTGGAGTGTGGAAAGAGGAAGCAATGGTGATCCAAGAAAGCGCTTCTAGGACACCCTAAAGGCAGGATTGATTGAGTGCAACCTTCCGGCCAAATCTTTTGAGTTCTTTGCCAGAAAGAGACAGCAATGGAGCATCGAGGTGAGGGAAGGCATAGGCCTCTTTGAACAAAAACAGATGCCGTTGGGCAGGAAAAACATGTGGGGAAAAAGAAAAATAAAAAAAGATTGTGTCAGCAACAGCAGCAGCAATAGATCATTCCAGGCAGATAATGAGTGGCATGGTGACAAGCATGGTAAAAAGTAGTTATCCTGCACAGGCCTCTACAAGCTTTCTTTGCACCCACTGAGTTTGACTCACCCATCAGCTGAACAGGACCACCTTCCTTCACTTGGAGGGACAAACTGTGAGTAACTCAACAGCTTTGCACGTATAAAAAATATCTGGGGCAAGTTGTTTTGGGTTTCCTTTTTTGCTTTCACTTTGTTATTGCAGCCAAATTCAAAGGAATACTAAAACGAAGTCACCTCAGAAAAGCAAAACTTACTTTATTCTACTAAATTAATCATGAAAATGTAGGCATTTTATCTTAATAATTCTTTTTTTCTTCTTTCATTTTGCTAATGTTGTCAAGAACTCTGATCTCTCTCTCTGCTACTCTGGTAGCCTTCTCATCGTAAAATATGACATCTGCCAGCTTTTAAGCAGCCTGGGTATACCAACTAGCTGCTGATTTTAATGACATCCATATCTTCTACCTTTGTTCCAGGTGGGAGTCCTATCAGAAGTCATGGAGAGAATGAGAAGGGAAGCTGACCTACCTCAGAGACCCCTGCAGTTCAGGACAGAAGTAGCCTGGAGAGGGTTACACAGCTTTGTCTGTGCTTGCAACTTCTGAGGACCTGACTAGGACCCAGCTCTATAAAACAATACATGTGCTTTAAGTGATTCCTCATGTATCTAGTTAACTGCATACACCTAAGTCCTCAGGCCTTTAGCTAAGGCTTTAGGGACCCAGTTTGTCCCACTACTGACTCTAAAAAGAGCTCAGGGTGATTATCTCAGACTTTGAAGTCTGCCAGTAAGATATCAAACGTAGGACAAAAAACCTGTGGGGATCTGAACTTTTTACAGTGGAGCTTCCTAGACTTCCACAGTCCTGCTGTGCGTACCGAAAGCTTGGCAGAACACAACGCTTAGTCAGAGGTCATAAATTTAACAATGAGTTACTGGAAGTTGCGCAGGTACCGCTTACCTTTTCAGTCTGCATTTTAGAAAATAAGGAGTGGCATGTCTCTTCATCTGTTTTTGGAAGGAACGGCTCAGTTGGTAATGCCAACCTGTACTCCGCCTTGCAGACCCTAATTTGCTGTTGGTCATTACAGGCCTGACACAGCGCTCAGCAGAGCACTTACCTGCACAAGATAAAAGACTTTTTTCTCTTATGTGTTCCAGGACAGTTTTTGGATCTGCTCACTGGCTGCGGTGAAGGCCAGTCTGAGATGTCTAACCATCCCTTCACATTGTACAGAAAAATTCAACACCTGACTGAAGGCTGTTAAACCTCCTTCATCAATTCCTTCAGCAATCTAGCAGCAAAGCCAGCTTTTTTCACAATCATTAGCATTCATATCAGATGAGAAGTTCCCTTCAGAGAAGCTGAAAGATCCAAAAAGGAAAGATGTATTCAAAACTTCTGCAATTTTATCTTTCCTGTTGGGAAAGTAAGGCAGTGTTCAGTTCTGAGAATAAGGTAGTCTTTAGCAAACTGCAGGTGACAGTTTTGCAGTTTTCTGGCTCATCTATGCAGCTAGCGAGTCTCCTAGTTCTATATCCCTACACCATCTGAACCTTGTAAGCCCATATATCTCTTCAGGGCATGAAAGCCCATTGAGATGAAGTTACTGATTAAATGAACGGCAGCAATAGGAAAAACTACAGTGTTACAATGGGATTTGAAGGAGAAAAGAAACATTGAGCAAACACCATTTCATTTCCCTGTGATGCTCATTTTTACTGCAAACAGGTAAGCATAAGTTCAGTAGCCATGACAGAGAAACAAATGCAGTAGTGTCAGACTACCACCTACCTACTTTTCCGCTCTTTGTTATTCTTACAAATTTCTGTGAAAGCATTGTGCTACAGTTTCTGTCTCCACCATATATCAGAGAAAAACAAACAGAATTTGAATATTATTTGAACAATCGAAAACCTTTCTCAAAAACTGTGTAGTCAAAAGGAAAACAATGAATTATTACATACAGGAAGCTAAAAAGCAGATGAGACCACCTAGTTTACAAAGTGCATCAGGAGGAAACCAGTACATTACTTTCTAAGATTCTTACCTACAGCTGTAACTGGTCACACTTACCAAGTTGAGTAGAGCATCCTTGTTCAAAAGCAACATCTAAGCTTTATGCTTAACTTATAGGCACATGCTGAAGACCTCTAGAGGAGCAAGTCAATCAGGAACACAGCACCTGAAGCAGAGTTTAGGCAAAATTTAAGTCCAAAATTAGTATCCAAAAACTTTTTCTTGGCTGCTGCCTGGCAACGTGAACCTTACAGTGCTCAGATTCGCTCTAGTTTGACCTGGGATGAGGACCTGGGCACCTTGCTTACTAACCTGGTGGGAATCCCAGACTAGGCCTGATTCCCCTGAGAGACTCCGTCTAGTAAGTGGATGGTATTTCTTGCCCCTTGAATGATTCCCTACTGGCTGAGCTGCCTGACTTAGATCACAACCTGCAGAGTATGCCCAAGAAGCACTAATAAAATCAAGATGTTGACAGCACCACGAGAAGCTGTTTCTCAATTTTAAAACACCAGGCCAAGGGGAAATAAATGCACTTTATCCCATTAATTAACCTATGTAGTGAGAACAGGGTATACAGCTCCATACATCCCACTCCCTTGGCTCAAGAGTTTAGGACGCCGAACTGGGACAGGAGCTATACAGAGGACAGAATAAAATTTGCAAAAATTTGCTCTGCAGCTGTTAGGCTGCTGGGCAGGTGATTTCCTTTATTGAAAAGACTGTGTCCTGCTCACTCTTCCAAAAAAAAGCAGCAGCAGCCTTATACTGGAGAGAGGACGTAAATCTGCAGTGCACAAGTGGGGGCAGACGCCTGGGCTGGGCTGCTTGTGCCCCATGGAGGGGCAGGATTTCACACAGCCCTGCTCAGAGTTTCCTGGGCTGGTGGACGGGGTTTGATCCCATCCTGACATACGTAATCTTCCCCATGGGCTGTACAGAATGCTAAATTCTGTTTCCAGGGACAAGCACATCTTTCTCCAAGAGTTCTCCTGAATTATGGCTGAATTGGATAACTTTGCCCTTTTTGCAGCACCCAATAGCCAGACCCAGCTGTATAAATAAGCACAGCTTAGCTGAAGTCCGTATAACTTCACTGATTTACGTCTGCTTAGATTCTGGCCTTGCAATATTGATTTATGATTTGATATCTTAGCACTTACTTTCACGGGCAACAGGCCTGACAGTTCATACAATCAAATGGATATTTTTTTAAGTCACTCTTCAGTTGTAATCAGTATTTCTTTTTACCTTCGGTGCATAAAAATTACTACCAGCTTTAAAAACACCATACTGTAGTCACCTTGATCTTTAACAAAGAGTTCTCAATTTTCCCGAATTTTGTATTTGAACCAGAACAGGAAACAGTTTTCCAGGAACAGAGCAAGTAACCAATCTGTGATTTATATATACAACTAGTATTTTAATTATACCTCCATCTTCGATCCATTTGACTACTGTAATTTAAAATCATTAAAAAAAAAAAAGGGAAGAGAAAGTACAGTTGACAAAACAAAGAATTAGTCTCAGATGATTACTAAAGTCTCTGGAAATTTTCGTGTGTACAACATGAATTTAAACATGTCAGAATTTAAGCCCATAAGTCACAGAACCCACCTTGGATTCAGATTCTAATTTAGGAATAAAATGATGAAAGTATAATTATGTGGCAGAATTATGCTGAACACAACTGAGAGTTACTGAGGATTGAATTGCTTGTCTTTCTCCACCTTGTCCTCAGCCAAGTGGCAGGAAACAGCTGGCCAGAATTTTTGAGTGCCTTTAATGAAGTGAATACTTAGTTGTTAGGATTTGGTGATTAAATGAAATAAGACTAATATTCCTGTGTGGATTTGCTGAAAGATGATTGTCCTGAAAGGAAGGCAACTCTCTACATGAGATTTAGCTAGGGAGTAAACTTACGCAAAAGTTCAATTTATGGAGAAAATTCTTAGGGGGTTCTATTTTTTATTGTTACTATTATTACAAAGCTCCTTAAAGACATTAAATCAAGGCACAAATTAACTAATTTATTTTGGATGTCTCACCTCAACCGAATACATACAAATGGCTAAGCTAAATAAATAAGCTAAGTGAATTTATTCTGCTGTCAGGACCCTCTTAATGTTCTGCTGTAATGAATATAAAGCTCAGAGGGTTATTCCAGAGTGGTTGTATGTTAAATAAAGTTCTTCAAAACAAAATCTTGAAGCTGCACTATGTAGAATTCTCAGTATATAGGAAACTCATCCTGATGGTGGAAGTTTAGGTATAACAACAGGCATCAAAAAGTGACCAAAAATATGATGTTGGACATTTTGCATCTGTTTATGTTTTACTAGAGGAGACGTAAGAAATTCCAGATTCACTTTCATCATGTTTGGTACTTGCAGTTGATCTATATTCCAGATTTGCTTAATAAGAAATATTAACTTTCTGGGAATTCACCCTCCCTCTTAGCTACAGCTATAACCAATTCATAATGTAATCCATGAAGTAAGTATTTTTGGCCAAGTGATCAGACTAGACTTGCCATTCTTTTGCAGAGGAAGAGGAAAAAAAAAAAAAGAGCGAGGGAAAAAAACCCCACAAGCAAACAAATGAGCAACAACCAAAAAAACCCAGGGTAAACTGCGGTCAACTAAAACACCAAAAGCTCTGTCAAGTCACTTTGATGTCAAGTCACATGGCTGTAATAGGAATTTAATTCTATCAAACCATATACTGAATAATCACATTTGCATTCAGGTTATTGTTTAAAGGCACTCATAAAACTATTTAACAAGCAATCTCAAAAAATAATAGCATAAGTAAATATGTTTACCTACCATTGACAAGTAAAACAGGTTAATTTGATGGAGTATATTGTCCATCCTGAATAGCTGAAATGCTCAAGGCATCAGCCACTTCACCTTCTAGAGCCAAGAAAGGGTTCAAAAAGTCACAGTATAAATTCTTCTTATCAAACATTTTTAAACATGAAAAAATACCTCCACTTACAACTTCATCCACATCTCAATTAAATAAAAGGGAGATTTTGTGACAATTTCAGTGAACTTTTGTTAAGATCTGCAAACCGGCACAACCCACTTGACTTTAATCAATTGACAGAAGTTTAAAGTGTCACATTTAGCTACTGCATGTTATGCCCCTGGGTTTGGAAGGGGTTTATTGCTTAACCTGAAATAATGAAGAACACAGTTCTATCAGTAACAAAGCAGGCTGCAAAAAAGTAACCCCCAAAAAATTAGTGACAACAAATTCTAGGGGAAAAGAACAAAATACTGAATCTAATTGATCCTATCTTTTTTGTTGGTTTGCATTTCTCAAGGCTTCCAGGATTTTGGTGATATTTAAGACACTTTCTAACAGTATTATGTTTGGGGGTTTTTACGCATTGCTCAGCTCCTGTTAATTTTCATTTTTGCCTATAAAAGGATATCATAGCAATATAGCCTAAATGTCCACAATACTCACTCTGACCTTTGAAAACCTGTTGTGTAAAACACTATTAATGTCTATAAAGAAGAACCTTTAAAATCGAAATATATTTAAGCAAAATATTATAGTGGACGCTTATGAGACGCTATCTATCATTTTAATAATCTTCCTTCTTTTTTTTTTTTTTTTTAAGGCTGGCTTATAGGCAAAGTCAAAATAAACAGCTGCCTAGGGTAGGGGATTGCTAGAGGAATGCGCTTGGGAGGGTGAAAGTGAAACCGAGCAAGACACTGCTGCAAATAAATGATGCAGCCACAACCACCCCATCCCTCCGGATGGAGCAGGATCCGGACGCCTGGCCCCCCAGAGCCGGCCCCCAGTTCCCCACGTCAAGCACAAGCTCCTTAGTCTTGGGAAGACAAAACTGAATTCCCCCCGGACCTCTGTCAGCTCAAATGGATGTCCTCAGGCATCCTGAAGAAATCCTCCAAATTTCTAGTGTGAAGTCCTACACAGTTTGGCTCTCTGTGCCCTTCTTCATTTGTTTTTAATGCTACCAAACAAAATACTGCCTGCTTAGAGCCAAATCCGAGCACAATTCTTTCACGAGCGTGGGATTTGCTCAGCCTAAGGCTGCTCTTTCCCTGCGACTTCAGTGGAAAGAAAGACGTCTCCAGCCAGCAGTAGCCAGCTTCGCTTGGATGCCACATCCCCTGATGTAACGTGGTGGCAAACAGCAGGGCGTAACGAAACAGAGCTCCTCCAGCCTACCGCAGTGCCTTGGTCCCTGCCGGAGACAAAGTCGCTGAGGGTGTAAGCAGCTGAGGTCACCGTCCTGTGCAGCACGGTGAGTCAGTCGACAGGGCAGAGGAACTACCCCTAAATCTGTCTTGCTGATTTTCTGTGTCTTTCCCATATCCAGACAACGTTTTGTCATTTTTAAAGACATGTGAAACCTGGTTACACAGAGTCAGAGAAGCACAACACGTGGCTACTGGCAAGACAGGAGCACACTGAAGTGAGAAAATTTTAGCTGCAAAGCCACAGAAAGTATATCAGGCTCAGGCCTGTTCAAGCAAGTTTGAATTGCTTTCATGAAAATGGCATTATTTTTAGATAATGATGCTCTCCTAATCTGATACCTAAATTGCCCTAGATTAACAGGTTTTATATGTCATAATACACTTTTTTAAAACACTGTTGATTGACCATTGCAAAGATGTTTTGAAATAACTCTTTTGGTATCATAAATACTAATCAAAGATTACCAAACATTCTGAAATAAAGCACGTGAGGTCAAACTTTCCTGCAGATGTGCATAAGTGACAGTCTCCATTACACAAGAGAAGTGTGTGTGCGCACGCGTGCATCTAAAATACCAGGAGAAACGGCAATATGTGCACACATACATGGAAACCAGACATCTGAATTCTTGGTGGTGTGATTATTAATCTGCACAGCTGGGAACTGAGAGATCCTTAAAATTTTCCGTCGTATGATTTCTTGTTGTTCCATTTTGTTACTTCTTGGATGGCGTCAAAGTTTAGATGTTTGTTACTTTACATGCGTTATGTCATGTCTTATTTCTCTGGAGTAGCTGAAAGGAAGCAAGAGAAAAGTATATTCTTCTCTCCGACATACCCTTTCTGCTGCTAAATTCTTAGGTTTGTTTTCCTTCCTAGGAGTAATTTTGGGGGAGAGAACCACTGACTGACTGACCAACTGGCTCAAGGAAAGCATTAGATACACTACAAATGCTTTGGCAGGACTAACACATCTGGCAGTTTAGCCCTGACTTGTCCATATCCCTTTCCCATTTAGGAAGACAACGAAATAAGCAAGGCTCAAATCCTGCAAATGTTAATATAAACCAGTAACTTTAAACTTACAAGTGGCTCGGTGCCTGCATTGACACTAGCTATCTGCATACATTTTTGGGCAGATATGGGAGCTCTGTATATATAAATTTAGCATGGAGCCTTGCTGCAATCAGTTAGTTACAGCATACTGCAGCACTAACACTGCTGGAAGAAACAGAAAGTCTCTAAATAGTTACAGCCAATAGCTGCAATCCCAGAAACTCTCACATCTGAATAACATCAATGTCACAAATTCTCATGCTGGATTTGGCAGTCCTCACTCAAATAAGGTGAATTACTTCACCGGAATATGGTTTATAGGATTATGTAACTCCCTGCTACTCTTTATTCCATCTTCAACCCACGAAAAGACGTACGAAAAGAGAGAACACATAACAAGATATATATATAAAGCACATGTATGTGTACATTCACACACACAGACACACACACATATATATAAACAGTCATAGTATGGATGATGAGCGACAAAAAGCCCACTTGTGTCGTTTTCTTCTTTCACTTCCTGCATTCAAGAATCAAGTTTAAACGAAACATTAGGGCTACAAGGCCAAACATTGACAAGTTAGGAAATCCACAAGTAAAGGCTAGTTTTTGAAACAGTGCCCCATTCTCAGCGATCTGTCTATCCAGCAGACAATCAAGTGGGATGATGCAGGGCCTAGGGAAGAAAAAAGATAATCACTTCTTTGTTTCTGACTCTGACAAAAATGTTAATCATATGAAATCTTTCCAATTCTCACATTGTGGACAATGGCGCTGGAATCTGAATTCCAGCAGAAGTTTATCACCTGAGACAAGGGAATAATTGACAGTGATTGTGGACCCACTGCTATGGGGAATAAGAGATTTATGCTGCCTGTGACCTCCCAGTCATTTAGTAAGTAGCAGAGGAACCCTGAAAAACAGAAATCCTGGGTCCTACCCCAGGTTCTGGAAGGTGATGTGTTTCAGTGACTGTAAACCTTTTATGGTCTTTTCTAACCTGTCGTATTCCACCTCTATCTTTTCCTCTGCACCAGCTGTTTTCACCTCTCTTCCTATCTTCGTTTGTTTCTACCACCTGACCTTATCCATGACCTCTTCCAGAGCCTGTTGCCACCTCCAGATCCTAAGTCCTGCAGATACCTGCCCCTGTCCAAGTTCCGCTCCCTGCTCAGACCTTTTTTTCAAGGCTGATTAATCTGTTCTTCTTCAGACTGCCCTGAAGTGATATGGAAGGCAATGAAGGAGGAACGAGAGCAGAAAAAAGACAGTCTTCTTGCCCTCACTTCTAGAGTTACTGAGGCACATAAGAGGAACAATTATAGGGAATGACATGCTTAGCTCTGCTCTGAGATTGCCAGCCTTGAACATACACACTACAGATGAAATCTACAAAGGATTAAACTATAAGCTATTATATCAAGTATACCCAATGATAACTCTGCCAAATGGGTGTGTATTTTTATAGGGAAAGCAAAAAAATGCACCTCTTTCTGGCCTCAAGATACCCTCCTTCCTAAATTTACATCATTTACTGTAAAGCAGTTTATTCAGCAAGGTCACACAGATTTTTAACATTAGCAAACCAAATCATTTCTCCCTATCGTTCCTGGAAACAGTTAAACTGTTTTGCTGAAGCTTTCTTTTTATATAAAAGCAAGACACGCAGTGTGAGGCAGACATCAGTCATAAAAATTCTTGTCTGAACGATTACATCTAACAATAAGAAACACACTGGAATCTCACATAAGAAAATGCTATCCATCTTAAATAGGGATCTCATTTCCAGCTCCATCTGTAGCATATATATACATATAAGTGTTCATTTTTGAGTGTTATCTATTTTTAACCATCTGCTAGCATTGTTATTTCTCATGCATTTCAAAGTTTTTCTGTTTACCTGTGTTTGTATGTAATCGCATCAAACATACGATGTGTTTCTCATGTTAAATTCCCACTAAATTAATCGGGCCAAATTCCTCTTGCTCAATTCACCAGCCTCTTTTGAGTAACATCAGTGACTATTTTCACCCAAGATATACTTAATACTCATGTAAAAATGTAAATGCACTTAGAGTTCTGAGATGAAAATGGCCTGAACACCTTACAGTGCTCCGGGCTCCTTTTGAAGGTCGTACCTCCAATGCACTTGTTGAAATCCCACTGCACATAGTTATTCACCACTCCAAAGCCTGATTTATTGACAACTTAGGCAAAAAAAAACTTATTTAGAAGGACTTTTTCTCAAATTACTGTGAAGTCTATCCCATTCTCTTTATATATGGCAATAAACTCTGAGTAGTGGGATAAAGAATATCTTCATTGTTTTATCTCAAGATTTTGGTTTCCTTTCAAGGGATTCATGTAGGAGAAGCTTACAGAGTAAAACAGCAGTTGCATGCATAAATCTTAAGTGAAATGATGGAAAGCCTAACCTCGTCATGGTTTATCTATTACACCTCTAAATGTGTTTACTTTCTTAGATAAAGGCAACCATGTTCCCTTAAAGTCAACTCATAGATCCTTATGTATTGATTCATGGATTATTAACGTATTTGAAGAGATTAATATGTTTAACATGTAATTCTGTAGAGCTACAGTAATGTGATGTCACACTTTCAGGGTAAAATATATTTTACAAATATATAGTTTTCCTTTAACCTGGGCATTGCCACACTATATTACAAATTGATAGTTGCATCTCGGGTGTAGACAAATCCTGGCTGAACTTTATAAAGCTCTGATTTTGGCAGAAATGTGGTTTCCTCCTCCTCTCTCCTGTATGTAAACACACCACGTTTCTCTTGAGAGTGCTCTAAATGTTAGGTATTTACTTTCCCAGCTTCAATCTAGGTCACAAGAGCTGCCCTTCTTTACTCCCTGCATCAACTAATTGCTGTGATGGCGAAGTCTGTCTGACAAGAAACAAGAAGTCTTTCTCTACCAACCGTAGATGCTGTTCCAGAAATATCTGATGGCTTCGGGAACTGAGATGAAAAGAAGGTGGTCAGGCTCCGCTCCCAGCAGCCAGCACAATCCCAGCTCCTCCGCCTGACATTACCTAATATACTGGTCGTTCAGTTCAGTTGACGAGGTGTGTACAAAAAATGCTGGATTCTTACTGATGATGATAGATGACAAGAGGTAGTTACAGCACAACTTATTTTTGTCTTTTTCTAAAAATGTGGAAATAACATACATAAAGAAATATCAGATCTCACACGTTTTGTACCATTTGATTCTCAACACATCTTCCTTTTACCGTGCTTGCGCCTCACACATTTGCAAGGCAGTGCTATTTTCTCCCTTTCTCTCTCTCCCCCCCGCTCCCACCTCCTTCTCTCTTACATATGGGTCTTACATATGACCCCCACACATCAAATGCAATTGCCTGACCTGATCTGTGATCTACTAACCAGCTGCATCTGGAATCACAGACTGGGAGAGAAGCTATGGCACGGAGCTGGAGATGGAGGAGTGCCTCACAGCAGATTTCTGCAAGAAAATCCCCGAACCCCCCGAGCTCCAGCTCAGGACAATAGCCTTCCTTGTCACATGCCCACTGTGCCTTGGAGGCATGATCATCACAGTCGTGGGCTCCAGAAGCACCTGGAGTTTGGTCCTCCACTGCATGACCCAATTCAGGGAATCCTATGTATTACAGTATAAAAAATATAGAGAGTTACAAAAAAAAAGGCATTAAACTTATTAAATTCAAACAGTTGGAAGTGTGAGTATCACATAAATAATGGCTGTGGGATCTTAATTTTGTCCTCTTATGCATATGTTTTACAATAAATTAATTATTTATATGACCACACGGGTTTTTTCCACTGGACTTCTCTTAATTCTGTACTAAGGTGGATATCCACTATAACATTTTTCTGCTAAAAAGACGGCATTTCCCAAATAAAAATTCTTCTGTTTAATTAAAGAGGCTTGCATTCAATCTGTGCATTTTAGATTTTGGATTTTAGAACTGGCACAGTCTTCTCTTTAAATGCAAAAATAGCTAATTCACAGTGGGAAAATGTTAGAAACTGCTTTCTCAGTATTGATGAGTGATTTGACATATTTTAAAAGTGGCTGTTTCTCACAACTTATTTTTTACTGTATATTCATTATATACTTTTACATTATAATATTCTAATGACAACGTGGTAATGGGAGCAAACGGGAGACAATGATTGAAGCCATATTTCCCACTGACTCACACAGGCACCTAGTGCGTTCATGCTTAATATTCTCAGGCATTATAGAAGGGATTAGAATAAAATAAAAGGAAAAAAAAATACAGAGACAAAATGTACAGATTTATCTGCTGTCCAATCCTTTCATTAGCTTGAAAACAAGTTTACTATGGATTTGCACTGTGACTTACTATCTTCAGAATCACAAACCTACTCCATTAATAAAAATAAGCTTAAACGCATACTACATTAAAATAACTTAAGGATGAATAGTTCAACTTTACCACTTTTTTTAGGACTGGATTCAATAACAGAAATTGGACTCAGCTGTATGGATTTTTCAAGGATATTATGGACCATATTTCCACAGACATTTTTATTGTTTCTAAAACATCCAAAAAGTTGTGCTTTTAACTGAGTAGTTTCTTCTGTTTATTAGTTTGTGTAAACATTTTTTCCTGTTATGTCAATTGCAGGACTATAATTTCATTCTTGCTATTATAGATAAAGAAAAGTTCATTTGAATGCTGCTTCTTGAGTATTTAACTCCCACTGAAGTCAGCTGAAGTAGAATTATGTGTGTTTGTAATTCAGAAGGGGCTTTGCACAAAGGCGGTTTGGAGGATCCCGCTATATAGTTTTTTGTAACTGTTGTAAAAAAATATAAACAATTTCTTTGTAATGGCCAGCTTTCCAAATTCAGCATAAGAAAACTAAATGATACGTTCTTACATGTTCCCCAATAATATTCTGCAATTCAAATGATTTACTATGAAAAAATCCAAAGGAGGTAGATTTTTATTCCTCCATAACCACACTTTGCAGCTCTAATGAGAATTTTCAAAAATGTACGGGGGCCAATGAAGCAAGAAGATCTAGCTTACAGACATTAACACTGACTAAACATGGAGAAATAGAAACGTAATTATGCTGTCGCTTTGCTGACAATAATAATATTTTAAAGTCAAGTGACATTTCAGTATTTTATGAGAAATCTCATACTTGTTTGGTTGGGTTTTTTTTACTTCAAAGCCCCAGATCCTAGAACTGAGTAATGAGGTAAGTATTCCACATTTCATTATTTTATAAATGAATCCCTCTCTCCCAGACTTAAAGTGTAAAATTTGGCACAAAAGAAGTTCAAAAATCAGAAGACAAGTTAAAACCCACCAAAAAAAAAAAAAAAAACAAAAACCAAAGAAGAAATTCTCATGATCTGTAGAAACAAACAGAGCTGAACACAGCACTGGAGGTTTTGGGTTTGGGGTGGGTTTCTTTTTTCCCCCAGAAGAAACATGCTGAGAATAAGATTATTCCCACCCAGTGGAAGAGCAAGCAGGAAGAAAAGGAGAGGAATTAAATCCCATAGCTTCCCCCTCGCGCTCCCTCTCACCGCCCCGTCGGTGGGACTGAGCCTCACCTGCATTTCGGCACCGGCCCCCCCCCAGGTCCCTGCCTGCGGCGGGGGCTGCATCCGGAGCAGCCCTCTCCCTGGGCACGAAGCCACCTCCCCTGTGTGCAGCTATCCGATAGGAAATACAAAAAGTGGCAAAATGTGGCTTAAATCTGCTCTCCTCCGCACACGCACGCGGCTCAAAGCTCGGGGAAGATAATGTCCATATGCTGGAGCCCGCCTCTACGGGAAAGTCTCTGTGCCCCGACTCTCACAGAGGGGTGAAGAAGGGGGAAGGGGGGAGGGTCTCGCTCCCCCTCCCCTGGTGGGGCTGTGCAGAAAAAGGAGGCGAGGGACACGGAGAGGGAGAGGCAGCGCGGGGTCGTGGCTGTGTTGCCTAGCGGTGGAGTCATTCTGCTGGGAGCAGGTTTCTGTCCCTGCTCCAAAGGTTTCGTGTTGGGTCTGCGCTGTGCTATCACCAGCAGGAACCACTCCATCTCAGGTGCGTTGGAGAAGGCAAGGGTGACCACCTCTTGCAAGAGGCTGGGGTTTTAGGCCTGCTTGGAGGGGGTGCATACCAGCCTGAGCCCTTCAAGGACCTGAGGTGGGGGCATGCTGGGGTCAGCATCCCAAACAGGGTTAGGCATAATCTCCTTGCCTCTGGGAAGGCTGAAGCCTTTCTAGACATAGGGAAAGACAGCACATGATTTCTTGGGTGAGTTTGAGGTCAAAAAAGGAGCAAGATCCTGAAGCCGAGTGATCTCAGGGATAAGAAGCTGAATAGGACTCTTTTATTCCATTTACATCTTGACCCCTTCTTGAATATAGCCCTAAGCCCCTTTACAAAGGGTGTAGGGAGGTCCTGATGCCTGGAGGCCTGTCCTTTCTGAAGACTTTTTTTGTCCCCAAAGAGCAACACAAAAAAAGGTACCACACCAAAGCCCAGATGGTTTACGATGTGAATCCAGAATATATGGAATACTCCTCCCCGCCCGGGGACCTGGTCCTAAAGCTCATCCAGAGCTGTGGTAAACACCCGCAATCCAGAGGCATGATAACAGCTTTGCATACATCTTGGTACCCATTTTAAAGTTTCTCTCTCTTTAAGACCCACTGCAAATGCTTTAACTGCCAGGTACATCACTACAGGGAGGGGGAAAAGTCATAGCAATAACAGGAAATACACCCATCTTAAAGGGTATGAAAATCCCTTCCACTTCGTTAAAATGTGCGAGAGACACAAACACTCCAAGGTATTGCCCCCCCTTCTCTTGCAAAACCAGACCTGACCAATTTCTGCCAGAAGGGCAGCGGGGCACGGCGTGCCGTTGAGATGGGTGCAGTGCTCCTCACCAAAATCAATGGGGAGCTCTGCGCCAGATCAATGCTCCGGTGCGGCCGGCAGCCGGCACGAAGCCATTTCCATGTGAGTCACCTACGAGACTGCAGGTGCTGGAGGCCTATGGAAAGTTGAATCCTAGCCACTAACAGCTAATGTAATCGTGTTGCTTGCTCAGATCTCCCGCTGATAAACGCACCCAGTTACTCCTAACTGTCTCCCTTACAAAATAACACCTCCCAGGACACCTACCTCTTCAATAGTTTTTAACCGTGCTGCAGCTGCACAAGAAAATCCATTCATCAATTATAAATCAATTGAGGAAGAGAAATCTGCAGCTCGCTTGATTGCCCTTGCTGTCCCTGCAACTCACTGATCCAGCTACAGAAACTTTCCAGTCTGCCAGGTCTGTTTATTTATTATTTATTTTTATCATTGCCGCTGCTGTTATTATTATTGTTAATTATTATTCAGAGCCTGAACGGATCGTTCCTTCCTTTGTAGAAAATAACTCTGCAGCAGTAATCCATTAGCAGAGAGGTATTCCCTCTGGTGGGAGAGAGGAAGAGAGAAGAGAAAGAGAGAAAGAAAGAGAAAAAAGAGATTGTTTTCCACGAAAGGCGCCGCAAGTATGGTGGGCCAGATGCAGCCACTGTCTCTAGCTACAGCCCTCCCGCTCCGGTTGGAGGGGACTTCTTTAAATAGGTAGCTATTCCCCGAGAAAGAGCTCTGCTCCTCCTCTCCTGTTTATGCTGTCAATTCCCAGCCCTCTCGTTCCAAGCAGAGATTTGCATTATGCGAGGCTGCTGGTAACAAGTAAAGCGTTTGCAAAAGTTTACTTCGGAGAGAAGGATCAGGCGGGCTTGTTGCTCGATGGCGAAAAAACACAACTGCATGGGTAAGGAGGAGTGAAGGGAGGCTGGAAATGTTAGAAAGATTGGAAAGGATTTGGGGAAATGTTATCCACTCTCCGAGAAACGTAGCTGCATTTACAATAATTGAGAATGGAACGGGAGTAGGGGGGGGAATTACGATATCAAAGGCTGAATAATAATAATAATAATAATAATAATAATAATAATAATAATAATAATAATAATAATAATAATAATAATCTCCGTGGGGGAAGGGGATTTTTTTACCCTCCCCTGCTAAAGCAGTCTTGCAGATATTTTTCTCCTTTATTCAACTAATCACTGTAAATGTCACAATATGCTAGTATTTCTGGAGCTAAACAAGTAGCAGGACAACTGGATATTTTACTTTTTTTTTTTTTTGGTGTTGAGTGTTCCGAGGTGACTAAATTTGCCTTGTTGAGCCTTGTAAAATCCTGACTTAATCATGTAAACTTCTGTGTAAGCAAAATAGATGAAACTTCAAAGGGTCAAAAACCCTTTAGGGATTTGCGAGGAGACGCCAGCAATAGATCCTAATCTGCCTCCAGAATCCTGGCTGTATTTGTCCAAGGAACTGGTACCAGCAAACTCTCGAAGGTAGAGATAGTGGGTTGATTCAGCCTTTATCCCCTTAGAGAGTATTGGCTTTGTGAGGCTCTAGGCAGCGCTTCAACGCCAGGGGATCTTGCCCAAACCCTCTAAAAATGAAGTACAGGAGTAATTTGAGATAATGACTTTGTAACAGGCTTGGGCAGACCTTGGACAGAAGAAGTGAGAGATGTTATCACCCCAGCATTCCTCTTAAAATGCAGTTTTTCCCCCTGCTTATTCCCAGTTAGTCAAAGCTACATTAACATTCCATCCAGGGCTGCTAAACAGAATCTTAATTAGTCCTGATACTCTTGTGCAAGGGGTTTATTCATTGCACTCTTAACTAATGGTTGCTGTCAGAGTATTTTTTTTCTTCTTTGGGTTCTTTGGGGATATCGTGTTCTGCTGCAAAGCATGACAGAAATGTAATGTGCATGCAAAAAAAAAAAAAAAAAAGCTTGCAGATCTGAAATCTTGAAACTGAGGCTGACTCCAGCCTTGTCTAATGGTGAGACATTGTTAGGACTAATGAGAATAACTTCACCAACAGAAATAGCCCCGCATCTTGTTTATCTTAAATTTTAATGGTACAAGCTCTCTCGCTCTTCCCCCCCAGCCCCCGCCCCGTGACAGAAAACATTACAAACTTGTTAGCGTTTTGAAGTAGTTCACGCAACTCCCCCTAAATTTGCAGCCCTCTGTACTTTGCATTAGCCACCCGTGGCTGGGCATTTAATGAGAGAGTCTGTAGGTGGAGAAGAATTAACAAGTTACCAAGCGGCCGGTTGCTCCGGCAGGACCTTTCTCTCTGCGTTATATCGTATTTATAACCCCGCTTACGCAGTCATTCCTGCCTCTGCCCCTCGCTCTGGCACCCGCACCCACCCCCACGCACCCCGTCGCTGGTTTACACGCACACGCGGGTCTCCCTCCTCCCCTCGCCGGCTCGGGCTGGCTCCGCCGCCAGCGAGGGGAAACTTACGCGCCCCTAAGTGCGACGTGCAGGCAGGTCATTTGATGTGAGCGTCCCTCAAGGTTATTTGGGGCTCGGGGCTGAATCGTGACAATGAACAGCCGCGACACACACCACAAAAAAAAAACCAAAAAAAAAAAAAACCAAAAAAAAAGAAAACCCAAAAAAAGGAGAAGCGTAGCAGGGGTGACTCTCCATCCGCGCTGAACTGAAGCGGCTGTTCCGTTCATCAGCCGCGGCAGAAGTCGTTATTTGCCTGTAAATCTCCGTTCAGCTACACCGATCTCGGAAACAGATTTATAAGACTATAAATTACCGTTTCTTTCTTTCGGATTGGGGGAAGGAAACGAAGAGGAGAGGAGAGGAGGAAAAAAAAAAAAAAGGAGAGAAAGGTGTTTTTTGGAAACAGGAGGTCCGTGTTACTTCGCTGCTGCTCACCCCTATTAAAGACTCCTTCCCATAAGCTTGCGTAACATTGATTACTCACAAAGAGTTCACAATAACTATCATGTAGCTAAACTAATTGAGACAATCATGCTAAGTTATAGTCAGTCTAAAAGGTACCATTGATGTGGTAATGCCTATAGAAAGTCAGACATGCGACTCACTACCATTTAATTGCTCCTTTAAACCTGTTATTACAATGTTAACTGGCTTAAGTATATATTGCTGCCTTTTATTGCCTTGATGTGACAAATTAAAACATACACTCTGGAAGCGGCATTCATTTGCGGACGGAGTTGCAGGAAAAAGGGAGCCGGGCCACGTCAAACCTGTCAGGATGAATTAATTTTAAAACTTGCATTTCGCACTGCAATTCCCACTGCAGGTTTGTTGCACGGGGGAAAAATTTTCTGTATAAAACGTATGACTATTATATATAATGTTATATACACGTATTCCATCTCACGCAGATCTGCCGTAAAATCAGCCCCATCGCGCTAAAAACGAAAAGCCCTTTTGGCTCCGAGACCTCGCCTGACGCCGAATTAGGCGGAGGTCTGGAGAAACGCGGGGAGGGGGCAGCGGTGGAGTTTCTACCTCGGCTCAGCGCCACACGCTTGTACGAGGTGGTGGAAGGGGGCTTTTTAGCGGTTACCCCGCCTTTGGCTGCCGGGTCCCAGGCCCGTGGGCGTGGGGTTCCCCACGCCCCAAGACCCGGGAGCAAGGCGGCAGCCAGCGTCCCTGCGGGCTGCCCTTTTCCTGCTTTTCTTCGTGATGAAGCTCTACCGAGCTCCCGCAAGGAGGAAGGAAAAAAAAAAAAAAGTGTAATAATAATTTCTTGCTTTTCCATCTCCAGGGCTGAGCCGGGTTCGGGATCGTTGAAACGCGCAAGGCTGCACCTCTCTCGCCCCGAGGAGCGGAGCGGAGCCCAGCCCCGCGTTGCGCTGCGCCGCTTCCCCCCCGCCTCCGCGCATCCTACGCGGGCTGGGCGGGGGGGGGGGCGCCTTCGCGGGCTCCAGGTAAAGCACCCCCTCCCCTTCCCTGGGCTATCGTGAAGGCATTGAGGACTCCCCCAGACAAGAAACACTCGGCTCCCTCCTTCCCCTTCTTCTTTTTTTTTTTTTTTTTAATTCCTCTCCTCCGCTCGGCGAAAAAGATGTCAGGGGGTTAAAATGTCCTGCTCGCCCTCGCCCTTGATCTCGGGGAGAGAGGTAAGAGTTGCTGGCACCTTTATGGGGCTCAGACCTGCTGCGGCTGCGGGAAGCGTCGGCCCCCGCTAACTTTGATCGGCCTTATTCATCCCAGCTGCGCTCTATTTGTTTGTCATTTCGCCCTTTTCCTCCCAGAATCGTTATTTATGGTCTGAAAAGTGAAACGCGCCGCGATTTGCCTTTACATGGACTTCTGCAAACGGGGGGAGACACCTCCCTCCTTTCCCCCCCCCACCCCCGCGAGGGGGGTTGCCAAAAGAGGGGGAAAAAAACTGTCTCAATCATTATCAAATCAGCTTTGAATTCATTACTCCAGAGCATTAACTAATTACCAGATCAGAGAGAAGAAAAAATAAATATTCCTTTAAATAACTGAAGGTAATTATAACCCTGTTGTTGACACTAACGATTAATAATTGATCAGAAGTTATACACAATAAATTGTCAATTTATCTCCCTATAAAAATGCACATACTTATTATTTTTTTTTTCCTGGGCGATTTTTAAAAGCCCGAGCACCGACAGTATCCAGACAGCCGCCGTACGAGGACCCGTACGATTGTTTCCTTTTTTTGTTGTTGTTTTTTCCTCCCTCCCAAATATTCCAGAGTATTTTGAAATCCCCCGTCACGGATGACACAAGCCCGGGTGGAGCAGAAGTGACTTTCGCTGCCGGCCTGCGCTCCTGCCTTTCCGAGGAGGGCCGGGGCGGGGTGACCTCTCCCCCCCTCCCCATCCTTTCCTTTCCTTTGAGTCCCCAAATCCCGAAAGGAGCAAAGTTAACGGTGGCTGCCCCCGAGGCAGAGCGGCCGCGTCGCTCCGTCCCTTACTTGTGCTTAGGGAAAATGCAGCCGGCTCGGCCCGGATTGGATGTGAAATGGTGACATTCCCCCGTGAGTCACGGCTGC